>JACEFZ010024423.1:0-145493 GCA_014155875.1 Cepaea nemoralis | reverse complement strand
CAGGGTCCCAAGAGGAGAAAGGAGAAGACAGCAGCCTACCTGGGAAAGAAGCTGGCTTTCTCATGGTCAGTCATGGTGCAGAAAAAATTATAAGTCAGATATACTGAGCCAAATGATGTCACATCAGGAGATCATGGAGGGAACTGCAGGTGACAGTAACAGTTTGGCATGAGTTGCTTGAAGCCTATGCCTCAATAAGGGATGAAAAACAGAAGAACAATGAACGAAAAAGATTGGTCATGAAGGCTATGTACAAATGATTATCACGTCTCTATGACATCCTGCCAGCAACAGCCTCTGGTACCTACTTGACCAGGCTTGGTCATCACTCAGAACTGTTCTGGTCATTCTATGCACTAACCATGGAACCATTCTGTAAGTATTCACAAACATGTCAATAAACAGTTACAAGTGAACAAACAAGAAATCACCAATAAGCCAGCAATATTTATTCATTTACATGTAAGAACTTATGCAATGATCTCGTAGGGAATTGGCGTCAAGAACTCAGGCTTCACCAGTTTGGTGCTCACAAAGTGGGCTTTCCTTGGCTGTGCAGGCTGAAAGAGCAGATAGAAATCCAGTTTGTAACAAGAACAATGCAAACAAAACAAGTTCCAGCATAAAACATATAATTGAAAGGACTATCCTGATACATACAATAACTTCTAAATTACAATTAGATGTGCCATTAGATGCTTCTCATCTCGTCTGCTTATTGTCTATGTTTCACATAATTACATAACAGTGAGGTTCTATATCTCCTGCGTTCATCTTGAGTTTTTTGGACATGACTGCGTTGTGCCTGTTTACAGCAGAGCTGCATTCTTCTGCAGTTAGGCTGACACATCCGACTTATACGGGCATTTGTTGACTGGGTTAACCTTCCCGGAGGTTTTATATAGCACTTACACTCTTTCTATTATAACGGATAACTTTTTATTGGTCAGTATGTTTTCCATCTTACAAAAGGCTACTTACTACCTTTGGCATAGCAATTCTTTTTTTAAATTTTTTACTAGGTACCTTCCATCCGATGTTATGACTATTCAAGATAGTTGTACACATTCACTTGCTTCATAATGTTCCCATTTACTTGGATATTACATTGTGGTATTTTTTTCTTCTTGAAGACAACCATTATCTCTGTTTTCTTAAACTTTAATTCTAACCCTAGTTATTCATTGTAAACAATAACCGCATCTACTAATTTTTGGAAAATTCTTGTTTGTTGTCTATGATCAATACTGTATCATCTGCAAATCTTGTATTACTGATGTTATGTTCTCAGACAGCAATTCCTCTCACATTTCTCATTATATATGGGGAAAAAGATTGGGAGGCACTGCTCATCACTATCACAAATGTCTCTTGCTAGGCTAATATTGACCTACGTGATTATTTTTATTTCTATTATGAATCCACAAATGTAATATGTTAAGTACTACCTATCTTTCTAATATCATTTCAAATATGGTCATGTCTAGAGGCACTGTTCTTAAGTGCTCACCAAGCAAATGATAAGAAACAAAATACCAGCACACATTCACACAACACCCAATGCCATCATTAGTCTCAGCTCAATTAAGGAAATCTTCCGACTGCACCTCCCAATAGCAGAGTATGGGCAGCAATCAAGTCTGGCAAACACAGTTCAGGAGCCTCAATAATGGACAATTCTCTGCCTTAGCAGAACAGGGCATTTACTTGTCAGGAATTGTCACAAATCTAAAATGGAGTGACATGATCAGAAGCCTCATACCAATCTCTGAACAGAATAGTCTGCAGGACATAACGACATAATGCTGGAAGAGAGCATCTCTGAAGCTCAGCAACAATACACCAGGAGACTCAAGTGAAAGCTCCCATCCCCCATGAGACTAAAGTGAAAGCTCCCATCCCCCATGAGACTAAAGTGAAAGCTCCCATCCCCCATGAGACTCAAGTGAAAGCTCCCATCCCCCATGAGACTAAAGTGAAAGCTCCCATCCCCCATGAGACTATGGCTTGTTTGTCTTACAAGAGTGAATATCAATGCTGTGGTAAAGGTCCTGTGTCCACGTTTTGAGGCTTATTGGATATACAGTGCTATCCCCCATATTCTTCTGCGTTCATCTGTAGTGTTTTTTCAGATGTAATTGTGGTGTGTTGTTATGCACCCTTGAGCCTAAACCCTTAGGCTAACTACTACAGGTACCGTCCACATCCCAGCTGGTCAACGACTTCAAGGTCATCCCTCAAGGGAAGGCAGGGACAGTCCATGGGCATTATCGGCCATCCAGGGAGGCTTCCATAATTGCAGAGCCGACACATAGCACTCTGGTGCTGGGCTCACTCTGGGAATCGCCACGTTCTGCTCATGGCTGTTTTAATTCCTCACTTCCATGTATTGGGCATTTTGTTTGCCACTGGCCGCTCCCCACGCAAACCAAGAACGGTCAGTCTGTGGGCGACATCTACTCAGCACGCTTTTCCTTCGGACTTCCACGAAATGGGAGTTTCTAGCCAAGCGTTTCATTTCATGTTAATGAGACGTTTTTCCACCTTTGACTACACTCACTCAGTGAGCTCTAGTGCAGGTCTCTTGCTTTGTAACCACTGCATGTGACTGACACTTTTCCACCTTTAGTAACGTTCACGCGGTAGGCTACATGTGCTGCCAGCACCTTACCTCCATGCAACAGGGAGTAACGGCCAGGCTCTCTCATCAGGGGGTCCCTTTTATCCCTCAGATGAGAGCCTTTGAACAAGTATTTGTACCAAGTATGCAGCGGCTTAGCATCTCACCTCCATTTTGCAGTGGATGAGCATTGGCCCAGCTCTCACAACCGAGGGATGTTGACTTAGAGGCGTTCAGTCATATCTCTCAGCAGAGAGCCTTAGAGTGTGTGTCCAGACCAAGAATTAGTGACATGCGCCTGATTCGGTCTTTGGCTGTCTATCGTATGTCTACCTGCAGAGCAGCAGGTTGTGTTTCTCTTGGTCTAGTCTCTATCTCAAGGCCTGCCCGACATGTAGTTGTGCTTCTGTCAGCAAGGCTCTTGGAGTCAAGCAAGCCCCTCTAGCACGTCAAGGTGGAGACACATCAGAGGGGCCCAATATTGTAGAGATGAGACATTTCCTGGTACTTTAACATAAGTTAGAGTTAGAGAGTATTGTGTAGAGTGTATTAAGAGTATTCAAAGAGTATTGAACAGGGGGGCCCAGGTCAGTGTTGACAATACCTGGCTTGATCAAGGTTCAAACACATGACCACTGGCCTGTGGTTTCCTGATAGTAAATAAGTGTCAAGCGAGATATCAGATGCAGGTTTGGTGCTGGGGGTTTGTCTGTGAAAGTGAGGAACATCGACCATCTGTTCTTCCATACCTCCAGGCCTACAACACGTGATGGCCCTGTCACATCACAGACCCACAGCCAAAGACCGCGGTAATTTCTCTCTTTACCCAAAAGCAGACGATTGAATAAATAAAGCGTAGGATATACTTTCAGGACATTCTCGGATACTGCACCCAAAGAGACTGAAGATGAAAAGATATAAACAACCTACCACTCTCTTGGTGCTGGCTTTGACCCCTTTCTCCTTAGCCTCACGCTTGAGAGCTTCATTCTGCTTGACACGCTTCAAGAAGTCCAGTCGGCAATTGCTCTGCTTGATGTGTTCAATCCTCACATTGATCTTCTTGGGGATGATGCGGTTGCTGTTGATACAAATGCACACACACACACTCAATGTATGTTCAGCAAACACTGCAAGAGGTCAGTGGTCGGAGACCAGAAACTGTATCCAAACTCACAATAATGAAGTTATAAACAATTTATTGCATAATTTACTTCCAGGTATAATTTGCTGTTTAGTTTAGTTCAGTCGACGGATCAACATCACAGCACACGGGTGTAACCCAAAAGTGCTCCATTCTACTCCTAGCTCAAGCCTGAGTCCGGAGAAACTCAGCTCAGTGCACGAACTCTAGAGCACCGTCAAGGATACTTAAATACTTTGGATAGATTTTTAACTCGAACATTTGCCCGGGCAGAGCCGTTAGGCTACTCTTTTCTGATTTCCAACTGCCATGGGATTTTTTTAATGCGCGCAACAACACACAAGGGCATCCGATTTCACTTCCCAGAGACCAGGGGAAATTTTGTTACTACAAGTCCACATGAAAAAATCCTGGTCCTCGCTGGGGCTTGAACCGTGACCTCCAGCACTCGAGATGGACACCATACCTTGAGACCACTCAGCCCCCTAGACACTCAAGATATTTTGTTGTAAATCAGTTAAGCGCATACTACAGAACTAGCTCAAAATATATTAAAGCATTCAGTCATACCCGCGGGAACACCGCAATTTTTGTATACAAAAACTACCATGGTGACAATGAAACATACAACATGTGTTGTATGACTGTCAGGTAACAGGGTTAAAATACATTGCTTTAAGACAGCAGACACGCTGGCGAAGTAGATAGGGAACTGCACTGCTAATGTCATGATCATGGTCGGACTCATGTTCAGATGCCTGGGCTCCTAGCTAACGTGAGGAAATGGATTGGTGACATATTCCTCAGAGCATTCAGGCTACAAAAATGGGATGGCCCTATCACATCACACCCATGGCCCTATCACATCACACCCATGGCCCTATCACATCACACCCACAAGCAAGAAGCTGCTGTGGGACACATTTGTTGAGCCAGCTCTGCAGCATGCACCTGACAAGATACAGCAAAATATGCCAGGAAATAAAGTGCAATACATGACCAGAACCAGCTCTGCCTGCCTCAGAGAACAGCAAGTGGAAGATGAGGTGAAGTTACACTTCAGATGACAACAGCAATAACTGCAGACATCGCAAATCCTTCCTCTCAAAGTCAGATGCCAGATACAGAGAGATTAGAGTGTTTCAGAAGTTAAGCTAGTTTTCTATTTAGTTAAACGATTATGAGTATGATATTATACCCTTATTGATTGGTTGTCAGGTGGAGCAGCAGTGTCCTGCATGCCAGGCAATAAATTATGCAATATATTGTTTGTGTTCAAGATTCAAACACAATGGGGAAAACAATGTTATGAATGTAATGTATGTAGCATTGTTCTCAAGTTCTTTACTAAGCACATGATAAATACTGGCACACATTAATTCTATGCCCAATGCCATCATTAGTCTCAGTTGTTTTCCTCATTATAGTTCAAAGCTATGTTTGACAGGGAAAGCTAGTCCCACATAAGATACTGCCATTGGGGTGTGAGGTGTGAGGCAGTCACATATTCTAGGCCACAACATTTCAGGTTGCATGATCAGTTCCCTGCCTTGTCCTCAGACAACTGGCTAGTACACTAACCACTATGCCACTCTAGCCTTCCACTTGTATAACCATTGATTACAGGTTTCAAAAATGATGCAACAATAACACTTGCACAAACTACCAAACTCCCACCCTGTTAGTGGGACAGTTGGGACCCCAGAGACAGGACTGGGATCTGGCAGGGGCGATGTGGTCAATATCACAGTGGCTGACCTTTAGTGGGACAGTGGTAAACACCAGAGACAAGTCAAGTTGCCTAGAAAATCAACCTGGGTTGACCCCAACATTCTGAAAGGACTTGCATTTAAATCATTTGAAAAGAAACTACTGACAAGTCTTTGTTTCCATGCAACATACTGAATATGATGCATCCTTCCATGTTTCATACATTAAGTTTCACCTCTTCCTACAATCATGGGTGAACCATGGAGGTTCAGAAATAAAATATCCTTTCTCTCAAACATATCCACTTTATACAGCAGCACTTGATACAACAGCACTTGATACAAGAGGAGTCCACAATCACAGATGCTGATTGCAGTGTTTAGCTTACCCGACTTGTTTATTGACTTCCACACCAACAGCGTGTGGGGTCACATTGAACACACGGCCAGTCTTCCCATGGTAGTACTTGTGTGGCATACCTTTCTGGATGGCACCATCACCCTACACAAGACAAGGAATAACAAATCAGGAATTTCGTTCATTTTCACACTAATTCCAAATATTCATGAAACATTAAGCTGCGGCTCTCATACATAAATATCTTATAGCAAAGCGTTCTTTTCCCTTACTTGTATCACTCATATATAATGTGTGTTTGTTGATCAGATACATACTAGAGGCTACTGAGATGCATTTTCTTCATAGTGTCATGTTTGCAGTTGACAAAATAAAACTCAGCCATAATTCACCAGAATTTTCCCTCCTGCTCTTCATCTCCTACAGGGGTATAGGTCCTCAACCACCCCACTACAAGCCATCGTATCGTTTGCTGTGTCCTGCAGCTGCCTCCATGTTCTCCCAATATTTATCTAATTCTTTTCTCTCTGTGTGTTGAGGTCCCCTGTGTGTTGAGGTCACCTGTGTGTTGAGGTCCCCTGTGTGTTGAGGTCCCCTGTGTGTTGAGGTCCCCTGTGTGTTGAGGTCCCCTGTGTGTTGAGGTCCCCTGTGTGTTGAGGTCCCCTGTGTGTTGAGGTCCCCTGTGTGTTGAGGTCCCCTGTGTGTTGAGGTCCCCTGTGTGTTGAGGTCCTCTGTGTGGTGAGGTCCTCTGTGTGGTGAGGTCCCCTGTGTGTTGAGGTCCCCTGTGTGTTGAGGTCCCCTGTGTGTTGAGGTCCCCTGTGTGTTGAGGTCCCCTGTGTGTTGAGGTCCCCTGTGTGTTGAGGTCTTCTGTGTGTTGAGGTCCCCTGTGTGTTGAGGTCCCCTGTGTGTTGAGGTCTTCTGTGTGTTGAGGTCCCCTGTGTGTTGAGGTCCCCTGTGTGTTGAGGTCCCCTGTGTGTTGAGGTCCCCTGTGTGTTGAGGTCCCCTGTGTGTTGAGGTCTTCTGTGTGTTGAGGTCCCCTGTGTGTTGAGGTCTTCTGTGTGTTGAGGTCTTCTGTGTGTTGAGGTCTTCTGTGTGTTGAGGTCTTCTGTGTGTTGAGGTCTTCTGTGTGTTGAGGTCCCCTGTGTGTTGAGGTCTTCTGTTATTTTGTTTGCCACATGACAGTTTCACTGAAGACTTTCAGATATTTTCAATATCTATGAAAGCTCCTCTTGCCTTCTGTATTCCAATTGTAATTCCACCTTTTCTATTTTTGTCTACATTGCTTCCCAAATGAGTGTATGATTACACCTCTTGAAGTGAGGTATCACAAAGGAAGATCAGGTTGTTATTTACTTGGTTTAGTCTGTCTTTCCCCTATGAATTGTTAGATCCCATTGCCGTGACCTCTCATCAAGTGTGGTATATCAATATATCCTGCATCTGACTGCATGTCACCAGAATTTATTAAACACAAAAGGCATGTAAAGCTAGGGGACACAGAATGAAAGTTTACATGTTTTAACTTCACTCTGCTTGTGCCAAGGTTTTAAAGTTTACGCAAAGTCCCCAAGCACAGAGAGCTATTCAGTGTGAATAATATTCATGCTGATGACTGACTAAAAAGGTATTGTGTAAAGGGGTGATGGTTCATGGTGTGAAGCTGGAGATGGAGGGCTTCCCTCATTACTTACCAACTGAACAATAGCATTGCAGCAGAATGATTTTACGTACATTTTGAGCAAAAGACATGTCTGTATTTCTAAATGTTGAGTGTCAGCATGATGAAATGAATGGTGTGTGTTAAGTGATAATTGGGTAAACACATACAGAGTAATCAAAGGCAATCTTGTCCCACCCAGAATGCATCCAGACAGCATTAGGCAGTAGTTGATTGATCATCCTAATTGCAACATCGAACCATTCAGTCCATAAGTGCTCAGATCCCCTCCTCAGTAAATCCTGCAGCGTGTAGCGGCTAACGACACCAGTTCTCATTTGGTTTATTAATCTTCTTTGGCTTCCCGCATAGTGTTCTTGTTTGACCACACCTCTTTTAACTTGCTGTTCTCATAGTCTGACCATGGATGTAGATTCACAGTCATCACTTGGTTAGTTAGTCGACAGATCATCCTCATTGCACATCAAACCATTCAGTCCATAAGTGCTCGGATCCCCTCCTCAGCAAATCCCCCAGCATGTAGCGGCTAACGACACCAGTTCTGTGTTGGTTTATTAATCTTCTTTGGCTTCCTAGTAGTGTTCTTGTTTGGCCACACCTCTTTTGATTTGCTGTTCTTGCAGTCAGACCATGGTTGTAGATCACAGATATCACTTGGTTCTCGCACAATTCTTACTTCTCGTAGAGCATTCAGAATGTCGCCTGGTCCATGGCGCGTCCACCCTCCACCTTAGCCTTACCTGCGAGCTTGTCAGCCCACTCATTTCCTTGTACTCCTGAATGCCCTGGCACAAAGATGAAACTAATCTTTGCCAGCCGAGACAGCTCCAGAGACAGCAACCACTCTCTTCGAATCCACCCCATCTCTATCCGCTTGAGCATGCTCATTGAGTCGCTAAGAAAACATAGTTAGTTAGTTATCAGTTGGGGTATCTTCGTTGCACTCCGGACATGTCCATAGGTGCTCAGATCCTCCCCCCCAGCATATGCATCAGCGTCCGGTGGCTAATAGTGCCAGTTCTGTGTTGGTTGACGAGGCGCTTTGTTTTCCCGATGTACCTCTCGAGTCTGGCTGTGCCGATTCTTACTCCCAGGTCTTTCATCCTGGAGAGCGATGTGGAATCACTGGCGTCAAAATCCTCTGTTCTCGCCATATCTTTAAGGGCGTTAATAACATCCGCACGATCCATGGGCTGGCCATCTACAGGGGGTGCAGAGCCAGCCAATTTATCAGCTCGTTCATTTCCCTCGACTCCCGCATGTCCCGGGACGAAGATGAAGGTGACTTTGCGGACAACAGACTTCCGCAGCGACTCAGTCCACTGTCTACGTACAGATCCAGCTTCGACCTTCTGAATCATGCTCATTGAATCACTTAGTACACACACGTTGGTATAATGCTGTGATTCCAGCCATATGAAAGCCTGTGTAACTGCCATCACCTCCATCGTCATGCTGCTCGTGGTCATAGAGTGGGCACCACTGGATTCTTGAACGGTTCGGCCCGCTGAACGGGCTGTAAATGCCCACGCACTTCTCTGCTGCTTTACAACAGATCCATCTGTATAGATGAGCACTTCGGGGCTATCTGAGTGATCATAGATGAGCGCGTTAACCTCTGCATTGACAGCGGCAGGGTTCTGCTCTCTGCACCGTCTGTCGAGTGTGATAATGCAGGAGAAGGTACACTTAAAAGCTGGAGGCACCGGCACCCATTCCTTGCCGGGGTTGATACTGGTAAGACTGCAGACCTGTCCGACGACATCTTCCGCCCGACCCATCCATGATTTGCCCCTCTTTAGCCTGTCACCCTTTTCTCTGAATACAGCGTCATGCAGAGGGTGCTGCTCATCTGCACTTATTTTTAAGTATGCACGAGCTCTCCAGATCTTGATCCTGTGTTCCATTGTCGGGAAGTCAAGGAGGTATCTCATTGCTACACAGCTGGTGTCTCTCGTGCAGCCCAAAATGATGCGCATGGCTTCGTTTTGTACCTTTTCAAGTCTTCCAATCTGTGTAGGGCTGACAGTGAGGATGGCCAGGGCATACTCGATGCGTGAAAGCACAAGTCCTTGGAACAGAAGTATAGCAGTCTTTGCTCGATATTGGCAGTCGCCATGACTCTCATTGCTGCCAAACCTTTTTGAGCCTTCGTTATGACATAATCGACATGATCTCTGAAGGACAGGCTACGATCAAGCCTCACGCCAAGATATGTCATTGACTGGGTTCTACTCAGAATGCTCCCATCCATTCTTACTGCCGGCAGGTCCTGTTTTCACAATATGGTTGTTTAGTGAGAACCATGTAACCGTTGCCTTTGCAGGGTTGACAAGGGCATCGGCATCAGCACACCATGAGGAAATTCGATCTAGTTCGCCCTGCATATAGTTGGCAACCGCCTGTCTATCTCGACCCTGTCGATTCACGAGGATGTCGTCAACGAATGATAGAGTCCTACCCCTCCCATCCAACTGTTGTTCAGTGATCGGCACCGTATACACGTTGAATAGTACTGGTGACAGTGGTGAACCCTGCGGCAATCCTGGACATATCGTTATCGGCTCAGAAGACCAACTCCCGCATCTTAGCACCACCTTCCTTTGGAGTAGAACTGCAGCTATCCATCGTACAAGGTGAGGGTGCACTTTCAGTCTGAGGAGGGTTTGCATCAAGTGCTCGAAAGATACTCTGTTATATGCGTCCTCTAAGTCTATGGCGGCTGCACATGTCTCTTCTCTGACCTGAAATCCTTCGTAAACATCTTGAGCAAAGACCGCCGCATTCAGCCATGACTCTTTGTTGCGTCTGTATCCTCCAAGTGTGGGCGGGAAGCAGCCGAGCTGTTCCAAGTCCCAAGCAAGTCTGTGTGCTACAATTTTCTCCAGTAGCTTGCCAACAGTATTCTGCATCGTAATGATTCTGTAGCCGCTTATCTTGGAGTGGTCTTTGTTCGGTTTTGGCAGCGGCAGAGATGCCTGGGAAGAGAGGAAGAGGGAGGCTAAAGAGAAGATGGGTGCAGGATGTGGCGGATGATCTCCAGATGGATATATCGGACGCGGGACATCTTGCTTATGATCAAGGTTTTCCGTAAGGTTGTTATGGGAGCGAGGTTCTGTAAAGGACATGCTACTAAATGAATGAATGAATGTTGGAGCGTTGACAATATGATTATTCAAAAAGAGACATGTCACTGTTGCCTTTGTTGGGTTGACCATTGCCCCAGCTTCAGCACACCAAGTACTTATGCGACTGAGTTTGGTTTGCAGTTCCACAGCAACCTGATCTCTATCCTTACCCTGACAATACACTAAAACATACTAAATAGTATGACTCCCCCGATGTGTCTCCACCTTGACGTGGTGGGGGAGCTTGCGTGTCCCATCGACCCCATTTGCTTGCCGATGGATGAAAAACTACATATCGGACAGCTTATGGGATAGGGACCAGACTAAGAGAGACACAACCTGCTGCTCTGCAGGTATAGACTGAGGATAACAGTCAAAAGTTTAAAAGGTGCACGAAAGCAGACGTTTTGGTCCGGACAAAACTCTTAAGGCTCCCTGTCGAGGGCTGTGGCTGAACGCCTCTAAGCCACAAACCCTCGGATCCTGAGAGCCAGGCCGATACCAGTCTACCGGAAACTCTTAAGGTTCACTGTCGAGGGCTGTGGCTGAACGCCTCTAAGCCACAAACCCTCGGATCTGAGAGCCAGGCCGATACCCGTCTACCGGAAAATAGAAACATGATACTGAGCAAGCTACATGCTCAGGTCTGATACATGTTCGAAGGCTCTCAGCTGGGGGATATGAGAGATTCCCGGATGAAGGGGCCTGGCCGTTTCCCGTTCACTGCTGCACGAAGGTAAGGTGCTGAGCCGGCAGCACATGTAGCCTACCTCGTGAGCGAGTACAAAAAAGTCAGAAAAGTGCCCCAGTCGAAGGGTTACGGAAACTGTCTGTATCTAACTCATAGAGAGTGTAGACAAAAGTGGAAGAATGTCTCATCAACGCGAAATGGAACGCACGGCGAGCGAACCTATTGCGTGGTCTGAAGTCACAAGCAAAAGCTTACCGAGTGGATGTCACTCGCAGTCTGACCGCTCCTGGTGTGTGATTGAGCGATCAGTGGCAAGTGGGATGCCCAACACATGGAAGTGAGGAACTAAAGCAGCCATGAGCAAGACGTGGAAACTCCTTGGGTGAGCCCAGTCTCAGAGCAATATGTGCCGGCTCTGCAATTATGGAAGCCTCCTTGGATAGCGAGATAATGCCCATGGTCTGCCCCTGCCTTCCCTTGAGGGCAGACCACGATATCGTTGATCGTTCTATCTTGACCAGCTGAGATGTGGGTGACATTACAACAGTCTAACGTGTCTCGAAACCAGAGGAAGGCTAACCTCACTAAAAAATGCCCGCTGGAAGTCGGAAGTGTCGTCCTACGGGTGGCAAACTAAAAATTGACACTACGCATTTACGTCCGAGTGAAATGTCTCGTCCGAATGTCTCCCGTGCTAGGAACAGCTCTGACTACCTAGTTTCCGAATGCCGCTCTTGTTCGGAACAGCTCTGACTAGGTAGTTTTCCGAATGTCTGTCGTGCCTGGAACAGCTCTGACGGGCGCAACGACAAGCACATGTGCGAAAACTCGCTGAGTGAATACCTTCTGCAGACCTGTCTGGTTTGTGCGGGAACGGCCCGGGGCGAACGAAAAGCCCAATATATTGAAGTGAGGAATTAAAGCAGCCATGAGCATGACGTGACCATTCCCTCGGTGAGCCCAGTATCAGGGCGCTATGAGTCTGCCCTGCAACTATGGAAGCAACCTAGGATGGCGGAAAATGCTATGAACTGTGCCTTCCTTCTCTTGAGGGATGACCGAAGTCCTCGACTGTTCGAACTTGACCAGCTGGGATGTGGACGGTACCACAAAAGTGAGAGTCTCCCAGGATTGCTAACCTGGTCAAAAATGCACGCGAAAGCAGGATGTGTGACCTAAGGGTTTTCAACCCAAGGGTGCCTAACGCACACCGCAATCACATCTGAAAAAACACTCCGGATGAACGAAAAGAAGAAGAAATAGTATGACGATACACTAAAACATACTAAATAGTATGACGATACACTAAAACATACTAAATAGTATGACAATACACTAAAACATTGCCGGCATATGACAATGTCCTACCAGGTCCACTGGTGATTCTCACTGTGTAGGCATTGAACAGTACCGGAGATAATGGTGATCCCTGTGGTAGACCAGGATATGTTGTTGGTTTCAAAGTCCAACTGCCACATCTTCTTCTTCCTCTTCTGCGTTCATCCGGATTTTTTTTTCGGATGTGACTGCGTTGTGTCTGTTTACAGCAGAGCTGCGTTCTTGCGCCGTTAGGCCGACACATCTGACTTCTGCTGGCATTTGTTGACCGGGTTAAACCTTCCCGGGCAACTGCCACATCTAAAAACTACTTTTCGTTGGAAGAGGGCTGCAGCGATCCAACTAAGGAGGAATGGACTTATACTGATTTCAAGAAGCTGAAGCATTAAAATATCCAAAGGTACTCTGAAGCTTTAAAATATCAAAGGTACTCTATTGTACGCGTCCTCAAGATCAATCACTGCAGCAAAGGTTTCAATGCCTGAGTGGAAACCATAAACATCATGGGCAAAAATTGCTGCATTGGTCCAGGTTTCCCTTTGGGATGGTACCCTCCCAGGGTAGGTGGGAAAACACCTTGCTTCTCTAGCTGGCAATTAACTTCTCCAGCAGCTTGCCTCTTGTATTCTGCATGGTGATTACTCGACATCCCTGAATTTTTGTGTGGTCTTTGCCAGGCTTCAGCAAGGGAATCAGATAGCTGTGTAACCACTCCTCCTTGATGCTAGCACTCCCTATACTGTTATTGTACATGTCTGCTAGTTTCTCTAGCTTGTTGTCGGTACAACTATTGATGTATCTGGCCCTGGAGTGCTGTTTTTTGATTGTTGAAGCACAGCCTTGATTTCTTTCACTGTCACTGTGTCTTCATCCGAAATGTTCTGGGCCTTACATCTGTCTGAGGTGACCCCCTTGGCAAGATTTCGACCTCTTATGTCTGTCTGGTTGCTCTGCTCTAGATAGCGTTCAAAGAGGGCTTTGCCCTTGTTCTCGTCAGTCCTCTGCCATATGAGGTCAGCACCTTGGAAGTCAGAAATTCTCTTATTCTTAACTATCCCACTCATGCTTTTATGTAGTCGCTAGAACAATTTCAGTGATTTGTCTGTGCTTACTCTTTGGCATACCTCTGCCCATTTTTCACCTTTACCCACCTTAACCAGTTTTTTTAAATAGCTTACATTTGTGAGCATCTCTCTGTCTAAGTGCATGGAGGAACCAAGATCGGCAACTCTGTTCTTGGCGTTTTGCCATTTCCTTACAGCACTACGCTTATCCATCCAGACAGCGCTGTTCTAGTAGAATAATGGATGATTCACACAAAAGTGGCCAGGTTCTCATTACAATTTATTGGCAGCAAGTCGTCAGCAGCCATACAGCCAACTTTCTTCTCATGCAGGCAGAGCTCTTAGTATTACCTTGAAGATTGAATGTGTAGTGTAGATCTCTGCCTACTTCCAACAGAAATAAGCCAAAAAGCAGTTCATACTGTTGCCCAGATCTCTTGGGGTCAAAGCCTGAAACTCCACTGTGTACTATACGG
This sequence comes from Cepaea nemoralis, assembly GCA_014155875.1. Classification (NCBI taxonomy): domain Eukaryota; kingdom Metazoa; phylum Mollusca; class Gastropoda; order Stylommatophora; family Helicidae; genus Cepaea; species Cepaea nemoralis. The sequence continues at coordinate 131,287 of JACEFZ010024423.1, read as the reverse complement.
ACTCAAGTCCGTATAAACTACTCTGTCTATTCGGACTCCACTTCGTTTTTTCCGGTCCGTTTTTTCCGGAAACCCCGGCCGGTCACGTGAACTGCGTCATCGGGACATGTGTTTGACTATATTACACATTTTTGTAAAGTTTTCATTGTGTTTTCAGTAGCTTAGTGGTAAGCATTTCCGCCTGTCACGCGGGAGACTGAGGTTCGATTCCTCACCAGCGAGACAATTTTTTTTAAAAATGACATTGATAGAAAATCGCTTTGGAAATAGATGTCATTACGGGAATCCATCTATCGTTAATTTATAAAGGCATCACATATAAAGGAATGAAATGAGTTCTCCGTGAGGGAGAACATTTGTTTTAAATAACAGGGGTGGGGCAGACATGCTTTGTCATCTTTATTGTTGCTGTAGACTGAAACCAACAGCTAACGCTAGACATGGAACATGGACTCTTCACAGAGCAGCATGGGTTATTATAATTGAATTAAAATTGTTAAGTCACAACAATTATGGATAAAAATTTGTTTGGAAACAAAATAATGCAACTTAATCAAGCATGGAATCATACACCCCATTTAGGAAGCAACATAGACAGGTGGGGAGGTGGGTGGCGATATTACAATCAGAATATAACAAACAAGAAGTGCTGTCTTGGCACTAGGAAATGTGTGGTTTTCCTGCTGGTTTAGACCGTCTCTGTGATCTACGGCGCCTCAAGAGCGAAGAGTAATCATAACTGAATGCTTCGCGGGCTCCTATAGCCCTGACTGTTAGTTAGTTACCGTAGTTAGTTAGGTTCCAACTTCATCGCGTCATCCCCATTTCCAAACGCGTCATCCCCATTTTTGCTCCGTTCCGGTGTCAGCGAATATCACACAAAATGCTCTCCACTGTCCAATGTGAAAAGTGGAACAGACAGGAGTCTCGGCAATCAGCCCGCACAGGTACACTGTGCACTAATGCCGCCGTCAGAATGTCAACACAAAATTCATCCATTCATTCATTCATTCAGTAGCATGTCCTTTGCAGAACCTCGCTCCCATAACAACCCTCCGGAAAACCTCTCGATCACAAGCAAGATGCCCCGCGTCCGATACACCCATCTGGAGATCATCTGCCACATCCTGCACCCATCTTCTCTTTGGCCTTCCTCTTCCTCTCTTCCCAGGCATATACCCCTCCATTATTGTTCTCTCCAGACTTTCGTGACGTTTCAAGTGACCAAAATATTTCAATTTTCTTTGTTTTATCATCTTTAATAGCCAACCTTCTTCAATATTCAACTCTTGAAGTATGGATGCATTTGTTCTTTTCTTTACAAATGCATACACAAATAGTAAATACCACCATTCATCGTTGATGGACTCGGCAGTCACCAGAAAGACCTTGACCCGGGTTTTCTCACATGGCTTGGTCTATAGCCCTGACTGTACTGGGCTTAGGTACCAGTACAGAGAGGGGCAGGTGGTCGCTTCTACAATCCCCAAGGACACTCCATTTTGTGGATGCCGCCTCTTGTGATACAAGCGCCAGGTCGATGGCGGTGTCAGGGTCCCCCAGTCTCATTGCCTGCCTAGTTGGTGTCCCATCATTTAGACAGACAACATCCGTATCAAGCGAGGCCTCAGCAAGAGCAGTGCCCGGTATGTTCTCATCCCGACCTGTCCCACTCTGTCCCACTCGCTAATTGAAGTAACCACATAACAGATACCTGGTAAATGAAGAACAAATAAGTTGGTATCAACCAGTGCTGGTCTGATGATCTCGCTTTTGGCAGCAAACAGTGTTTCCTAGGGTTTTTGTATTTTGTGTTGGTTACATGTGTCTTTATCTTGCTGCACAAGAACCTGCACACTTGTCTTTCTGTTCTTATCTGTCCTCTACTTTTGTTGTCTTGGGAAAGGCGCTTAGCCAACCGAACACGAGTTCTCTCTCTCTCTCTCTCTCTCTCTCTCTCTCTATATATATATATATTATATATATATATATATATATATATATATATATATATATATATATATATATATATATATATATATATATATCCCTCCCTCTTTCTCTCACTTGTCTTTATCACTTTGTTATGTCTTTCAACACATCTTTCTCGTATCTCTGTCTCTCACACTATCTTCGTTATCCATCTCCCCTCTCTCTCTTTTCAACCTGCTTCACATATACCAGGTTTTCCTGCACTTTATGTGCGTAGCATTTCCTTGTTTATTTGTTAATTCATCAGGCCAGTAAGTCGGAAGCCTGGTGTTTGAATTGCCTAATCATGTCTTTCTGAGGCGACGCATATTACTGTCAGCTTGGACCGGAATTATGAGGACATCAATAGCAGGAAATAGTAGGGCGGTAATGTCAACAAAGATGGAAGCCTGTAGTAAACAGTAAGTGTACAGAAACGCAAGTTAACAATTCTTTAACTCGCATGGGGACACAATTATTGTTATTGGGGATACCAATCTGAAAAATTATTCTTGATATTTAAACAGCTTCATACTTCAGCTATACCCAGCTCCGTATAAACTACTCTGTCTATACAGACTCCGCTCCGTATAAACTACTCTGTCTATACGGACTCAAGTCCGTATAAACTACTGTCTATTCGGGCTCAAGACCGTATAAACTCTCCCTCCAAAGAAAGCATCAGCCAACTTGAGGTTACATTCCTGACAGCTCCACAGCTTGCCATGTAATGGAGGGGATGTAGGAAACATTTTCTCTCATTGTTTGTGGCTTCTGTGTTGAATTAATTTCAGTAAGGGAAGATTTTTCTGTCCACAAATTGTGTCATTTCACTATGTTCTACAAGGACATTGGTATCTCTTATCTTTAGTTTAGTAAACCTGTGGTCTACACAAAATCGCATGCAATTTTGCCAGGTATCTTATTCAGCGCCGGTCTCTCTGGTCTAGAGGTTACACGACTTTCTCCGTAATCTTGCACACTCTTGTAAGTAACGTGACGTTGCGCGAAACTTGGAAGCGGTTCTCTCCGCGTTGGTAACTTACGGGGTATTAGAGCCGGTCGCTCAGAAAGCAATGGCAAACTACTGAGCTGTAATCTTGCCAAGAAATCAACAATCAGCTAAAAGATCCTGATGTTGACAGCGATGTCCTGTAAAGGATATGCGAAATAAAAAATCTTATTCAGCTAACCTTAATATCAACAATATCCCCACGCTTGTAGACGGCCATGTACCGCGACAGCTTGGTAACACCTTTTGTCCTGAACTTGCGAGCAAACATGTACCGCGTACCGCGGCGATAACCTTTGGGGTTTGTCATTTTTGTTTAATGCTGAAAAAGATATAAACAAAACAATCAAATAATTCTCTTCTCTTTTTTTCATTGTAATTTATGGAATGTCATTGAAAGTCAGTTACAGCTATTTTTATAATTATGGTTATCTAGTCATCAAAACAACGCACAAATTTGCAACTTCGCAACTCAGCATGCAACTATTTTAACATCACTTCTATATCATACACCTTTTAAAGAGGGGAGACTTTATTCGCATCGAATTGCGAATAATACTGTGCATTATTCGCAACTGAACTGGGGGAATTAACAAACATGTCACAACGTCCTCCTCAATCAATTTTAGTTTGAGCCAGTAAGAAGGTGGTTAATTTAAATGGGAACGTTCACTGTTGCAAGTTTAATTCTGCTGAATTCTCCGTAATTTTCAATGAATCACCCATTCTTCTTACTTCTGTCCGTTCTTCTGGCATCCCGTTTTATTTTTACATTACGTTAGTCCTTTCTGGATGTTTAAATATCAAGAATAATTTTCCAGAATTGGTATCCCCAATTATTAACTTTTAACAGGGCCTAATTAGGTGATTATGCTAATTGCGATATGCTGATTCAGGGGAGATATTTCATTTGGCAAATAAAATTCACATTAAACAAAGACATCTTCTTCTGCGTTCATCCGGAGTTTTTTTTCTCAGATGTGATTGCGTTGTGCCTGTTTACAGCAGAGCTGCGTTCTTGCGCCGTTAGGCCGACACATCCGACTTCTGTGGGCATTTGTTGACCGGGTTAACCTTCCCGGGGAAACAAAGACATCTATTGGATCCATCGATTCTGACACTCGATCACTCTGTCGCGTCAAGAAATGATATATAACTGACACAACAAATTGGTTAAGACATCTTGTGAGAATGAAGCCCACGGGTCACTGATTTGTTTTCAAAATAAAACTTCTTGTAAATGACCTTAGATGTAATGTTGCAAAGTATTCATGATTTCAAAATGTACAAGATTTTTGTTGTTGACAATGATAACCATTACAATGATTGTGTTGACATTCACATGTATGATGATGGTGTAGTAACACAAGCAAATTGGTTTCGGTTTTTCAATCATCAATATCACAATAGCCAAGTAATAGACTCCTGAGGCACACCTGACTTGTGCTTGTTGAAGTGTGCTACCTACTTTCACAGGAGTTCAAGACAAGGTGATTCCTTACCAGTGTCTCTCACCATCAGGCAACTTCTGGGCTACTTGTAATTTACATCCTTGTCAACTGAGCATAGCTGTTGAACCCATTACCTCAGCACACTGGAAGTTCAAGAGTAAGTGCTCTCATTCTGCCATGCTGACCTCCACTCTGTATTTGTGTGTGAGACAGCAAGGCAAAGTCAGCCAAGTCCAGAGATCATCATCATATATAGATGCTTTGTTGTCAGAGACGTCCACTGAATTCATTTCTGGCAGTGCTTGCTGTTGTTTTCATAATCCAATCTACAGTCAGTAAGATGGGGGGAGGGGGAGAGGGGCTGCGTGGTCTCGAGGTATGGTGTCCGCCTCGAATGCTGGAGGTCCTGTGTTCAAGCCCCGGTGATGACCGGGATTTTTTTCTCATTGACTTCTGGTCTCCCCTGGTCTCTGGGTAGTGAAATTGGATGCCCGTGTGTATTGTTGCACACGTAAAAAATCCCTTGACAATTGGAAATCGAAAAAAGTAGCCTAACTAATGGCGCTGCCCGGACAAAAATTTTGAGTTAAAAATCTATCGAAAGTATTTCAGGATTCTCGCCGGTGCTACGGAGTTCGTGCACTGAGCTGAGTTTCTCCAGACTCAGGTTTGAGTTAGGATAATGGAGCACCCGTGTGCCGTGATGACATGAGCATGATGTTGATTGATCCATCGACTAAAAGTCAATTAGAATAGTACAGCAAACAAAAGGCAAAGGCATCTGTCTCACTCCTGTTCTTATTTTGGATGTCAGTGTCAGTTTTTCGTCAACACGGACGACTCGTACTAAAATTCCTGGTAGATTTCGTTTTAGGCTACCGACTACTCTTCTACTTCTAGCACTAGCCGTCACGTGTTTTCGCATGCAGCTAAAACGTAATGTGCAAACAAATATGCTTATTAGCCTTATATTGCTTTTATTATACACACTGGACATGTGTGATAAACTTAAGTATTTATATAGCACGTGTACTGTACATAGTTTCAGTCTTATAATCTTATATTGCCAGCCCCGATGAGCAATGCGGTTATCGATAATAGGGAACTACGTTAAAATATTCCTTCCGAATTGTATGTGATCCATTTAATGTGTTAATAATAGACGATTTATTGCAGAATTAATTATTCATGTTGCAGAATTACAAAAATAACTCTAGCTAGCTCAGAAAACACGATTTTAGTAAATCTACAGTAAAATGTGTACTCGCCTGTCCGTTAGTCCAGCCAATCTCAATGAAACCTAGATCGGAAAAGGACCGGTGTATGTCCAAATTGTCATCTAGTCCATAATTCCCTAGTCATCATTATCATGTAACTTGAAGAGTGGCGTAGGTGTTCAAGTATGATGAGCGCCAATTATCCCCCTCCCTCCCCCCTCCCTCTCCACAGATTTCGGTTATTGAAATTGCAGTTTGTTGTTGTTTATCCTATGCTAAGTTATCTATTTGTGACATTCCTGCATGCCATTGCCTTAGGCCAATAGGAGTCTCCGTAGCGAAGTGGTCAAGCCGTCTGACTTGGGCTCCGAAGGTTGTGGGTTCGATTACTGGCCGCGTCCTTCGGTTAACGAGTGCATTTTTTCGGAGACTCCAAAGGGGGCCGTCGCTGGAGCTACGGAGTTCGTGCTTTGTGCGACACTTTTCGCGCTGCCGAAAGAGACTGAGCCATGTGGGATAAAACCCGGTGCAATGAAGTCCACCCTGTCGACTTTTAAGACTTAGGCTTAGTGTTCTTTGAAATAAAAATGGCATTGGAGAGAATCGTGACGACTAGAAAGGTCAACGGTAGACAGTAGATTAGACACTAGGAGAGCTGCCAACTTAACAATCCGAGACCAGATAAGAAATTATGTTGACAGACAGACAATATGATCAAAACATTGCGCCACATACATTGAAAGAGAGAAGATCAAATGGCTTGAACATCTCGCTAGAATGCAACACCATCAACTACCAGTACTGGCCCTACACAAAAAACCAACTGCGACGAGAGCAACAAAACGACCGAGAAGAAAATGGATTGACAACATCAACGACATTGTACAATCACAAGGAATGGCACCCATCGGGTGCTGGAGCGCCAATTATCCCCCCCCCCTCTCCCCCACCCATGACACTTGACGGCAAAAGTGGAAGACTATGATGATAGGGATGATGCTCCTTTGGTATGCCTATCCACTTTCCCTGCCAATAGCTACGAGACCAGTAAGTAATTACGCCTTACATGGCTGACATTTATCCGTGCATGCCCTAAGTAAATATACTCAATGTGTGTAATTGTGTACTCAGCACCCAAAAGATCCGTCACTGAGTTCTAACACCTGTTCTATCGGCTGTGTTCTTCCTTGTGTAGAGGATGTGTGAGTGTGTGTTTTGTTTGTGTTTATTTTTTTTTTTTGCGCTCGCTCGCTTTGAACTCAAGCGTAGTCCATAAACACTATTTATAGTAGTGGTGGACTGAATTTTGCGTGTGGATTAGCTTTCCATATTAACAATATCCCTCGCCATCAGGCAAGCCCACTCAGACTTCAGAGGTACTTGTAATTTACGTCCCCAAGTCAATAAGTCAAGGACGACAGGCCAACATTTGAGTCCAGTTGTCCGGTGTAGGGGTTGAACCGCTAACCTCGGCATCAACACACAGGATGTTTCTTCTTCTTCTTCTTCGTTCATCCGGATTTTTTTTCGGATGTGACTGCGTTGTGCCTGTTTACAGCAGAGCTGCGTTCTTGCGCCGCCAGGCCGACACATCCGACTTCTGCGGGCATTTGTTGACCGGGTTAACCTTCCCGGGGGTTTCTTAGGACGTTTGAATCTCACTGTTGTGGTGTTATCCCCCATCCTAGCTGGCCCATATAGAACAGCCAAAGACATCCTGGTCAACCCTCAAGGGAAGGCAGGGGCAGACCATGGGCATTCCCCGCCATCCAAGGAGGCTTCCATACTTGCAGAGCCATCACACAGCGCTCTGGTACTGGGCTCACCCAAGGAATCGTCACGTCCTGCACATGGCTGCTTAGCCTCACTTCCGTATATTGGGCCTTCCGTTCACCATAGGCTGTTCCTCCGGAAACCAGAAGAATGCAGTCTGCAGATGACATCCACACAGTGAGCTTTCGATTAAGACTTTCCACATAATGGATTTGCTATCCAAGCAATATTCCATTTCATGCCACTAGGACACTTTCCACCTTTTATGAAGCCCACACAGTGAGCTTTCGATTCAGACTTTTCACGTAATGGATTTGCTATCCAAGCAATATTCCATTTCGTGTCACTAGGACACTTTTCCCACCATTTACGAAGCCCACACAGTGAGCTTTTGATTCGGACTTTCCATGTAATGGATGTGCTATCCAAGCAATATTCCATTTCATGCCTCTGGGACGCTTTTGTAACCGACATACCTGTGGTATGAAGTGTGGCAGTCTAAATACATCTTCATGCACCTTTAGATGTCAACCTGAATGTAGTTAAAGTAAGCTGTAGTCAACTTCAGCTTGTTGATATCTCCATAGAGCTTGTCCTCAAATGAGGCAGGCATAGGCCAAAATATCTTACTCTGTTCTGCATATATTGGGCAGTCCTGCAGCAAATGTTTAGCTGTCATTTTACCAGTTCCACAATTACATTCATCGGCATCTCCTATATGTTTATTGAACAAGTGGTGTTTCAGCCTGTTATGTCCTGTGCGGAGTCTGAAGATTGCTACTTGTTCTCTTCGGTCGAGTTTGTAATATGCATCATCCTTCTGGTGGCCTGGATGCTCTGATTCCCATTTGGTTCTATAAATGCTTTTTATAAACCTTTTTGCCTCATTATAGGTTATGTCTATGTCAGGCTGTGGTAATCGTCCACCCTCTTTTGTTAGTCTGTCAGCCTCTTCATTTCCAGGTATACTGCAATGTGATGGGATCCACTGTATTACAACTTTTTTGGATTTCTGGCATAGACGATGGAGTGCTGCTCTTAGGTCAGCTAGTTATGTGCTGTTTTTGCTCTTCAGTATTGAGACAGCTGACTTTGCATCTGTGAAGATAGCTATTTGCTTCTCTTTATTTTCCTCCATCAAGAGCATTTCTGCTGCAGTTTTCAAAGCCTCTACCTCCGCTTTGAAGTTACTTGAAAATTTTCCAGTTGCCACTGACTGTGTTTTTATCACTCCATTTTTTAAATTAAGGAGAATTCCTCCTCCTCCATTTTTAATTGAATCTTTGGCTGATCCATCTGTATATGCATGGGTCCAATTGCTGCTTGGGTAATGTTCTTTTATGTAGTTGAGGGTTATTTTTCTTCTTTCGGTTTCATGCTGAGCGTTCTTTTTCTCAATACCAGGAATGTTTTCTATCATCTCAGGCAGTTGCTGCTGTCTCCAAGCTGGGAAGTTGTGTGCATAGTAAATAGGCTTGACTGTTGATATGTTAAGTATGGGATCTGCCCTCATCTTTCGTTTTGCAGTTTCTACAAAGTTGCTACGCTTCAGTCTTCCTTTTCCAAAACCATTAAACCTGTTATACACAGGGTGGTCTGTCAATCTTCTAAATTTTTCTGCTTGTTGCTGGGCTCTGCTATCTCTTCTGTCTTGCATTGGTTGTAAACAAGTGATCTTTTCTAGTTCATTAATAGGCGTTGTCTTCAGGCTTCCAGTTATGATTCGCATTCCTTGGTTTTGGACTCTACTTATTTTGTTAAAGTTTGACTTAGCTGCTGTTGCCCAAGCTGCAATGCCATATTCCAGTACTGGCCTCACCCGTCCAGTATATAACTTCTTGAGAACTTTCTCATCTGCTCCCCACGTTGTACCAGCAAGCTTTTTCATGATTGCCATTCTCTGCCTTGCTCTTGTTCGATTTTTCTCAACCTGTCTTCCATGTCAGGCGACGATCAAAGGTGACTCCTAGATAGTTTGGATTTTCTTCGTGGCGCAATATTTTTCCATTCAATACCAGCTTAGGTTGCTGAGGTTTATTTGAGAGGGAGAACACTGTGCATGTTGTTTTCTCCTCACTTATCTTCACTAGCCATGATTTTGACCAGTCCTCTAGCGCTAATAAGGCTTGCTGTATTCTGCTGTTAGCTGTACTAATATATTCTTCAGATGTCCATATGGCTAGGTCATCTGCAAAGGAGGATGTGTGTACTCTGTCTGGAAAATTTTCTGTGATGTCATTTATATATGCTAGGAATAATGTTGGTGAAAGAACTCCTCCTTGGGGGACACCTTGCTCCAACAGCATCATTTTGCTTGTTTGTCCTTGTACTTTTGTCCTGGCAGTTCTGTTCTCAAGGTAGTGGCTGATCCATTTATACATTTTCCCACAAACATGCATTTTTTGCAGCTTTACTTTCAGTCCTTCCTTCCATACTTTATCAAATGCTTTTTCTAAGTCTATCCAGACTGCTAGTGTGTGCTTTTTCTCTTGGAAGGCATCCTCTATTTCCTGAGCTATATAGGTTATTTGATCTTCAGTGGATCTGTACTTTCTGAATCCTGCTTGGTGTGGTGTTAAGAGTTTGTTTTCTTCCAGACGCCATGTTAGCCTGCCATTGATAATGCGTTCCATTAATTTTCCTACACAGCTAAGTAGACTGATAGGTCGATAGCCATTTGGTTCTTCCAGGTCTTTTCCTTTCTTTGGGACTGGTATTAGTATAGCTTCCTTCCATGCCTGTGGGACTATTACTCTCTTCCAGCTGTTATTTAGGACTGCTAGTAGTTTCTTCTTTGCCTTGGTGCCTAGTCCTATTAGCATTTCATTTGTGATTCCATCCTTTCCTGGTGATTTCTTCTTTTTTAGGGTATTCATTGCCTGTTCCATTTCTTCCATTGTTAGATTTGCCATCATATATTCTGCTGCTGTCTCTGTATTTCTATGATGTATCTGTTTGTCTTTGATTGCTTTCTTCTGTTCGGTTGTAATATCAATGTGGTTTGCATTTGCATAGTGTTCCATTAGTGCATTTGCAGCCTTTTTTCCTGTAAGCAAGGCATTTCCTTGTTTAATTGTTATTTGTTTGTTTCTAGGTCCTTCATTGTTCATGGCTTTCACTAGTTTCCATAGTTTGTTTCCATCCCTGTCAAAATTCAGGTTTCCTGTTTTTTCCCTCCAACAATCTCTTGTTGTTTGATTTACTGTTCTTTGATATTTTGCTGAGATGGCTTTCAGAGAGATTGTCGCTTCAATTGTTTGTTCTCTCTCTGCTGTCTTCCTGGCATCTTCAACTTTGTCCTCCAAACTTTGTAGTTCTTCAGTCCAGTATGGTTTGTAATTTTTCCTCGCTCCTCTTGGAATGGACTCAGTGGCTGCCTATATTATCGCTATGTTTAGACTTTCCACCATTTGCTTTATGTTGCCATATCGTGTATTTATGTTTTCACAATATTTGTCTGCTAGTATGGCAAATCTGTCCCAACCTGCTCGTTTGTAATTCCAGCGGGGCAAGGGCTTTTGCTCCTGTGGAACATACTCCATATTCATTACAAGCTTGATTGGTCTGTGGTCACTACCTGCTAATTGGTCCAGCACATGGCGATCGATTTTGTGAAGGATGTCTCCTGTGCAGAAAGCTAAGTCTGGCGTAGAAGTGGTAAGCCATCTTCTGGAGTAGAAGCTCGGTGTGTCATCCGCTTTGTTGAGTAGATGGAGATTTGAGTCTATTTCCCAGTCCTTCAATTCATCTCCTCTGTTGTCAGTATCTGGGTATCACCATCTTTCTGAACGGCTATTAAAGTCTCCGACAATAATGCAGTTTGTGTCAGTTATTTTCATGTTTGAGAGTGTAAGGTCCTTATCTGCTAGGCTATACAGATTGTAGATTCTTATTTTCACGTCCTTTATCATTATATCAACACCTATAATTTCCGTTTGGTTGTCAGAGATCACAGATACTTCGCTGCAAGGTATTGTATTTCGTGTAAGTATTACAACTCCTCCTTTGTGTCCTTCGCGGTCGAAACGCGTGGCCTGATATCCTCTGACTGAGAATTTGTGATTGGGGTTGAGGTGTGTCTCTTGAATGCATGCCACATCTATACTATCTTTATAAAGACGCTGTGTTAGGGAGTCTTTCTTCTTGTAAACTCCTTCGGCATTCCACTGTAGTATGTTGAGTGTCCGGGGTATTTAGTCAATAGCTCTTAACCTACTCCTCTGTGCCTTGACTCCACAGCACAGGGGAAGGTGACCACCAGTAGTCATGGGTGGACCCCCTCGAGGCAGGGGGCCCGGCACTATCGCCGCCTGATGGGACTTCACGGGATTAGCACCATAACGATTAAACACAGGATGTTTAAGAACACGTGTTCTTATCCATTCCACCATGCAGACCTGCGGAAGGGTGTGTGTGGGAGGATGTGTATGGAAGGGTGTGCATGGAAGGAGAGGTGGCTGAGATCTTACGTCCCTATGTAGAGGATCTGTGTGGAAGGAAAGAGCAGTGGCTGAGTGCCAAGTAGCAGGTGTATTTTTTTAAAATTAGATTTTGTGTGTGATTGATAGGAGACCATACCGTCGTATTAGCACAACATATGACTCATTGCGTCTGCACTGCTACTTGTCAGAGTAGACTAGTCGACAACAGTTTAAAATAATTACATCATTTTCAAAGGGGAGAGGGCATACTGCCAAGTAGTATTGTGACGCAATAAGATAAATTAGAAAATATCAGAGAATACCAAAACCAAAATGCTAAGAAATCCAAGCACATGACGTGTCAACGGAGAAACGTCACCAAAGATTGTTAACAACAACAAAAACAGACGGACTTGGGAGATTCTTCGGAGCGGCAGCTCATGTTGATTTGGGAAATATCGGTTGGCTAAGCACAGGCTTTATATCGCATTAGTGGCTGAATTAGTAATTGGCATGGACGAAACAATCTGTGTATACAACGTGCATCGAAGTCACAAATAAATAGGCAGACAAACGCAGAATCTCGATGTCTGAAAATTGGCAGAAAGGACATTGTGAGGATAGAGAGAAGGACGCCGTGTGGACGGGCAAGGACATTGTTTAGAACTCGAGTGCAGAAGGCTTTGGACATGTTACTAATATTAATTATAATTGTAATACTGCCCGCCTGGTCAGAACAGGCACAGTATATTATTATTTATTATTGTCGTTGTTACAAGCCTGAGCATTGCGGAAAATAAACACCGTTTCAACTTTCAAAGTCCATTGGAGATTTCCTTCTTCAGTTCAGGTTTGGCTTCTTAAACCTGCTTTTGGCGACTGTTGTTTACGAGCCGTGTTTGAATTATATTACTTACCCCGAGACGTCCCTATGTTGAGGATGAATGTGGAAGCAAGGAGCAGAGGCTGAGATCTTACGTCCCTGTGTAGAAGATGTGTGTGGAATGGTGTGTGTGTGTGTGTGTGTGTGTGTGTGTTTGTGTGTGTTTGTGTGTGTGTGTGTGTGTGTGTGTGTGTGTGTGTTTGTGTGTGTTTGTGTGTGTGTGTGTGTGTGTGTGTGTGTGTGTGTGTGTGTGTGGATGGAGCAGTGGCTGAATTCTTACGATGTCCTCCTCAGGCTCAGAAAAATACCGGGTTCGACTCCAGACTCAATGATCTCTTGGGTAGTGAGCTCGGACACCTAATCTTCTCGGATAAGGGCAAACAAGAACATGTCGCCGTGGCAAAACTGTTAGGAAAAACAAACCTACCCACGGGCAGACAGAGCCGTGACCTTGGATGGAATCTATCTAGAGCAGTGGTTCTCAACCGGTTGGGAATTTCCCCCACCGCCACCCCCGGGGGAGGGGGATTTTAGGGTTTCCATTTATTTGATATTGTTTTTCTCTCCATACTTTACGGATCTGTACTTCTCGCTCTTCTGAATTTCGTTTTCTAACGTAAGTAGACTTGCAAATCACGTTTTATGTAGACGTCTAGACATGTTCTAGTATGTGTTATTAAATTTAGCCTCCATTGTTACGTATATTGTGTAGGGGCGCGGTTGGAGTGGGAGATTTTATATACAGGAAATACGAAAATCGGGGGAAGGGGGAGGGCTCTGACGTATCTCCACCTTGTCGTGGTAGAGGGGCTTGTGTGTTCCAATGACCCCAAGAGCCATGCCGACGGTAGCACAGCTACATGACAGATCAAGGGATAGGAACCAGACCAAGAGAGACACACACCTGCCACCCTGCAGGCAGACTGGGGACAGGTAGTTTTCTTCTTCTTCTTTTGTTCGCTTGAAATATGTCTATAACTGCAATGTTGTCTCTTGTATGAATTTAACTGTCTTTTTTAGTTCACTCAGAGGTCCATTGTCGTCTCTCTAGGCCAGAAGGTTTACCTAGATATGTTGTATTTTGGGCAGTCTTAGAGTGTGTGCTCTGCTGTCTGCGACGCCAATCCACATGTGCAAATGGCTGATTCACCAATCTTGAATTTTGTATACATGTGGTTGCGTAATCTATTGTGTCCTGTTCTGGGTCACAGAATAATGACTTGTTCTGGTCTGTCCATAACGTGGTAGTCATCTTGAGCAGGTTTTGGTGACTTTCTGACTGATTTGATCATTCTTTTCTTTTGGTGATATATAACGAACATATCAGGCAGTTCTTCTTTTGCTCCTTCCTTAGCCAATCGATCAGCTATGTCGTTTCCGGGGACTCCATAATGGGATGGTATCCACTGTATGGTGACCTTATGCTGTCTGCTAAGTTCAGAAAGTAGTGTCCTTAATACTGGCAATTTCCCAGACAGGAGCGCCTCGAGTACTAATTTTGCATCTGTCAATAACACATTGGTTGTGTACCGTGGCTTGTTCTTCTTCTTCAACGTTCCGAGCCATTGAGGTTCTTTGCTGCAATACAATCCGTCTCCATTCGTCTCTCTGGTTGACCTTCTCTTGCCAGTCGTTGATTCCAAGTGCTTGTAGGTCTGTATATATATTTATTATCCCTCCACCGCCTTCTTGGTCTACATCGGGGTCAACGGTCATTTATTTCCTGAGTGTAAGCGAGTTTTGTTTCCCTATTGTCTTCCATTCTTTCTATATGCCCCAGCCATTGTAGTCTATGGTTTGTTGTACCATGGCTGGTATTTATTAATTTCTCTGTTGCTATCTTGATTGCCTCAATTTCAGCATCATAATCATGGCAGTACTTTCATGTTGGTACTCTGGCCGCGTCCATAGTATTATTTGGGTATTCTGTGTACACTCCCGCTCCTCCATTTCGAACAGCATTTTGTGCTGGCCCATCTGTGTAGACTCGGATCCAGAGGTCCTGTGGGTATTCTTCATCAAAGAAGCTGAGAGTGACTGTTCTGCACTGTACACTGTTCTGTTCTTTCTTGTCAAATATTCTTCTCACTTTTGTCTGGATTTGTATTGATAGTCTATGCTCATCTTTCCATGGAGTTCGCTCTGGAATGGTTTTCAGGGGTATACCAACTGTGGGCAGGTCGGTGGTTTCTCTGCAGAGTCGTTTGGCCTGGTGGATAAAACTGCTTCTTTTCAACCGCCCCATAACTAAGTTTTTAAATCTGTTCTTCACATTGTGGCCTGGCAAGCTGAGGAACTTTACTGCTTGTATTAGCGTTTTCGTATCTCTGCGCTCTCTCAGTGCTTGTGTCCTCCCCAACTTATCCATCTCCACTATAGGGGTTGATCTCATCCCTCCTGTGGTGACTCTAAGTGCTTAATTTTGCACCTTGTCCTGCTCTTGTAGTGTGGTTTTTGATGCCGAACACCATGCAGTTGACCCGTATTCCAGGTGTAGTCGTATGCTCTGTTGACAAACTTTGCTAAGTATTTTCCCACTGGCTCCCCATTTGGTTCCACTCAGTTTTCTCAGGATGGCTATTTTCCATCTGGCTTTTGATACTATTTTGTTGAAGTGCTTTCTCCATGTCACCCTGCCATCAAATGTGACTCCAAGGTATGATGGTTCTTTATCTTCTCTAAGGGGTATTCCATTTATCTGGATGATCCCTGCCTTTTGTTTTGGAGAGAGGGTAAATAGAGTGGTGCTGCACTTGTCAGTGTTTATGCTGACACACCATCTATCCGCCCATGCAACAAATGCATCTACAGCTCTTTGTAGCGATCTGGTGGCCACTGATGAATGTTCATTTGTGCTCCAGAGGACCAGGTCATCAGCGTACATTGCCGCTTTAATTCCATGTGGTAGATTAGCAACAAGATCATTAATGAAAATTAGAAAAAAGTGTGGGGACAAGACTCCGTCCTGGGGAACATCGTGACGCAATAGTACTTTCTTGCTCTTGAGTCCGTCTATCTGTGATCGGGTTCTTCTGTTGTGCAAGTATAGCTTTCACCCATTTGTACATTCTTCCATTGACTTTACAGTTTCTCAGTTTCTTCATCAGACTTTCTTTCCAGACTTTGTCAAAGGCTTTCTTCAGATCTATCCATGTCGCAAGCATCAGCTTCTTCTCTTGGAATGCATCCTCAATTTCTTGAGAGAGGTAGGTTGTCTGATCTTCCGTGTAGTAGCACTGCATAAAGCCAACCTGCTGTAGCACAAGGATGCTTTTAACTTTCAGTGTACCACTGCAGTCTGAGATTGACGATGCTGCTCCATTGTTTTGCAGAGACAGCTGGTGAGGCTAATTGGTCTGTAGCTAGGAGGAAGTGGAACTATCTTTCCCTGATTTTAGGAGGGGTATTATGATTGCTTCTCTCCAGGCTTGTGGAACACTGCCTAAGGTCCAGCTGTTATTGAATATCTGCATCAGCTTTGCTTTGGCCTCTGTTACTAGGTTCCTGATCATTTCATTGGAGATACCATCAACTCCTGGTGACTCTTTCATTTTCAGTTTTGATATGGCTAGCTCCAGTTCGCTGATTGTGATAGGTGCCTCCAGAACTTCATGTACTATTTCTTTCTCTCCTGTATGTTGCCATTTCTCTCGACTCTCCTGTTGTTTCTCTGGAATAATTTCGATATTATTATTATCTTGTGCGAATGAGTCCGTAAATTGTCAGCTGCTTGCTTTTCCTGTTAAGAGTTTCCGCCTTATGTTAGTGCAATTTTTGAGTTTCTCTCTGTGGCGCTCATCGTTAAGTTTTTTATTAGCTTACCACAACTGCCCTTGTGTTTCTTTCAAAGTCGTCGGACTCTTTTCTCTCTCAGCTTTTCCTTCTAGCCTCTGCAGCTTGGCCCTTTGATTTGGCTCTTGTGTGCTTGGTATTATTGTGGGTACTCTTTTGCTGGGTTTAGCCTCTCGTTGCATTCTACACTCACTTCCACATCATTAGGCACTGTTTCCAGTTCCACTTACTCCAGCAGAGTTTAATAATGTTTACGGGCTCCTTCTCTCTTGGTACGGTTTCTCGTTTCTGCCTGTATATCATTTCCCAAACTTCTTCACCTACGTATTTAGTCTTTCTTCAGTGTTCAGATTTCTAACCATTATGCTGTTGGCGTGCTTGTACTTGTTCCTAGGTCTGCTTTCTTGTAAGTTTGCTACCTCGAGAGTGCTGCTTTCACTTACGAGCTTCATTCTACAGTTAAAAAGCTGCCGATGGTCCTGCCCCAGCTGTTTCCCCACCATTCTTTTAATGTTCAATTCCCTCTAGGTCTGGTGAATGAAAACTAGGTTTTGGTTGCTAGTTTGTAGTGTGCCATGATTCCGAGTAGAAGGTATGTGGGTCGGAGGGATTGATTAATCAAGATGAAATCTATTCTACACCCTGCCAGTCTCTATAGTCTCTCTCCTATTTGGTCATGCGATCATAGCCCCAGCTCGCGAGTGGCTTTTGAAATCGCCAGCCACAATCATGTTTTTTCTTTTAAATGGTAAGGTGTGTCCCAGTACCTGTGTGCTGTTCCTTGACAGTAGTAATAGATCCATATAGGTCTGTATTGCCTGTCTTAAGTTAATGTCTGTACTCAGCCCCTTCCATGTAAACTTCAATCTGAGACGCCGTGTGTTAATTTTTTTTTTACAAGGGTCCAGTGTCATGGTCTTGCTTACAGCATGACACTGGCTCTACATACAGACAAGTGTGGTGATACAAACACGGTCACAGAATGACTTAACGTGACGAACTACCTTACAATGCACACTACTTTCTTCACCCATCTCACTTCGTCGCACATTAATGTAATCTACAATCAATGACAATGCAATCAATACATTCAATAACTATATCTATACACTACTACAAACCACAAGGCCAACAGTCATGATCTTCTTCTCACGGGCGTTCTCCTAATGTGGCGTTATACATACGAGCCTCATTCACTCACGTCTGGTCTTCGTCAACACTCCAAGCCGTCCGCCGGCTTTACAACGCTGTGAGTCTCCCTACGCTTGGCCTGCTTCACACGCGTGGAGATCATGTCTCCATGCTTTTGCATCGACTAGGTATGCCCTTCTGACCAGTTGGTTAGCGTCGGCTCACTGGTAGAGCCCCTGGCCGTATTTCGCCAGGCGTCATAGATCGATGACGCTGTAGAAACTAGATGGAGGTAGATTAGGATGACAGTCTCCCCCTCTCCCCATTTCATAAAGGACTCTTGCCTTTCATTCACTCTATAGTGCATATATGGTTTATTTACTAAACAGTCAGAATCGACCTGCCTTTTAAGTTTACATTTGAAATGTGCAGTTAATTGTAAAGCCTATAATCCACTCATTCATCAATGCTGCTAGAAGTCAACACTCTCAAGTACATCCGCTCGATGGTGTTTTACCTTATTGTAATGACACAGCCAGTCCGGTAGCTTTCAGCAGAAAAAGCGAACTCGTAACTACCTCTCGGAACGATAAAGTAAAATTGAAAAAACGACATGTCAGACGTGCGAGCCGTCTTCCTATACAGATGACTCCCCAACATTTGACCGCAACCTATTTTGGTTTGGGAGTCTTTTTTTTATTTTTGAAGGTCTACAACTTGGGTTTATACATACACAGGTGACGTCATCTTGATGTGTCACCAACTTGGCAACCTGAAAATGGCGTTTACACATGTTACATATTATTACAAATTTCAATTGTTTCCCTTGAAACAATTACAAAATCAATGGGGGGTAATTTCAACATGCTGTCAAAGAAAATAAATTACATTAGAAAATTACTTTCTAAGCGTCATAGATTGATGTTTATTGACAATAGCGAACTAAATGTCACTATTGTGAACAAGTGAATAAAGTTATGATTTTCAGATTCCATTCTATCAAAATCCTTACATACAAATTGCATATGTAATGTTTCAGTTCCTAAATCAATCAATCAATCAATCAATCAGCTCACAAAGTTTAAATACATCGTCAATTTTTTGTGAGGATGACATTATAGTCTGCTACTTTTCGAATAAATTTAATAAACACCGGAAATACACAGCACAATGTTCTTTCATCTGGATATTACCGAAAGGAACGGAGGATACAGTTCGTAAGTACAGCTGTTGGATTAACTCTTTCTCTCACAGTGTTGTTCTGTGGAACTCAGCTGTCAAAGTATCTCTCGCACTGGTTAAAATACGTCTGAACTTTCTGCGTGGTATGTACTACTGATATTTTCACAGTTCTGGTGAAGTAAGACTTGCACCCCTGTAGCACTGTTCGTAACAATGTTTCTATAGAATTTAAAATAATGTTTCCTTTCTAACACATACACACAAGTATTCATCACATGCATTACTATAATTATAAAGTATATACATAATATATTTACATGGGACGTAGTCCCTATCACATAATCTTACAGCGTTACTGGAAAAAAAAACATTTCATAGCGCGCTGTGTTGCTGGGCGTTATTTTACTCTGCAGATTTTTCATTCATCTGCTGTGTGCGCTCATACATTATTAGGCTTATGGGTGTGTTGCAAGGACATCGTGATAGAAGATCAGCAATCGTATTATCGGTGCCAGAGATATGCCTGACTTCGAAACTGAAATCTTGCAATACCAATGCCCATATCGCCACTCTGTGGTTGGTAGGCGTTCCTGTATCATTGATCTTCAACGGACTATTGTCTGTCTCTACTATGAAGTATGTTCCAAGAAGGAACCTAGACAGGTTTTAAACTGAAAACACAAGAGCCAACGCCTCAATTTCCGGCGTCGACCAAGAACGTTCTCTGGCCTTTAGTTTTCGACTTACATAATATACAGGATGTAGAATTTGGTTGTGTTCCTGTAGCAGTACGGCCCCAATCGCCACGAAGCTCACGTCTGTTCGCAATCTGAAAATAATACCAAAACTTGGTAATTTCAAAATGGGATTACTGGAAAAGTAAGACAATACTTTTGGAAATGCAGGTCTTAGGCATTCGTTGTGTACAATTTTGTTAATAGGTTAGTGAAACACTCCGTGCATATGGCAACATTTTGGTATAAACTAGGACATTTTAAAATTCTTTGTCGTAGGAAGCGACAATTTTAAGAATTATTGACATGATGTTTTTGTCAGTCATGACAAAGCCATTCCACATTTTACAATCCAGAAATGAAATTCCTTAGTAGGCTATGTTGACTTTAGATGGTTTGTCTGTCATTCCGTGTTGTCTGATACGGTCGAATGTCTGCTGTATCGTTGTTAACCGTTCTGTCAGAAGAAGTTTCGTCTTCCGTACCAATGTCGCCGTCTTGTAACAGTTGTCTGCAACTGTCAGTCTCTGTCTGAGTCAGATTAGGAGTTGTCTTGATGTCATGTCGATAGTTTGTCGTGTCAAGTGATGAGGTCGGTATTTCGTCGGTCTCATCATCGTCTGTGTGGTCTACTATCGTTGTGCTTGCTGCTGTTTCGTCTTGGTCCCCGTCTCTGTTGTAGTACGATTTTAGCATGTTGATGTGAAATATTTTATGTTTGTCTTTCACTGCTATTTCAAAGTCAACAGTCGAGGTTTGTCTCAGTACCTTATACGGTCCTTGCCATGAGTCTGTCAAGAGATGTCTGTCGCTTGGCAAAAGAAGTAAGACGTCCTGTCCGGGTGTCAATGTTATTATTCTATTTCCTCTGTTGGCATACTGTCTGTAAATAGCACCAGATTGCTTTAGTGCTTCTTTAGCTAACACACAAGATTTCATTATCCTATCACACAATGATGTGACATGTTCATATGATGATACTGGTTTATGAATAGTTCTACTTTCAGTTAACATAGAATGGTACATAGATAATGGGCCGCGTGGTTTGGCGCCATATACAAGTTCAAATGGTGAGAAACCTGTACTGGAATGAGGTACTTCGCGATATGCAAATAGTATGGCAGGTAAATAAGTATCCCAGGCTTCAGGGTGTTCCTGGGTTACTTTTGATAACATATGCTTGAGATCTCCATTCATCTTTTCTATAACTCCTGTCGAATGAGGGTGTATGGGCTGTTAAAGCATTGCTTTACCCCTAACATTCTGGTAAAGGCTTGAGTGGCTGCAGCTATGAACTGGCTCCCACGATCTGAGAGAATGGTATCAGGAAACCCTACTCTAGAAAAAATATGGAAGAATACTTCCATAACATCCTTGGCAGTTATGTTCTTAAGTGCAACCGCCTCAGACCATCTACTGCAAAGGTCAAGTATTGTTATTATAAACTTATTCCCTCTCGATGTTACGTGGTTCAGAGGACCTACAATATCAACAGATATCTTTTCAAAAGGTCTACTTGCTAGATCTGAAATTTGTAACTCAGCTTGCGGGTGTTTACCCTTTTTAACAAGCTTCTGGCAGATGTCACAAGTTCTGCAATATTGCTTGGTATCACTGCAGAATTTGGGCCAGTAGAACTGATTAAGTAATCGTGATCTAGTTTTAGAATAAGCCATATGCCCTGCAAAGGGTATATCATGTGCTAGATGTAATGCTTGCTTACGATGTTCTGTTGGCAACACTGTTTGCTCTGAGGTGCTGGTACCTTTGGTATAGTACCGTGTAAGGATACCGCCTTTCAGTGCAAAATGCCATCTAGCATTTTTAGTAAGTCTTGGCTTTTGGCCTATAAGATTAAAATACTTGTGCAAAGATAAATCAGCCTTTTGGGCTGTTATGAAATTCTCCCTCATGGTTTTAGGAGGTAATATCACTGGGCTTAACATTTCCAAAGCCTCAGTCTGATCAATTTGATCTTGCACTTTGGCAGCAGATCTAGTTACTGCATTTACACTCTCAACAACATGACATGGTGGTGTTACATTCATATCAATGCATTCATGTGATGATGTAAATGAATTGGCAAACATACAATCAATTACAGGTGGCAATACATTTTCAACAGTATGGTCAGTTGAAGATGATACAGTATTATCAACTATACATTGGACAGATGATGTTGCACTGTCATGTGGCATGTCATTTACCTCAGGAAGGTTCCCAACAATTATGTCGCAACATGGGTTGGATAATGCTGCGCATTTAACCTTTCCTGTGAGGAATGGGGTGTCAATAAATGCCCATGCAAGTGGGTATTTATCAATGTTACCTGAGAAAGTTCTGCATGTAACATGTTTGCCAGTATAATCTGAAGGTAAAATAAAGTCTCTCTTTAGACCAATGAGAGTACATCCACTATCACGTAAGACGGTGGCAGCTTTGCCATTTACAAATCCGTGGTGGATTTTAAGTTTACCTCTGGAGTTTATTACCAAATTAGCTTCTTCATTGGCAATAGGTATTGCATGGCCGCATGTTAGTAGGCCATCTTCATGAAAACGATCACAGATGGTACATTTATTAAGATGGAATACATCAATGGCCTGTGCTGAATTTACAGGATGATTTTCACATGTTTCTTAATCTGAGGAAGAGCTATCAAACATGGCTGCATTAGCCTTTCTAGTCATTTGTTTGCCTTAACAAGCATGACGCCAGTGGCCATACGCTTTGCAAAGGAAGCGTTTTGTTAGTCGTTTGTAGCTCTTTCGCTCCTTATCTTGCTTATCTATATAGTTTTGCAAGTATGTAAGGTACCCAGGATGTTTGTCACACATATCATTTTCGTTATGTGACAGATGACAATATCTGCATTGATAGTATTTCTCAGCAGATTGTTTAAAGGGTTTCTTGTTAACATAGGGACCTGACTTCGTTCTGTCATAGGTAGCGGCTGCTACAAACTCAGTGTCAGTCAATCCACTACTGAAACAATGTTTGTTGGCTGTAAAATAAGCCGAACCTCGTTTCTCAATATGTTGCACACTCTCACACTCACATTCTTTCAGAAACTTAGAAAATGGTGGTGGTAAAGATGAGATGATCTTATCTCTTAAAATGAGATCTTTCAATTTATCAAAAGTATTTACTTTGGCTGATGATAGCCATTTGCTAAATACATCCTGTACTACTGAGATGTAGTCAGAGAAAGTTTGCGTTGGTTTTGGAGCTAATTTGCTAAACTGTTCTCTGTAGCCTGCTTCTTCTAACAGGAAATGTGACATGATTTTGGATTTAATATACTGGTAATCTTTCCTAAGATCTTTGGGAATTGTCTCTATCACTTTCAGAGGTTCCCCAGAAAGACTTCTCATATATATTATGTTCCATTCAGTCTCTGGGATCTGATAATGCTCCATTACCGTTTCAAAGTTCTGGGTAAATGCTGCAATGCAGTCCCCAGTGGTGAAATTTTTCACAATCCCTTGGTACTTTTTGTACTGATTCTCTTTTTCTAGTCTTTCTGACTTTCGAGAATCTCTCTCTACTGATGTGTCAGCCTCCAACTGTTTAATTGTCAGTTGTATTTCAAGTTCTTCTTTCTTCGTTCTTGCATTCATTTCAAGTTCTTCTCCCTTGCTCTGGGCAGAGATCTCAGCTTTCTTTATTTCGGCCTCTGCTTCTGCCTGTTTGGTTTTGGCAGCTAATTCTGAATCTGCCTGTTTCGTTTTGGCATCTAATTCTGCCTGTTTAGTTTTGGCATCTAATTCTGCCTGTTTGGTTTTGGCATCTAATTATGCCCGTTTTAGAGCAGCGACTGATTTTCTAGCCTCAGCTTCTAATTCTGCCTTTTTCAAAGCAGCGTCTGATTCTACCCTTCTTAACTTTCTTCATCCACTCTGTCTTCGCGATCTCTCTCTTTCTCCTGCAAGGTAATATACTCTGCATACTTTGTCTCACTCCATTTCGTCAAGTCATCACCAGTTAACTTTAATTTCAAACCAGATTCGATGAAATCATTCAATGTAGACATGATGAAATTTATGAAATACAATGAATGTACACAAAAAGTTAATTAAGGTGTTAGTAAATAATATTTTTACAGGATTTATAAAATACAACATGTGCCTAAGCCTACACACAAAATTATATGTGAAAAAAATTATACTTAAATGATCTTTGGAGCTCTGGAGAACGTTAGAAAACTGTTCCAGAGAATGGCTGCCTAAACGTACTACTCGGAAAAATGGACTTCACTTCGGATGACACAACAAAAAACCTGTTGCTTTTGGAATAAGAAAATATTAGGACATGTATGTTTATGTGGTGTATGCGTTGTCAACTAAGTTTTGTAGGTTTGTGTGCTGTCAAGTATGTTTGTTAGTCGTACTGTCGTCCGTTCAAAACATTTAACAACTTACTTTCCATGTTACTTTCTTACCAAAACTTTCCGCTTATACACACGTTCAATCCTATTTTACAACTGATTCAAGATGGATGACACACTCATGTTTCAAATAATCCAATATGGACGATGCATTTACGTTCACATTGTTCAAAAAAACGGACGAAAGCACCCACGTTTACACTGTTAAAAACCCGGACGAAAGCACCCACGTTCACACTTTTCAAAAACTCGGACGAAAGCACCCACGGTCACACTGTTCAAACACCCGGACGAAAGCACCCACGTTCACACTTGTCATGGTCTTGCTTACAGCAATGACACTGGCTCATACATACCAACAAGTGCCATACAAAACACGGTCACAGAATGAGTTAACGTGACGAACTACACTTACAATGCAAACACTTTATTCACACATCTCACTCGTCGCAACAATTACATGTATCATACAATTAC
Source organism: Cepaea nemoralis (assembly GCA_014155875.1). Classification (NCBI taxonomy): domain Eukaryota; kingdom Metazoa; phylum Mollusca; class Gastropoda; order Stylommatophora; family Helicidae; genus Cepaea; species Cepaea nemoralis. Next base: position 106,856 of record JACEFZ010024423.1, on the reverse strand, counting down.
AATGACAATGCAATAATACATTCAATAACTATATCAATACACTACTACACAACTCACAGGCGCATAGTCATATCTTCTCACAGGCGTTCTCTCTATGGCGTTCATACATACGAACCTCATTCACTCACGTCTGTCTTCGTCAACACTCCCAAGCCGTCTGCCGGCTACACGCTGTGAGTCTCACTACGCGGGCCTGCGTCACTGCGTGGAGATCATGTCTCACATATGTTCATCGACTGGCCCTTCCTGACACAGTGTGGTTAGCGTCGCTCACTGGTAGACCCCTGGCCGTATTCGCCAGGCGTCATAGACGACGACGCGGTAAAACTAATGGGGAGATTATGACATCAGTATCCCACCCTTTCGCCTGTCCTTTCGGTCAGCTCGGTAACACTGGTAGCCTCTGATTTTGAAGGCTATTTTTCATTGAGGTGAGTTTCTTGCAAGCAACATACGCTTACTTTTTCTTGGTCCAGGATGTTTTCTAGTTCTTTCTTTTTTTTTTTTTGCTGACTCCCTCCGCATTCCAGTGCATTATTTTTAGTCTTTGTTTGGTATGGTCAGATCTCTATTCTGAGGTCCCGTGGCTCCACTGGACATCTGAGAAGGACCTCCAGTAGTTGTGGTTGGACCCTTTCGAGACATAGGGCCCGACACTGCACCTCCTTTGGGGGGTCCAAAGCGGTAGTCGACATATTTCATTACGCGTAATTGCGTGGCATCCTGATTTCTGTGGTGCGCCTCCTGGCTGGTTGCATCCGTCTTCAGCACCTTTCCTTTACTAGAGCAGACTATGGTCTTACTCGAGTTTAGGTGTGTAGGCACGCACACACGTGACTGCGCATGCATGTACGTGCATACACATCTAGAGCTTTCTGGTTATTTCTCGGCGCCAGTGACTCGCCGCCGCCCCTTATCCTGTTAGTTAAAACAGGTCCGCCACTTGAAGGCCAGGAGTTGAAATTTTGCTGCAGTGGTGATGAATGCACGAGCCATTGGAGTATTTATGCAAGGTTGGGCGCTCACCCCAACCCTGCCCCCGGCTACATAACAGCAACATTTGGAACCCGGGACAGGCAGTCAAAGCCAGATATCCATAAAGTCCGAATCAAGCGCACGATGCCACTGTATTCTTGGTCCAGACACATATTCCACGTTTCTCAGCTGAGGGATATGGCTGAACGCCTCTAAGTCAACATCCCCCAGATGTGAAGGCCGGGTCGATGATCACCCACTGCGGAAAGGAGGTGAGATGCCGAGCCTGCTACATGCTTGGTTCAGACACTTGTTTTACGACTCTCATCCGAAGGATATGAGGCATCCCCGGATGGGAGAGTCTGGCCGTTACTCGCCCTCCTCTGCAAGGAGGTAAGATGCAGAGCCGGCAGCACACGCAGTCTACCCCGTGAGCGTTACTAAGGGTGAACATAGTGTCCCAGTCGCACGAAATGGTTACGATTCAAGTCTGTATTTAAACTCATCGAGTGTACGCAGTCAAAGGTAGAAAAACGTCTTATTAACACGAAATGGAATGCTTGGCTAGCGAATCCATTACGTGGAAGTCCGAAGCGAAAGCTTGCCGAATGGATGTCTTCTCATTAACACCAAATGGAACGCTTGGCTAGCGAATCCATTACGTGGAAGTCCAAAGTGAAAGCTTGCTGAGTGGATGTCGTCTGCAGACTGACCGTTCCTGGTTTGCGTGGGGAGCGGCCAGTGGCGAACGAAATATCCAATACATGGAAGTGAGGAATTAAAGCAGCCATGAGCAGGACATAGTGATTCTTTGTGTGAGCCGAGTACCAGAGCGCAGTGTGCCGGCTCTGCAATTATGAAAGCTTCCTTGGAATGCCCATGGACTGTCCTTGCCTTCTCTTGAGGGTTGACCGTGATGTCTTTGGCCGTTCTATCTTGACCAGATGAGATGTGGGCGAGACCACAACAGAATGTCCGTCGAAACCCCCAGGATGGCTAGCCTGACAACAGCAAAAAGCTCCCGCAGAAGCCGGATGTGCCGGCCTAAAGGTTGCAAATAAAGTGGCACAACCCCCTCTGCCGTGCGTCCACCTTGACGAGGTAGAGGGGCTTGAGCGTTCCAATGACCCCAAGAGCTATGCCGACGGTAGCACAGCTACTGGTAGGGTCACCCAAGTCGGACAGGTCAAGGGAGAGGGACCAGACGAAGTGACGCACAAACCTGCTGCCTTGTAGGTAGACTGGGGACAGTCAAAGGCTAGGGAAAGCATCCCGAAAAATGCTTGTCGAAATCGGATGTACTGAGCCACAGGCTTGACAAAGAAGTGCAACGTAACTTTATCATTTCATGATGCCACAGATGAAAATAAATCGTTATGGTGCTAATCCCGTGAAGTCCCATCAGGCGGTGATAGTGCCGGGCCCCCTGCCTCGAGGGGGTCCACCCATGACTACTGGTGGTCACCTTCCCCTGTGCTGTGGAGTCAAGGCACAGAGGAGTAGGTTAAGAGCTATTGACCAAACACCCGGGACTCTCAACATACTACAATGGAATGCCGAAGGAGTTTATAACAAGAAAGCCTCCCTAACACAGCGTCTTCATAAAGATAGAATAGATGTGGCATGCATTCAAGAGACACACCTCAACGCCAATCGCACATTTTCAGTCGAGGGATATCAGACCACACGTTTCGACCGCGAAGGACACAAAGGAGGAGTTGTAATACTTACACGAAATACAATACCTTGCAGCGAAGTATCTGTGATCTCTGACAACCAAACGGAAATTATAGGTGTTGATATAATGATAAAGGACATGAAAATAAGAATTTACAATCTGTATAGCCCGGCAGATAAGGATCTTACACTCTCAAACATGGAAATAACTGACACAAATTGCATTGTTGTCGGAGACTTTAATAGCCGCTCAGAAATGCCTTGCTTACAGGAAAAAAGGCTGCAAATGCACTAATGGAACACTATGCAAATGCAAACCACATTGATATTACAACCGAACAGAAGAAAGCAATCAAAGATAAACAGATACATCATAGATATACAGAGACAGCAGCAGAATATATTATGGCAAATCTAACAATGGAAGAAATGGAACAGGCAATGAATACCCTAAAAAAGAAGAAATCACCAGGAAAGGATGGAATCACAAATGAAATGCTAATAGGACTAGGCACTAAGGCAAAAAAGAAACTACTAGCAGTCCTAAATTACAGCTGGAAGAGGGGAATAGTCCCACAGGCATGGAAGGAAGCTATACTAATACCAGTCCCAAAGAAAGGAAAAGACCTGGAAGAACCAAATGGCTATCGACCTATCAGTCTTCTTAGCTGTGTAGGAAAATTAATGGAACGCATTATCAATGGCAGGCTAACATGGCATCTGGAAGAAAACCAACTCTTAACACCTCACCAAGCAGATTCAGAAAGTACAGGGTGCTGAAGACGGAGGCAACCAGCCAAGAGGCGCACGACAGAAATCAGGATACCACGCAATCACGCAAAATGGAATATGTCGACTACTGCTAATCGTTATGGTGCTCGCCCTGCTTTGGACCCCCAGGCAGGTGCAGTGCCGGGCCCTATGTCTCGAAAGGGTCCAACCCCAACTACTGGAGGTCCTTCTCAGATGTCCTGTGGAGCCAGGGGACATGAGAATAGGACGACTGGCCATACTAAACGAAGACTTAAAATAATGCACTGGAATGCGGAGGGAGTCAGCAACAAAAAAATAGAATTAGAAAAAATCTTGGACCAAGAAAAAGTAAGCATATGTTGCTTGCAAGAAACTCACCTCAATGAAAATATAGCCTTCAAAATCAGAGGCTACCAGTGTTACCGATCTGACCGAAAGAACAGGCGAAAAGGTGGGATACTGACCCTTGTAAGAAATAACATCATGGCTTCCCAAATCAAAGTCTACATGGAAGGGGCTGAGTATCAGACACTTAAACTTAAGACAGGTAATACAGATCTACATCTGATCAATTACTACTGTCCAAGTGACCGCCCACAGGCACTGGACACTCTACCACTAAAAGAAAAAATGATTGTGTGTGGCGATTTCAACAGCCACTCGCAGAGCTGGGGCTATGATCACATGGACCAGAGAGGAGAGAGACTGGAAGACTGGCAAGATGAGAATAGATTCATGTTGATTAACAAGCCGTCCGACCCACATACTTTCTACTCGAGATCATGGCACTCTACAACTACACCTGACCTGGCTTTTCATTCACCAGACCTGGAGTGGAACATTACACGAACTGTTGGGAAACAACTTGGTGGCAGTGACCATCGGCCAGTCTTTCTAACCGTAGAAAATGAGCTTGTAAGTGAAAGCAGCACCCTCTCGAGGTGGAACTACAAGAAAGCAGACTGGGCAATGTACAAGCATCGCACCAGCATACTGGTTAGAAACCTGAACACTGAGAAAGACATAAATAAAGCAGTTGAAGAGTTTGGGAAATGCATACTACAGGCAGCGCGAGAAACAGTACCAAGAGGAGCCCGTAAACAATATAAACTCTACTGGAGTAGTGAACTGGAACAGTTGCATAATGATGTTGAAGTGTGTAGAAAGCAAGCAGAGGCCACACCCAGCCAAGAGCACCACAATAAATTCCAGCATGCAAAAGCCAAATTTCAAAGGGCCAAGCTGCAGGCTAGACGGAAAAGCTGGCAGGAGAAAACGGAGTCTCTGAACTGTGAAAGAGACACAAGGAAATTGTGGAAGCTAATAAAACAGCTTAATGACGAGGGCACAGGGAGAAACTCAAAAATTGCACTACATAAAGATGGAAAAATCTTAACAAGAAAGCAAGCAGCTGACCATTTTGCGGACTCGTTCGCACAAGATAGCAATATCAAAATTAGTCCAGAGAAACAACAAGAGATTCGAGAGAAACGACAACATACAGGACAGAAGGAAATAGTACATGAGGTTCTGGAGGCACCCATCACAATCAGCGAACTGGAGCTAGCCATATCAAAACTGAAAATGAGAAAGTCACCAGGAGCTGATGGTATCTCCAATGAAATGATCAGGAACCTAGGAACAGAGGCCAAAACAAAGCTGTTGCAGATCTTCAATAACAGCTGGACCTTAGGCAGTGTTCCACAAGCCTGGAGAGAAGCAATCATGATACCCCTCCTAAAATCAGGGAAAGATGGTTCCATTGCCTCTAGCTACAGACCAATTAGCCTCACCAGCTGTCTCTGCAAAACACTGGAGCGCATCATCAATCACAGACTGCAGTGGTACATTGAAAGTAAAAACATCCTTGTGCCACATCAGGCTGGCTTTAGGCAGTGCTACTCTACGGAAGATCAGACAACCTACCTCTCTCAAGAAATTGAGGATGCATTCCAAGAGAAGAAGCTGGTGCTTGCGGCATGGATAGATCTGAAGAAAGCCTTTGACAAAGTCTGGAAAGAAGGTCTGATGAAGAAACTGAGAAACTGCAAAGTCAATGGAAGAATGTACAAATGGGTGAAAGCATACTTGCACAACAGAAGAGCCCGAGTACAGATAGACGGACTCAAGAGCAAGAAAGTACTACTGCGTCACGGTGTCCCCCAGGGCGGAGTCTTGTCCCCCACACTTTTTCTAATCTTCATCAATGATCTTGTTGCTCACCTACCGCATGGAATTAAAGCGGCAATGTACGCCGATGACCTGGTTCTATGGAGCACAAATGAATATGCATCAGTGGCCACCAGATTGCTACAAAGAGCTGTAGATACATTTGCTGCATGGGCAAATAGATGGTGTGTCAGCATAAACACTGACAAGTGCAGCACCACCCTATTTACCCTCTCTCCAAAACAAAAGGCAGGGATCATCCAGATAAATGGAACACCCCTAAGAGAAGATAAAGAACCAACATACCTTGGAGTAACATTTGATGGCAAGGCTGACATGGAGAAAGCACATCAACAAAGCAGTAGCAAAAGCCTAGAAGGAAAATAGCCATCCTGAGAAAGCTAAGTGGAACCACATGGGGAGCCAGTACGAAAATACTTAGCAAAGTTTACCAACAGAGCATACGACCACACCTGGAATATGGGTCAACTGCGTGGTGTTCAGCATCAAATACCACACTACAAGAGCTGGACAAGGTGCAAAATCAAGCACTTAGAGTCACCACAGGAGGGATGAGATCAACCCCTATAGTGGAAATGGAGAAGATGGGGAGGACACAGGCACTGAGTGAGCGCAGAGATACGAAAACGCTAATACAAGCAGAAAAGTTCCTCAGCTTGCCAGGCCACCCTATGAAGAACAGATTTGAAAACCTAGCTATGGGGCGGTTGAAAAGAAGTAGTTTTATCCACCAGGCCAAACGACTCTGCAGAGAAACCACTGATCTGCCCACAGTTGGTATCCCCCTAACAACTATTCCAGAGCGAACTCCATGGAAAGATGAGCATAGACTATCGTTACAAATCCAGACAAAAGTGAGAGGAATATTTGACAAGGAAGAACAGAACAGTGTGCAGCGCAGAACAGCCACTCTCAGCTTCCTTGATGAAGAATACCCACAGGACCTCTGGATCCGAGTCTACACAGATGGGTCAGCACAAAATGCTGTTCGAAATGGAGGAGCGGGAGTGTACATAGAATACCCAAATAATACTAGGGACACAGCCAGAGTACCGACAGGAAAGTACTGCCATAACTATGATGCCGAAATTGAGGCAATCAAGATAGCAACAGAGAAATTACTAAATAACAGCAATGGTACACAACCTGTGGTGCTACTAACAGATGCAAAATCAGTACTCGAGGCGCTCCTGTCTGGGAAATTGCCAGTATTAAGGACACTACTTTCTGAACTTAGCAGTCAGCATAAAGTCACCATACAGTGGATACCAGCCCACTGTGGAGTACCCGGAAACGACAGAGCTGATCAATTGGCTAAGGAAGGAGCCAAAGAGGAACAGCCTGATGTGCCCGTTACATACCACCAAAAGAAAAGAATGATCAAATCAGTCAGAAAGCCACCAATACCTGCTCAAGATGACTACCACATTATGGACAGACCAGAACAAGTCATTATTCTGCGCCTCAGAACAGGACATAATAGATTACGCAACCACATGTATACAAAATTCAAGATTGGTGAAACAGCCATGTGCACATGTGGATTGGCGTCGCAGACAGCAGAGCACATACTCCAAGACTGCCCAAAATATAACATATCTAGGCAAACCTTCTGGCCTAGAGAGACGACAGTGGAAGATAAACTCTATGGACCACTGTGTGAACTGAAAAAAAAACAGTTCAATTCATGCAAGAGACGACATTGCAGATATAGACATATTTCAAGCGAACGAAAGAAGAAGAAGAAAGTACAGATCCACTGAAGATCAAATAACCTATATAGCTCAGGAAATAGAGGATGCCTTCCAAGAGAAAAAGCACACACTAGCGGTCTGGATAGATTTAGAAAAAGCATTTGATAAAGTATGGAAGGAAGGACTGAAAGTAAAACTGCAAAAAATGCATGTTTGTGGGAAAATGTACAAATGGATCAGCCACTACCTTGAGAACAGAACTGCCAGGACAAAAGTACAAGGACAAACCAGCAAAATGATGCTGTTGGAGCAAGGTGTCCCCCAAGGAGGAGTTCTTTCACCAACATTATTCCTAGCATATATAAACGACATCACGGAAAATTTTCCAGCCAGAGTACACACATCATCCTTTGCAGATGACCTAGCTATATGGACATCTGAAGAATATATTAGTACAGCTAACAGCAGAATACAGCAAGCCCTATTAGCGCTAGAGGACTGGTCAAAATCATGGCTAGTAAAGATAAGTGAGGAGAAAACAACATGCACAGTATTCTCCCTCTCAACTAAAACTCAGCAACCTAAGCTGGTATTGAATGGAAAAATATTGCGCCATGAAGAAAATCCAAACTATCTAGGAGTCACTTTTGATCGTCGCCTGACATGGAAGACACAGGTTGAGAAAAATCGAACAAGAGCAAGGCAAAGAATGGCAATCATGAAAAAGCTTGCTGGTACAACGTGGGGAGCAGATGAGAAAGTTCTCAAGAAGTTATATACTGGACGGGTGAGGCCAGTACTGGAATATGGCATTGCAGCTTGGGCAACAGCAGCTAAGTCAAACTTTAACAAAATAAGTAGAGTCCAAAATCAAGGAATGCGAATCATAACTGGAAGCCTGAAGACAACGCCTATTAATGAACTAGAAAAGATCACTTGTTTACAACCAATGCAGGATAGAAGAGATAGCAGAGCCCAGCAACAAGCAGAAAAATTTAGAAGATTGACAGACCACCCTATGTATAAAAGGTTTAGTGGTTTTGGAAAGGGAAGACTGAAGCGTAGCAACTTTGTAGAAACTGCAAAACGAAAGATTAGGGCAGATCCCATACTTAACATATCAACAGTCAAACCCATTTACAATGCAGACAAGTTCCCAGCTTGGAGACAGCAGCTACTGCCTGAGATGATAGAAAACATTCCTGGTATTGAGAAAAAGAACACTCAGCATGAAACCGAAAGAAGAGAAATAACCCTAAACTACATAAAAGAACATTACCCAAGCAGCAATTGGACCCATGCATATACAGATGGATCAGCCAAAAATTCAGTAGAGAATGGAGGAGGAGGAATTCTCCTAAATTTAAAAAATGGAGTGAAAAAAACACATTCAGTGGCAACTGGAAAGTTTTCAAGTAACTTCAAAGCGGAGGTAGAGGCTCTGAAAACTGCAGCAGAAATGCTCTTGATGGAGGAAAATAAAGAGACGCAAATAGCTATCTTTACAGATGCAAAGTCAGCTGTCTCAATACTGAAGAGCAATTACAGCACAGAAATAGCTGACCTAAGAGCAGCACTACATGGTCTATGCCAGAAATCCAAAAAAGTTGTAATACAGTGGATACCATCACATTGCAGTATACCTGGAAATGAAAAGGCTGACAGACTGGCAAAAGAGGGCGGACAACTACCACAGCCTGACATAGACATAACCTATAACGAGGCAAAGAGGTTGATAAAAAGCACTTATAGAACCAAATGGGAATCAGAGCATCCAGGTCACCAGAAGGATGATGCATATTACAAACTCGACCGAAGAGAACAAGTAGCAATCTTCAGACTCCGCACTGGACATAACAGGCTGAAATACCACTTGTTCAATAAACTAAAGATAGGAGATACCGATGAATGCAATTGTGGAACTGGTAAAATGACAGCTAAACATTTGCTGCAGGAGTGCCCAATATATGCAGAACAGAGAAAGATATTTTGGCCCACACCTGCTTCATTTGAGGACAAGCTCTATGGAGATATCAACAAGCTCAAGTTGACTGCAGCTTACTTTAACTACATTCAGGTTGACATCTAAAGGTGCATGAAGAAGTATTTAGACTGCCGCACTTCATACCACAGGTATGTCGGTTACAAAAGCGCCCCAGAGGCATGAAATGGAATATTGCTTGGATAGCAAATCCATTACGTGGAAAGTCCGAACCAAAAGCTCACTGTGTGGGCTTCATAAAAGGTGGAAAATGTGTCCCAGTGGCACGAAATGGAATATTGCTTGGATAGCAAATCCATTATGTGGAAAGTCCGAATCGAAAGCACACTGTGTGGGCTTCATAAAAGGTGGAAAAAGTGTCCTAGTGGCACGAAATGGAATATTGCTTGGATAGCAAATCCATTATGTGGAAAGTCCGAATCGAAAGCTCACTGTGTGGATGTCATCTGCAGACTGCATACTTCTGGTTTCCGGAAGAACAGCCTATGGTGAATGGAAGGCCCAATATACGGAAGTGAGGCTAAGCAGCCATGTGCAGGACGTGACGATTCCTTGGGTGAGCCCAGTACCAGAGCGCTGTGTGTTGGCTCTGCAAGTATGGAAGCCTCCTTGGATGGCGGGGAATGCCCATGGTCTGCCCCTGCCTTCCCTTGAGGGCTGACCAGGATGTCTTTGGCTGTTCTATATGGGCCAGCTGGGATGGGGGATAACACTACAACAGTGAGAGCCAAACGTCCTAAGAAACCCCCGGGAAGGTTAACCCGGTCAACAAATGCCCGCAGAAGTCGGATGTGTCGGCCTAACGGCGCAAGAACGCAGCTCTGCTGTGGACAGGCACAACGCAATCACGTCCGAAAAAAAACTCCGGATGAACGAAGAAGAAGAAGTGGCACAACGCAAAAAACGTCCGAGTGAAATGTTCCTCGTGCCCGGAACAGCTCTGACATTTTGTCTTCCGGGCACAGCGTCCAGCACATGTCCGAAACGAAAGCTCGCTGAGTGGACACTGTCTACAGACCGACCGTTCCTGTTTTATGCGGGGAGCGGCCTGTGGCGAACGAAATGCTCAATACATGGAAATGAGGAATTAAAATAGCCATGTGCAGGGCGTGGCGATTTCTTGGGTGAACCCGGTACCAGAGCGCTATGTATCGGCTCTGCAATTATGGAAGCCTCCTTGGATGGCGGTAAATGCCCATGGACTGTCCCTGCATTCCCTTGAGGGCTGACCGTGAAGTCTTCGACCGTTCTAACTTGACCAGCTGGGATGTGGACGGCATCACAACAGTGAGAATGCCCCAGGACGGCTAACCTGGATTTAAAAAACGCCCGCTAAAGTCGGATGTGTTGGCCTAAGGGCTTTGGCCTAAAGGTGCATAACGAGACACACCGCAATTTAAAAAAAAACCACCCAGGATGAAAGCAGCAGCAGCAGCAGCAGAAGAAGAAGAAGAAGAAGAAGAAGAAGAAGAAGAAGAAGAAGAAGAAGAAGAAGAAGAAGAAGAAGAAGAAGAAGAAGAAAATGGATGGATGGATGGATGGATGGATGGATGGATACGAGGCTACGACCTCCAGCATGAGAATGGTGATGGAAGCAGTCACAGCGGCATTCGGTTGTTTAGAGGAGACAACTGCACATTGTATTTATTACAGACTCAAGGAATATGGTTAGTAAGGCGGAGAAAGGAATGTTTAATGTGGAATGGCTCACCTCGCTTCAGAGGTCACAGATTGTGAAAATTGTATAGATTGTTTTGCCCTGGCCATGCAGAAGTGCGGGGGAATGAATAGGCTGATAGGCTGTCAGAGGATGTACCTCTTGGTGGTAGATTACCTATGGATAAAGGGGACGTGGTCGTGCGAATGTGGGACTAGGTGGAGAAGGAGGGGGAACAGATTGAGAACCTGTATGTGGAAATGATGAGATTGCGGGGGATTGGCAGGGGTTCTGGTAGAATCTCAAAACTGAGAGGGAAGACCAGGAGAATTTTCATTCAGATAGCAGTGGGAACGATTAGTAGTATGACTCTTCGCTGGCTGTTGAACAAGGGGACGGAGCGCGTATGGGAATGTCCTGAGTGTAGTGATGTAAGTTCTTAGCTCAACTCAACTCAACTAAAGATGACCGTGAACAAACATCCTGTTAGCATTGCATCTTGTAATTATCAAGTGTATGGCATTTTTCTTTCTTTCTGTTTTAATCAAAATGGGCAACATTGTCAACCTTAATCCGTTTGATTTTATAGCATCGACAACTGATGGGTGTTTATACATTATCGACAACTGATGGGTGTTTATACATTTGTATTAGTTCTTTAGGAGCTGCGGTAGTACGGGTCGGACATGTCTCCATTACCCCCACTCCGTTCAGCATCAGAAGAGAAGTTATAATTAGGGTCCATCCCAGCCTCAGATTAATAATCCTGTGATCAAAGCAGCCACATTTCGGAAATTAATTTGAAAGGGGTTGTTGTCCATGAGAGGTAATAAACGTGTACGGGTGACTTGACTTGATTCAAAAACAAAAATTCTAAATTTGGTCTCTTTCAACCTGCTTCTTCAGCGGTGGTTAGAGTTGAGATCCGTGGTTTTTGTGTGTTTTTTTACCCTGGTTCTGTCTGTGCGCTCTTACGAGTGAGTCATAATTTGGACTGGTTACATAAGCGTTTGTGTCTGTATCGTCTGCTGGGTGTTGGTCGGCGAGTTGTCCATTGTGTCCGTCTCCTCTGGTGGCTTCTTTGGTTAGCGAAGGCTCCTGGACTTTTTATTTGGTCTTTTTACCTCCTGTTTTTGTGTATTGCCTGTAGGAGCTTTTCGATGTTTTCATTGTCTTGCTTGCGCAATGCCTCATCCCTGCTCCTTCCGAAATACTTGCGCCTGTTTTCTATTTCGAGTTTTTTGCGTTCCTGTCGCCTTTCGTATTCTGCGATCTGCTTGAGGAAAAGCTCCAATGGAGATGGAGATGGAAAGAATGTTGACGATGGGGTGTACTCTATGCCGTCGTCATGGATACTCCTCTAGGTTTTCTTCAGAGGTCTGGCGGGATTGTGGTATCCCCTTGAATTTCTTGGGCGTCGTGGTTGGGCTGCTGGCTTTAGCTTGCGGTTCCGGCTCGGTCTTTTGTTGGGTTTCATCTTGCGGCTTCTCTGTGGTATTTTCCGTTGTTTCTGCTGGTTTGTTTTGGAATAATTCCCTTTCGGCTTCGTGCTCTTTATTATAAAGGCAATAGCCAGATTTAATGCCCAGCATTGACATGATTACTTTTGTTGGCCAACCACTACGGCTCACTTAGAATCACAAAACTGGTGCCAATTGATGTTCATAACTTTATATGGTAATTGTCTGAGAAGGAAAGGAGGCGAGACCGTGTTCTAGAATATGTGAAGCCCCTCTGCTGTGTGTCCACCGTGACGAGGTAGAGGGGCTTGTGCGGCCCAATGACCCCAAGAGCTATGCCGACGGTAGCACAGCTACTGGTAGGGTCACCCAAGTCGGACAGGTCAAGGGAGAGGGACCAGACGAAGGGACACACAAACCTGCTGCCTTGTAGGTAGACTGGGGACAGTCAAAGGCTAGGGAAAGAACCCCGAATACATGCTTGTCGAAATCGGATGTACTGAGCCACAGGCTTGACAAAGCAGTGCAACCAAAAACCTGCTGCCTTGTAGGTAGACTGGGTACAGCCAAAGGCTAGGGAAAGTATCCCGAATAAATGCTTGTCGAAATCGGATGTACTGAGCCACAGGCTTGACAAAGCAGTGCAACGTAACTTAATTCATGATGTCACAAATCAAAATTAATCGTTATGGTGCTAATCCCGTGAAGTCCCATCAGGCGGCGATAGTGCCGGGCCCCCTGCCTCGAGGGGGTCCACCCATGACTACTGGTGGTCACCTTCCCCTGTGCTGTAGAGTCAAGGCACAGAGGAGTAGGTTAAGAGCTATTGACCAAATACCCCGGACACTCAACATACTACAGTGGAATGCCGAAGGAGTTTACAAGAAGAAAGACTCCCTAACACAGCGTCTTCATAAAGATAGTATAGATGTGGCATGCATTCAAGAGACACACCTCAACGCCAATCACAAATTCTCAGTCAGAGGATATCAGGCCACACGTTTCGACCGCGAAGGACACAAAGGAGGAGTTCTAATACTTACACGAAATACAATACCTTGCAGCGAAGTATCTGTGATCTCTGACAACCAAACGGAAATTATAGGTGTTGATATAATGATAAAGGACGTGAAAATAAGAATCTACAATCTGTATAGCCCAGCAGATAAGAACCTTAAACTCTCAAACATGAAAATAACTGACACAAACTGCATTATTGTCGGAGACTTTAATAGCCGTTCAGAAAGATGGGGATACCCAGATACTGACAAAAGAGGAGATGAATTGGAGGACTGGGAAATAGACTCAAATCTCCATCTACTCAACAAAGCAGACGACACACCGAGCTTCTACTCCAGAAGATGGCTTACCACTTCTACTCCAGACTTAGCTTTCTGCACAGGAGATATCCTCCACAAAATCGATCGCCATGTGTTGGACCAATTAGCAGGTAGTGACCACAGACCAATCAAGCTTGTAATGAATATGGAGTATGTTCCACAGGAGCAAAAGCCCTTGCCCCGATGGAATTACAAACGAGCAGATTGGGACAGATTTGCCATACTAACAGACAAATATTGTGAAAACATAAATACACGATATGGCAACATAAAGCAAATGGTGGAAAGTCTCAACAGAGCGATAATACAGGCAGCCACTGAGTCCATTCCAAGAGGAGCGAGGAAAAATTACAAACCATACTGGACTGAAGAACTACAAAGTTTGGAGGACAAAGTTGAAGATGCCAGGAAGACAGCAGAGAGAGAGAGAGAACAAACAATTGAAGCGAACATCTCTCTCAAAGCCATCTCAGCAAAATATAAAAGAACAGTAAATCAAACAACAAGAGATTGTTGGAGGGAAAAAACAGAAAACCTGAATTTTGACAGGGATGGAAACAAACTATGGAAGCTAGTGAAAGCCATGAACAATGAAGGACCTAGAAACAAACAAATAACAATTAAACAAGGAAATGCCATGCTTACAGGAAAAAAGGCTGCAAATGGAACACTATGCAAATGCAAACCACATTGATATTACAACCGAACAGAAGAAAGCAATCAAAGACAAACAGATACATCATAGAAATACAGAGACAGCAGCAGAATATATGATGGCAAATCTAACAATGGAAGAAATGGAACAGGCAATGAATACCCTAAAAAAGAAGAAATCACCAGGAAAGGATGGAATCACAAATGAAATGCTAATAGGACTAGGCACCAAGGCAAAGAAGAAACTACTAGCAGTCCTAAATAACAGCTGGAAGAGAGGAATAGTCCCACAGGCATGGAAGGAAGCTATACTAATACCAGTCCCAAAGAAAGGAAAAGACCTGGAAGAACCAAATGGCTATCGACCTATCAGTCTACTTAGCTGTGTAGGAAAATTAATGGAACGCATTATCAATGGCAGGCTAACATGGCATCTGGAAGAAAACAAACTCTTAACACCACACCAAGCAGGATTCAGAAAGTACGATCCACTGAAGATCAAATAACCTATATAGCTCAGGAAATAGAGGATGCCTTCCAAGAGAAAAAGCACACACTAGCAGTCTGGATAGATTTCGAAAAAAGCATTTGATAAAGTATGGAAGGAAGGACAGAAAGTAAAACTGCAATAAATGCATGTTTGTGGAAAAATGTACAAATGGATCAGCCACTACCTTGAGAACAGAACTGCCAGGACAAAAGTACAAGGACAAACAAGCAAAATGATGCTGTTGGAGCAAGGTGTCCCCCAAGGAGGAGTTCTTTCACCAACATTATTCCTAGCATATATAAATGACATCACAGAAAATTTTCCAGACAGAGTACACACATCCTCCTTTGCAGATGACCTAGCCATATGGACATCTGAAGAATATATTAGTACCGCTAACAGCAGAATACAGCAAGCTTTATTAGCGCTAGAGGACTGGTCAAAATCATGGCTAGTGAAGATAAGTGAGGAGAAAACAACATGCACAGTGTTCTCCCTCTCAAATAAAACTCAGCAACCTAAGCTGGTATTGAATGGAAAAATATTGCGCCATGAAGAAAATCCAAACTATCTAGGAGTCACCTTTGATCGTCGCCTGACATGGAAGACACAGGTTGAGAAAAATCGAACAAGAGCAAGGCAGAGAATGGCAATCATGAAAAAGCTTGCTGGTACAACGTGGGGAGCAGATGAGAAAGTTCTCAAGAAGTTATATACTGGACGGGTGAGGCCAGTACTGGAATATGGCATTGCAGCTTGGGCAACAGCAGCTAAGTCAAACTTTAACAAAATAAGTAGAGTCCAAAACCAAGGAATGCGAATCATAACCGGAAGCCTGAAGACAACGCCTATTAATGAACTAGAAAAGATCACTTGTTTACAACCAATGCAGGACAGAAGAGATAGCAGAGCCCAGCAACAAGCAGAAAAATTTAGAAGATTGACAGACCACCCTATGTATAACAGGTTTAATGGTTTTGGAAAAGGAAGACTGAAGCGTAGCAACTTTGTAGAAACTGCAAAACTAAAGATTAGGGCAGATCCCATACTTAACATATCAACAGTCAAGCCTATTTACTATGCACACAACTTCCCAGCTTGGAGACAGCAGCAACTGCCTGAGATGATAGAAAACATTCCTGGTATTGAGAAAAAGAACACTCAGAATGAAACCGAAAGAAGAAAAATAACCCTCAACTACATAAAAGAACATTACCCAAGCAGCAATTGGACCCATGCATATACAGATGGATCAGCCAAAGATTCAATTAAAAATGGAGGAGGAGGAATTCTCCTTAATGTAAAAAATGGAGTGATAAAAACACAGTCAGTGGCAACTGGAAAATTTTCAAGTAACTTCAAAGCGGAGGTAGAGGCTTTGAAAACTGCAGCAGAAATGCTCTTGATGGAGGAAAATAAAGAGAAGCAAATAGCTATCTTCACAGATGCAAAGTCAGCTGTCTCAATACTGAAGAGCAAAAACAGCACAGAACTAGCTGACCTAAGAGCAGCACTCCATGGTCTATGCCAGAAATCCAAAAAAGTTGTAATACAGTGGATCCCATCACATTGCAGTATACCTGGAAATGAAGAGGCTGACAGACTAGCAAAAGAGGGTGGACGATTACCACAGCCTGACATAGACATAACCTATAATGAGGCAAAAAGGTTTATAAAAAGCACTTATAGAACCAAATGGGAATCAGAGCATCCAGGCCACCAGAAGGATGATGCATATTACAAACTCGACCGAAGAGAACAAGTAGCAATCTTCAGACTCCGCACAGGACATAACAGGCTGAAACACCACTTGTTCAATAAACTAAAGATAGGAGATACCGATGAATGTAATTGTGGAACTGGTAAAATGACAGCTAAACATTTGCTGCAGGAGTGCCCAATATATGCAGAACAGAGAAAGATATTTTGGCCCACGCCTGCTTCATTTGAGGACAAGCTCTATGGAGATATCAACAAGCTCAAGTTGACTACAGCTTACTTTAACTACATTCAGGTTGACATCTAAAAGTGCATGAAGATGTATTTAGACGGCCACACTTCATACCACAGGTATGTCGGTTACAAAAGCGTCCCAGAGGCATGAAATGGAATATTGCTTGGATAGCACATCCATTACATGGAAAGTCCGAATCAAAAGCTCACTGTGTGGGCTTCGTAAATGGTGGAAAAAGTGTCCTAGTGACACGAAATGGAATATTGCTTGGATAGCAAATCCATTACGTGAAAAGTCCGAATCGAAAGCTCACTGTGTGGGCTTAATAAAAGGTGGAAAAAGTGTCCTAGTGGCACGAAATGGAATATTGCTTGGATAGCAAATCCATTATGTGGAAAGTCTTAATCGAAAGCTCACTGTGTGGATGTCATCTGCAGACTGCATTCTTCTGGTTTCCGGAGGAACAGCCTATGGTGAACGGAAGGCCCAATATACGGAAGTGAGGCTAAGCAGCCATGTGCAGGACGTGACGATTCCTTGGGTGAGCCCAGTACCAGAGCACTGTGTCGGCTCTGCAAGTATGGAAGCCTCCTTGGATGGCAGGGAATGCCCATGGTCTGCCCCTGCCTTCCCTTGAGGGTTGACCAGGATGTCTTTGGCTTTTCTATATGGGCCAGCTAGGATGGGGGATAACACCACAACAGTGAGATTCAAACGTCCTAAGAAACCCCCGGGAAGGTTAACCCGGTCAACAAATGCCCGCAGAAGTCGGATGTGTCGGCCTAACGGCGCAAGAACGCAGCTCTGCTGTAAACAGGCACAACGCAGTCACATCCGGAAAAAAAAAATCCGGATGAACGCAGAAGAAGAAGAAGAATATGTGAAGGCCTGACAATTCACATATCAACGAGATTACCCTTGTCATTTTATAAGCTCTAAGCTTGATGTTATTATCTAGACATTCGTAATACTAACTTCGACATGTTCAGCATTCTCAAAGTATTTTATGTGCAAAATGTTGTAGTTGACCAAGAACCTTTTCTTTTTTGTCGTGTTCTGCGTTTCTGATCCACATAGTGCCGTTGATATATATATATATATATATATATATATATATATATATATATATATATATATATATATATATATATATATATATATATATATATATATATGTGTGTGTGTGTGTGTGTGTGTGTGTGTGCGTGCGTGTGTGTGTGTGTGCGCGCGCGCGTGTGTATTCTTACCTGTGCTGAATTTGGAAATCCATATGATCTTAAGACGGAAATATCTTGCAAAGCATAGCATTTTTTTTTGGGGGGGGGGGGGCGCTTGCTCGCTTTGAACCCAAACGTAGTCCATACATACTACTTCTAGTAGTGCTGGACTGAATTTTACGTGTAGATTAGCTTTACCTACTATCGGTGTCCCTCGCCATCGGCCAACCCACTTCGACTTCAGAGGTACTTGTAATTTACGTCCTCAAGTCAAGGACGATAGGTTAACATGTTTGCCCAACTGTACGGTGTAGGGGTTGAACCCCTTACCTCAACATCAGCACACCGGATGTTTAAGAACACGCGTTCTTATCCATTCAGTCATGCTGACCTACATAAGGTGTTATTTCCTACATATATCCGAGGTTGTTGCTCTGATTTCGTAAAGTTTCTTTTACTGGAAATAGCAACAAGGTAGCCGACGAAGTCTCACTATTTGAAAATTACAGAATAAATTTGAATGTTTCAATTTTTTTTTTCTTAGTTATATAGTCGTCAGATTATGCTCGCTGCACATCAAACCATAAGTGCTCGTATCCCCTCCTCAATACCCCCCTCAGTGTGTAGTAGTCGATGTCACCAATTCTGTGTTTGTTGACTAGTCTTCTTTGGCTAACCGCATACCATAAGGCTCTTGTTTGGCTTCACCCCTTTTGACTTGATGTTTTTGCAGTCTGATCATAGTTGCAGATTAACTTGATTCATTAAATCGTCCTGCATCTTTGACAGCATTCCCTATGTCAGTCCCGAAATTAAAAAACAAAATCATAATTTGCCCTAGTGTGGATTGAACCAAGGACCATCAAGACGCTACCTCGACTCCCCACATCAACAAGTATCACAATTTACATGACAACATTTTCTAGCAATTACAAAAAGCTAGCACCGCGTCGCCCACTTGCCAGGTTAACCGATGAAACATCGGCTGCAGATTACAATATGTATCATCTTCTGATTCATTGTATTTGAAACAAAAACTAAACTTATATTTTTTATAGAACCAGCGTAACAAATAACTTATTAAAATTGATAATTAAATTCTGTAACTGTCATAATTTTGGATGGAAGTAAGTTAAGGCCAGGTTTGACCAGGATTTGACCGTGCTGAAGTAAGAAGAAACGAAGTAGTCCACAATAACATAATATCCACTGCAAACAATATGGTTGGTCATGTCTGCACTTCCTGAATGATCTAATTGTTGTTGTCTTTGAGCTTAGAGCTGAGGCCGTTGAGAACACCGCAAAAATAACATCTTTCAAGCCAACCTTTAGCGCATGCTGCGCTGTTGGAGAGATGGTAATGTACCAACGCGAATAACGAATTGATGTTTGAGTTTGTTTGTTCTTTGTTATCGTGTGTTTTTTTTCTTCCATGTCCAGGACTGGGTAAGGAATTGAAATTGTTGACGTTCTTGACTTAATGTTTGCCCATGGAGGAAGAAACTCAAACAGTTGTTGCACAATGCACTGTCTTGACGCAACCAGACTCAGACAGCAATAATAATACTCACTTGAACCGCATGTGTGAGTAAATGATTGCATGGATAGATTTGACTGCAAGTTAAGCTAAAACTAAATTGTTGCATGCCTATATTGTAACTAAGAAGTTGGGAGTAATTGAAATTGCGACCAATCCCAATACACCAGATTGATTTTCTAGGCAAGTTTTTTTTTAATGTTCAGTAGTTTGTCATTGCTTTCTGAACGAGAAGTCAACATTTGTCCAACTTTATGTATAAATAATATACACAGGGTTTATGTGTAGGTAAACCTATCAATGCTGGGAAACACCCCCCCCCCCCCCCCCCCCCCCACACACACACACAGTGACACACACACATCTTTCCTCTTGTTTTTCTTTCTCCTTCACTACTGGAAGAAGTTATGACCACAGTATTATCGTACATACATTGTTAAATGAGTTAACAGACTTGACTACAGAAATATATGAAACATAGATCCCCCCTCCCCAATTGCTAAATATCCTATCCTTGGAGAAACAGCAAAGCAGTTGGCATTGTCTCTGTATTATGTTTGTGTGTTATTCAGCTGTGTTGGGCCAATTTTCAGAGTTTTCTAATGGGTCAGTTATAATGATCATATTATATATTATAAGCTGCAGTACAGGAGACGCGTGTCATAGTGGATTGTGCACTGGCCTGCCAAGCCCTGGCACAAACCCCCAGCAGAGTCTGGACTATTTTTCCAGCCAGTACAGCTCTGACGTCAACCCCACCTAATAAAAATGGCTACCAGACAAGATGCAGCATTTTCATAAGGAAGTGTCTATTCGTAGGGCCCTGCGAATAAACTCTCCCATCGGAAGTGTCTATTCATAGGTCCCTGCGAATAAACAAAGCGTCTATTCGCAGGGTCCTGCGAATAAACTCTCCCTTTTCATAATTTTCCGGGAATTGTCTTGGAATGAAAGGTGACAAGGAAGGTATATCTGGTCACCTCATATGTTGTGGCCTAGAATACATAGAGGCCGAACACTTCTCACCCCAACGACATTGAACTTTAGAAAACTATAGGTGATCTACCTCCCTGAACAAGTACCAAAGAGTATGTAAGAAAATTATTCCCATGCAAGTATTATTTCCATCTTATAGCACGTTTGATGACATATTCAAACAGTCTTAGACTCGTTAACACATTTATTTCAGAATTGTCTTCACTTCTGCCATTTATTGTTGACAGTACATCAGACTGGTCCATTATCAGAGTCCCGGCTTTGTGGCGAAGGAGTTACGAACGCAATTTGTAATCCCGCATACTTCGTTCGAAACACAGGTGCGGGAGATTTGGAAGCAGACCACCATGTGCTGTTTCCATACAATACTATGAGTGCCGATCGTTTGGAAAGTAATGGCAAACTACTGAACGTAAACTTGCCAAGAAATCACAAACAGTCAGAAGTGACTGTGACTTCCTGTAAAGGATATGCCACTAACTAACTAACTGCTATGTAGGTGCCTTTGACGTCTCGTTGCTATTGACTTCTCTAGAGTAGCACAGCATTTAAGTTTATATAACGTGCTTGATTGTACATTTTTTATCTCCTTGCTTCAGTGCTAACTGTTTCTAACTTGCCGCAGTTTGACATCATCCGACTTGCGCAAAATACGTGGACTTTTGCTATCTTAAACCTGATGTCTCTTAAAAAGTCGATCCTGATGTAATACTTCTTTACCTACCTCTTTCTGGCATTTTGAATCTCCTGCCTGACTTCTTACCACACTGCAGAACTATCATTGTACAGCTGCCCTACCGGAGCATAGTCACTCGGCTAACTCATCCCAAGCCAGACTGTCATTTGCTGTCTCCTGCAGCTATCTCTGCTCTACCCATATTATTCATCTCTGTTATCTCTATATTATTCATCTCTGTTATCTCTATATTATTCATCTCTGTTATCTCTATATTATTCATCTCTGTTATCTCCGTATTATTCATCTCTGTTATCTCTATATTATTCATCTCTGTTATCTCTATATTATTCATCTCTGTTATCTCTATATTATTCATCTCTGTTATCTCTATATTATTCATCTCTGTTATCTCCATATTATTCATCTCTGTTATCTCCGTATTATTCATCTCTGTTATCTCTATATTATTCATCTCTGTTATCTCTATATTATTCATCTCTGTTATCTCCATATTATTCATCTCTGTTATCTCCGTATTATTCATCTCTGTTATCTCTATATTATTCATCTCTGTTATCTCTATATTATTCATCTCTGTTATCTCTATATTATTCATCTCTGTTATCTCTATATTATTCATCTCTGTTATCTCTATATTATTCATCTCTGTTATCTCTATATTATTCATCTCTGTTATCTCCATATTATTCATCTCTGTTATCTCCGTATTATTCATCTCTGTTATCTCTATATTATTCATCTCTGTTATCTCTATATTATTCATCTCTGTTATCTCCATATTATTCATCTCTGTTATCTCTATATTATTCATCTCTGTTATCTCTATATTATTCATCTCTGTTATCTCCGTATTATTCATCTCTGTTATCTCTATATTATTCATCTCTGTTATCTCTATATTATTCATCTCTGTTATCTCTATATTATTCATCTCTGTTATCTCCATATTATTCATCTCTGTTATCTCCATATTATTCATCTCTGTTATCTCCATATTATTCATCTCTGTTATCTCTATATTATTCATCTCTGTTATCTCTATATTATTCATCTCTGCTCCCCTCTTATCCAGGTGTTTTTAGGTCTTCCTCTTTTTCATTTGTCCTGTGGATTCTAGTCAAAGAACTTTCTAGTTACAAATTGTTCTCACTGTGTGTCCTATCAAGCAATAGCATCTTGTCCTCACCTCACATTCACTAACTCTTAATGCAAGCAGTCAAGCTGTCAGTCACTGATTACATTCATCTCTTTTGCTGTATTTTTAATCCCATGGTCTTATAGAACAGTTTTTAAAAATTTCAACATTTGTAAATCAATTGGATGACTGCATTTCAAACCAAGCTATTTCATTTTCCTATGTACTCGATAATAGTAAGCCATTCTGTTTTCATACTTACCGCTACTTACTCCTATAGACAATTGTCTATAAGGAGAATTGATTCATATTTCAGTGTAGCTTGCCTCAGGTCCAACTCTTGACCAGTCTATGCCAGTTTGTTGCCCTTAAGATCAGTTAAGCTTTTCTGTCAATTATTTCTTGTCATCACATATTGGAGGACAGAATGTGAATGGCCTGTAGTGACCTCTTGCTTGATGGAAGGTATTTATGTAACCTCTCTGCCTGGCTCATATTTTTACCTGTTACTAAGATAGAGGAAAATGCAAAGAATACCAAGGACAGACAGAAAAACCAATGATCAAGTCCTACAAGAAAGAAATGAAATCTGTAAACTGATTAGAGAAATTAGATGTAGACACTCACAGTATTTTGGACAAGTTATGAGAAGAAATAAATTGGAGAACTTGGTGACAACTGGCAAGATTGAGGGGAAGAGAACAAGGGGAAGGCAGGGAAGTAAATACTTGGATGATGTGTCCATGTGGTATGATCAAGGCAAGAACACTGAGCTATGACTCTGGTGATCGTCTCAGATGGTGAAACATGACCACCTATGCTTATCAGTATGGCACATGATGATTATGATGAAGATAGAGGCATAGTGGTTAGTGTATTTGTCTGCCAAAACATTAGTCTGGGTTCAATCCCTACCAGATGCAGAATTATTTTTTCCCCCCGCCCAGTGCAGCTGACCCAGCCTCACAAAAACGGGTATCAATCTTTGGAATTGTATAGGAATTGTTTGGGAAGGAAATATGACCAGGAAAATGGAACTGGCTGCCCCACCTCATTTGTCATAGCCTAGAATATGTGAAGACCACACACTTCACAACTCAGTGGCAGTATCTGCCATGGGACCACTTTTACTTTTGTTGTTGTTGCAATCTTGGACACCCGCAACATTAAATCCTAGGACCATACAATAAAATATGCATAAATTATATTTGTTGCCATTGATCCAGTTTTACTCAGTTGACTGTTGTTGGCATCCAGTGCCATTGTAACGAGGGTGTAAGTCCTCTGTAAGGCTACTACAAGGGACCTCCAGGGACCCATAAAGTTAGTTAGTAACTGTTAGAGATGGTTGTAGTAGCCTTTTATCTGTACAGTGATGAGAATAATGTCTGTTTAGGGATTGATTGATTGATTGATTTAGTAGCCAACATCACAGCATTTGGGGCATTCCCATAAGCGCTGTGTAGGGATGAGAACAATGTCTGTGTAGGGATGAGAACAGTGTCTGTGTAGGGATGAGAACAATGTCTGTGTAGACATGAGAACAGTGTCTATGTAGACAAGAGAACAGTGTCTGTGTTGACAAGAGAACAGTGTCTATGTAGACAAGAGAACAGTTTCTGTGTTGACAAGAGAACAGTGTCTATGTAGACAAGAGAACAGTGTCTATGTAGACAAGAGAACAGTGTCTATGTAGACATGAGAACAGTGTCTATGTAGACAAGAGAATAATGTCTATGTAGACAAGAGAACAGTGTCTGTGTAGACATGAGAACAGTGTCTATGTAGACAAGAGAACAGTGTCTGTGTTGACAAGAGAACAGTGTCTATGTAGACAAGAGAACAATGTCTATGTAGACAAGAGAACAGTGTCTATGTAGACATGAGAACAGTGTCTATGTAGACAAGAGAACAATGTCTATGTAGACAAGAGAACAGTGTCTGTATAGACATGAGAACAGTGTCTGTGTAGACATGAGAACAGTGTCTGTATAGGGAAGCATATTGGGGATTGATATAGCTTTCGGGACGCAGAGGTGTTTCCAAGGCACCAGGGCCGGGTTATATACTGGCCAAGACCTATTGACGCGTCCTCGTCGAGCGTCCTGGGCAACAGGTCCCTTCGGGGTCCTGGCTAAAGTCAGTAGGATCGCCGATTCCTCCGAAGTCGGAGAGTGT
Organism: Cepaea nemoralis; assembly: GCA_014155875.1. Classification (NCBI taxonomy): domain Eukaryota; kingdom Metazoa; phylum Mollusca; class Gastropoda; order Stylommatophora; family Helicidae; genus Cepaea; species Cepaea nemoralis. The sequence goes on along the minus strand of JACEFZ010024423.1, from coordinate 82,247 downwards.
CTGCCTGTACGGCAAGGAACCACCAGTCTGCACACCAATAAGCCAGACATGGGACAACGGATACTCACGCAAAACTCAGGTCCTGTATGACATCACACTGATGTTGGACAACAGGATGCCTTCATCCGACATACAGGACTTTGCGTTGGAGCTCAAGCCAACGAACACAAGCAAGCAAGCAAGCAAGCATATAGCTTTCAACCCTGGCATGCTACTTTTAACACTGGAGCAGCAAACTACAATAGATGCTGTACTGTGAACTATAAATTAACAGAAAGCCTATTTATTCACCAACTTGTGTGTGTGTGTTGATTTGTAGGGACAGAATGCATCTCAGTTGGAGAAGGAAATTGGGTCAGAACAGTTTCCAACCAATGAACATTATTTCGGACTGGTCAATGTAAGTGGACAATTTGCTTAATTATAACCATTATTATTATTATTATTATTATTTTGGACTTTATGTTGTAAGAACACTACAAAATATATCATGTGTACATGCTAGAGTAACTAACAATGATTGCCTGAAAAAAGCTACTAGAACATTATACACAGCTCTAGGAAAGAGACGAGTGAGATTCTTTGGTCATGTGATGAACATCATGACAACTGGAAAGATCAGTGGGGGAAAAGAGGCAGAGGTAGACCAAGAAAAATTATGCTGAATTTACTGTGTTGTTAGCTTGTCGGAAGATCATCAGCAGAGTTGATTCAGAACACCAAGGACCGACATCTGTTGGGAGACATGGACACCTACTCCAGTTGACAAGGCACATGAAGATACAAAAGGTGTGATATTTTAATTCACAAAATTGATTAACTTAAAAGGACTTTTACTGAACATAGTGAGTAATGAATGAAAGATGATGTATGACATCATTTGGTGAATTGCTTTGCACGGTTTCATCAAGTCTGTTGCTCAACACATTTGACTTCAATAAGCATTTTTTTCACCAATAAGCCAGACATGGGACAACGGATACTCACGCAAACCTCAGTCTGGTATGACATCACACTGATGTTGGACAACAGGTTGTCACCATCCGACATACAGGACTTCACGCTGGAGTTCACAGCCATCGAACGCAAGCAAGCAAGCAATAAGCATTTTCTCAGGTTTGCTTTCCTTAGCCTTTGACTGTCCCCAGTCTCCCTACAAGTTAGCAGGTTTGTGTGTGTCTCCTCATCTGGTCCTATCCCTAGACATGTCTAACATGGGAAACCCTACCATTAACTGCAATACTGTGGGTATACCCCTTGGGGGTCACTGGAAAATGTAAGCCTCTCTACTTTACGAGATGGTTTGTGACAACTGTATCTTGTAATTGCTTGCAATATAGCAAAAGACATGTTTCCTTGTGTGATGGCCACATCACTACTTGATTACTTATAAATAAATTAGCTCTCTACCGCCGTTACATGGACCATATAACAATCATCACCAGACAAGCATCATCCATGCCACTATGAACCAGGCATATGAGAACATCTTGTCCATGGAACATGAACATAATGACACTTTGCTGTTCCTAGACATTCTAATTAGACAGAGAAAATGGCACCATTCAAAAAATGAGTGTAACACAAAGAAACACGGATGGGTTAGTGCTTACATTTCCTTAGCTTAACACCAAACCTGTAAAAATGTGGCCATATATGGACCCTGTTTAACATCACCAGGAAGATAGGCACTCAAGATACACTGACAAAAGAGTTTGAAACTCAAGAAAACTTTACATCTAAATGGCTACCATACTGGTTTCATTAAGTGCCACTGCCATCCACTGAAACCAACCCCCAATGAAACATCAGTCCACAAACTCCAGATTATGATTTCCAGCTGCAGTGGGACGTGTGTAAACATTCATATGCTGCCTCATTAATAAAATGTTCTTGTTAGAGAAGGTTTGGGCATCTTCTTCTTCTTCGTTCATCCGGAGTTTTTTTTCGGATGTGATTGCGTTGTGCCTGTTTACAGCAGAGCTGCGTTCTTGCGCCGTTAGGCCGACACATCCGACTTCTGCGGGGGAGTTTGGGCATCTGATCCACTACCCACAAATGTTGAAGGGAGGGGTCAGTCATCATCATCGAGTTCCTCGGAAAAAGAAATGGCTCCTAGAATTTTGTATTCAGTTGAATTGGAACTAGACATTTATAAAGATAAAAGCAGACACTAGACTCCACTCGAGCCTCTGTTCTAAGGCATGTGAATGATTTTTCCTGTTTGAAAAGCTACAGCTTCTTCTCCTCCTCCTCCTGCCGGTACTCCAACCCACTTTTTTTTTCACGATTGATGGTCTCTAGATCACAAACCTGACGTATAGATATTTCCACCTGTGCCATCCAGGACCTGCCTTGTCTTAGTCTATGACCTGTGACCATATTCATGGCTTCATGCAGGGGGTTATCTCTATCTGCAGCAACTCTCAAGTACCATTTGGTCTGAAGGACCCTATGCCTATCCACCATCCATTCTTGTTAGCGCCAGGATATGCCTCATGCAAATAATTGGTGTGTTCTTTGTGCACCCCAGAATCACTCATGTAGATGCATGTGTGATCTTGTGTTTCCCTATGTCTTTGATGTAGCTTACACACTATGTCTCTTGCAGGCTACCATACGTTTTGTGTGTGGGTTGCTCCCTGCTGATAGCGTAACCTTGAATTTTTGGACACAAAGCGAAGAAGGATGTTTCCATTGCTTTGAAGCACGCTTTGATTCGGGCTGGTAGTCAGCATAAACGGGGGGTTCCAAATGTTGCTGTATGTAGCCGAGGCGCGGTGTTGGGGTGAGCGCTCAACATTGCTTAAATACCTCAATGGCTTGTGAATACATAACCTATGCAGCAAAAGTCCAACTCCTGGCCTTCACGTGGCGGACCCGTTTAAACTAACAGGAGAAGGGGCGACGGTGAATCTCTGGCGCCGGAAAATAACCAGTATGCTCTAGATGTGTATGCACGTACATGCATGTGCAGACAGGTGTGTGCGCGCATACACATCTACACTCGAGTGAGACCACAGTCTGCTCTAGCAAAGAAAGGTGCTGAAGACGGAGGCAACCTGCCAAGAGGCACACCACAGAAATCAGGATGCCACGCAATCACGCAAAATGGAATATGTCGACTACTGCTAATTGTTATGGTGCTCGCCCTGCTTTGGACCCCCAGGCAGGTGCAGTGCCGGGCCCTATGTCTCGAAAGGGTCCAACCCCAACTACTGGAGGTCCTTCTCAGATGTCCTGTGGAGCCAGGGGTCATGAGAATAGGACGACTGGCCATACTAAACGAAGACTTAAAATAATGCACTGGAATGCGGAGGGAGTCAGCAACAAAAAATAGAATTAGAAAAAAACCTTGGACCAAGAAAAAGTAAGCATATGTTGCTTGCAAGAAACTCACCTCAATGAAAATATAGCCTTCAAAATCAGAGGCTACCAGTGTTACAGATCTGACCGAAAGGACAGGCGAAAAGGTGGGATACTGACCCTTGTAAAAAATAACATCATGGCTTCCCAAATCGAAGTCTACATGGAAGGGGCTGAGTATCAGACACTTAAACTTAAGACAGGTAATACAGACCTACATCTGATCAATTACTACTGTCCAAGTGACCGCCCACAGGCACTGGACACACTACCACTAAAAGAAAAAATGATTGTGTGTGGCGATTTCAACAGCCACTCGCAGAGCTGGGGCTATGATCACATGGACCAGAGAGGAGAGAGACTGGAAGACTGGCAGGATGAGAATAGATTCATCTTGATTAACAAGCCGTCCGACCCACATACTTTCTACTCGAGATCATGGCACTCTACAACTACACCTGACCTGGCTTTTTCATTCACCAGACCTGGAATGGAACATTACACGAATTGTTGGGAAACAACTTGGTGGCAGTGACCATCGGCCAGTCTTTCTAACCGTAGAAAATGAGCTTGTAAGTGAAAGCAGCACCCTCTCGAGGTGGAACTACAAGAAAGCAGACTGGGCAATGTACAAGCATCGCACCAGCATACTGGTTAGAAACCTGAACACTGAGAAAGACATAAATAAAGTAGTTGAAGAGTTTGGGAAATGCATACTACAGGCAGCGCGAGAAACAGTACCAAAAGGAGCCCGTAAACAATATAAACCCTACTGGAGTAGTGAACTGGAACAGTTGCATAATGATGTGGAAGTGTGTAGAAAGCAAGCAGAGGCCACACCCAGCCAAGAGCACCACAATAAATTCCAGCATGCAAAAGCCAAATTTCAAAGGGCCAAGCTGCAGGCTAGACGGAAAAGCTGGCAGGAGAAAACGGAGTCTCTGAACTTTGAAAGAGACACAAGGAAATTGTGGAAGCTAATAAAACAGCTTAACTGACGAGGGCACAGGGAGAAACTCAAAAATTGCGCTACATAAAGATGGAAAAATCTTAACAAGAAAGCAAGCAGCTGACCATTTTGCGGACTCATTCGCACAAGATAACAATATCAAAATTAGTCCAGAGAAACAACAAGAGATTCGAGAGAAACGACAACATACAGGACAGAAGGAAATAGTACATGAGGTTCTGGAGGCACCCATCACAATCAGCGAACTGGGGCTAGCCATATCAAAACTGAAAATGAGAAAGTCACCAGGAGCTGATGGTATCTCCAATGAAATGATCAGGAACCTAGGAACAGAGGCCAAAACAAAGCTGTTGCAGATCTTCAATAACAGCTGGACCTTAGGCAGTGTTCCACAAGCCTGGAGAGAAGCAATCATGATACCCCTCCTAAAATCAGGGAAAGATGGTTCCATTGCCTCTAGCTACAGACCAATTAGCCTCACCAGCTGTCTCTGCAAAACACTGGAGCGCATCATCAATCACAGACTGCAGTGGTACATTGAAAGTAAAAACATCCTTGTGCCACAGCAGGCTGGCTTTAGGCAGTGCTACTCTACGGAAGATCAGACAACCTACCTCTCTCAAGAAATTGAGGATGCATTCCAAGAGAAGAAGCTGGTGCTTGCGGCATGGATAGATCTGAAGAAAGCCTTTGACAAAGTCTGGAAAGAAGGTCTGATGAAGAAACTGAGAAACTGCAAAGTCAATGGAAGAATGTACAAATGGGTGAAAGCATACTTGCACAACAGAAGAGCCAGAGTACAGATAGACGGACTCAAGAGCAAGAAAGTACTACTGCGTCACGGTGTCCCCCAGGGCGGAGTCTTGTCCCCCACACTTTTTCTAATCTTCATCAATGATCTTGTTGCTAATCTACCGCATGGAATTAAAGCGGCAATGTACGCCGATGACCTGGTTCTATGGAGCACAAATGAACATGCATCAGTGGCCACCAGATTGCTACAAAGAGCTGTAGATACATTTGCTGCATGGGCAAATAGATGGTGTGTCAGCATAAACACTGACAAGTGCAGCACCACCTCTATTTACCCTCTCTCCAAAACAAAAGGCAGGGATCATCCAGATAAATGGAAAACCCGTAAGAGAAGATAAAGAACCAACATACCTTGGAGTAACATTTGATGGCAGGCTGACATGGAGAAAGCACATCAACAAATCAGTAGCTAAAGCCAGAAGGAAAATAGCCATTCTGAGAAAGCTAAGTGGAACCACATGGGGAGCCAGTACGAAAATACTTAGCAAAGTTTACCAACAGAGCATACGACCACACCTGGAATATGGGTCAACTGCGTGGTGTTCAGCATCAAAAACCACACTACAAGAGCTGGACAAGGTGCAAAATCAAGCACTTAGAGTCACCACAGGAGGGATGAGATCAACCCCTATAGTGGAAATGGAGAAGATGGGGAGGACACAGGCACTGAGTGAGCGCAGAGATACGAAAACGCTAATACAAGCAGAAAAGTTCCTCAGCTTGCCAGGCCACCCTATGAAGAACAGATTTGAAAACCTAGCTATGGGGCGGTTGAAAAGAAGTAGTTTTATCCACCAGGCCAAACGACTCTGCAGAGAAACCACTGATCTGCCCACAGTTGGTATCCCCCTAACAACTATTCCAGAGCGAACTCCATGGAAGATGAGCATAGACTATCGTTACAAATCCAGACAAAAGTGAGAGGAATATTTGACAAGGAAGAACAGAACAGTGTGCAGCGCAGAACAGCCACTCTCAGCTTCCTTGATGAAGAATACCCACAGGACCTCTGGATCCGAGTCTACACAGATGGGTCAGCACAAAATGCTGTTCGAAATGGAGGAGCGGGAGTGTACATAGAATACCCAAATAATACTAGGGACACAGCAAGAGTACCGACAGGAAAGTACTGCCATAACTATGATGCCGAAATTGAGGCAATCAAGATAGCAACAGAGAAATTACTAAATAACAGCAATGGTACACAACCTGTGGTGCTACTAACAGATGCAAAATCAGTACTCGAGGCGCTCCTGTCTGGGAAATTGCCAGTACTAAGGACACTACTTTCTGAACTTAGCAGTCAGCATAAGGTCACCATACAGTGGATACCATCCCACTGTGGAGTACCCGGAAACGACAGAGCTGATCAATTGGCTAAGGAAGGAGCCAAAGAAGAACAGCCTGATGTGCCCGTTACATACCACCAAAAGAAAAGAATGATCAAATCAGTCAGAAAGCCACCAAAACCTGCTCAAGATGACTACCACATTATGGACAGACCAGAACAAATCATTATTCTGCGCCTCAGAACAGGACACAATAGATTACACAACCACATGTATACAAAAGTCAAGATTGGTGAAACAGCCATGTGCACATGTGGATTGGCGTTGCAGACAGCAGAGCACATACTCCAAGACTGCCCAAAATATAACATATCTAGGCAAACCTTCTGGCCTAGAGAGACGACAGTGGAAGATAAACTCTATGGACCACTGTGTGAACTGAAAAAAACAGTTCAATTCATGCAAGAGACGACATTGCAGATATAGACATATTTCAAGCAAACGAAAGAAGAAGAAGAAGAAGAAGCATAAACGGAAACATTTCCTTATGAATGTCCTTTGCAGGCAGTCCTTTTGCCCACAGAAAATGCACAACAGCATGTTGCTCTTTGGTTGTACACTCCGTAAGTACAGTCGCCATTTTGTTTATGCGCTGCGCATGCGCATGAGACACCTAGTACCACCTGATGAACGGGAATATAAAGTTCAATGTTGCTGTCATCTAATGACACCTGTAGAAAACACCAACTACATTTACCTGCCATCCCACAGAACTGTGTGACTTACTTATTGACTCGCCCTCGTATATTCAATTTCATCTTCTATATAACTTCTAATGAATTGTATCTTTTCATGTTTTACAGTTTGGCAACACATGTTACTGTAACTCGGTGTTGCAAGCACTTTACTTTTGCCGACCATTTCGAGAGAAGGTTCTACAGTACAAGCAGCTGGTGAAGAACCAGAAGAAGGAAACTCTTCTCACGTGCCTTGCCGATCTCTTCTACAGCGTGGCCACTCAGAAGAAAAAGGTCGGCACGTTAGCACCCAAGAAATTTATCACAAGGCTTCGAAAGGAAAATGGTAGGTCACCATGCTATTTATATGTGTTTCTTTGTACATGGAAGCCATGGGGGTGTTGTGGATAGTTCACGTGCCTGCTAAGATGGCGGCCCTGGGCATAGTCCTCAATAGTGGCATGTTGTTGTTTGTCCATCAAGAATGATGATGACCTTTCATTTTATCAAGTGGGGTTGAAAGTATGGAGCCATGAGTTCTAAGATGGATGATAAGGCCTATTTTGGCTCAGAATGTTCTTAAACTATGGAAACTAGTGAAAGCCATGAACACTGAAGGACCTAGAAACAAACAAATAACAATTAAACAAGGAAATGCCTTGCTTACAGGAAAAAGCTGCAAATGCACTAATGGAACACTATGCCAGTGCAAACCACATTGATATTACAACCGAACAGAAGAAAGCAATCAAAGACAAACAGATACATCATAGTAATACAGAGACAGCACCAGAATATATGATGGAAAATCTAACAATGGAAGAAATGGAACAGGCAATGAATACCCTAAACAAGAAGAAATCACCAGGAAAGGATGGAATCACAAATGAAATGCTAATAGGCTTAGGCACTAAGGCAAAAAAGAAACTACTAGCAGTCCTAAATTACAGCTGGAAGAGAGGAATAGTCCCACAGGCATGGAAGGAAGCTATACTAATACCAGTCCCAAATGAAAGGAAAAGACCTGGAAGAACCAAATGGCTATCGACCTATCAGTCTACTTAGCTGTGTAGGAAAATTAATGGAACGCATTATCAATGGCAGGCTAACATGGCATCTGGAAGAAAACCAACTTATAACACCACACCAAGCAGGATTCAGAAAGTACAGATCCACTGAAGATCAAATAACCTATATAGCGCAGGAAATAGAAGATGCCTTCCAAGAGAAAAATCACACACTAGCAGTCTGGATAGATTTAGAAAAAGCATTTGATAAAGTATGGAAGGAAGGACTAAAAGTAAAACTACAAAACATGCATGTTTGTGGAAAATGTATAAATGGATCAGCCACTATCTTGAGAACAGAACTGCCAGGACAAAAGTACAAAGACAAACAAGCAAAATGATGCTGTTGGAGCAAGGTGTCCCCCAAGGAGGAGTCCTTTCACCAACATTATTCCTAGCATATATAAATGACATCACGGAAAATTTTCCAGCCAGAGTACACGCATCCTCCTTTGCAGATGACCTAGCCATATGGACAACTGAAGAATATATTAGTACAGGAGAAAACAACATGCATAGTGTTCTCCCTCTCAAATAAAACTCAGCAACCTAAGCTGGTATTGAATGGAAAAATATTGCGCCATGAAGAAAATCCAAACTATCTAGGAGTCACCTTCCAAAAGTCCAAAATCAAGGAATGCGAATCATAACTGGAAGACTGAAGACAACGCCTATCAATGAATTAGAAAAGATCACTTGTTTACAACCAATGCAGGATAGAAGAGATAGCAGAACCCAGCAACAAGCAGAAAAATTTAGAAGATTAACAGACCACCCTATGTATAACAGGTTTAATGGTTTTGGAAAGGGAAGACTGAAGCGAAGCAACTTTGTAGAAACTGCAAAACGAAAAATTAGGGCAGATCCCATACTTAACATATCAACAGTCAAACCCATTTACAATGCACACAAGTTCCCAGCTTGGAGACAGCAGCAATTGCCTGAAATGATAGAAAAACATTCCTGGTATTGAGAAAAATAACACTCAGAATGAAACCGAAAGAAGAAAAATAACCCTAAACTACATAAAAGAACATTACCCAAGCAGCAATTGGACCCATGCATATACAGATGGATCAGCAAAACATTCAATAGAAAATGGAGGGAAAAAAACAAATTCAGTGGCAACTGGACACTTTTCAAGTAACTTCAAAGTGGAGGTAGAGGCTCTGAAAACTGCAGCAGAAATGCTCTTGATGGAGGAAAATAAAGAGACGCAAATAGCTATCTTCACAGATGCAAAGTCAGCTGTCTCAATACTGAAGAGCAATAACAGCACAGAAATAGCTGACCTAAGAGCAGCACTCCATGGTCTATGCCAGAAATCCAAAAAGGTGTAATACATTTTATCCCATCACATTGCAGTATACCTGGAAACGAAGAGGCTGACAGACTGGCAAAAGAGGGCAAACGACTACCACAGCCTGACATAGACATAACCTATAATGAGGCAAAGAGGTTTATCAAAAGCACTTATAGAACCAAATGGCCCCCTGGGAAGGTTAACCCGGTCAACAAATGCCCGCAGAAGTCGGATGTGTCGGCCTAACGGCGCAAGAACGCAGCTCTGCTGTAAACAGGCACAACACAATCACATCCGGAAAAAAAAAACTCCGGATGAACGAAGAAGAAGAAGAAGAAGAACCAAATGGGAATCAGAGCATCCAGGCCACCAGAAAGATGATGCATATTACAAACTCGACCGAAGAGAACAAGTAGCAATCTTCAGACTCCACACAGGACATAACAGGCTGAAATACCACTTGTTCAATAAACTAAAGATAGGAGATACTGATGAATGTAATTGTGGAACTGGTAAAATGACAGCTAAACATTTGCTGCAGGAGTGCCCAATATATGCAGAACAGAGAAAGATATTTTGGCCCACACCTGCTTCATTTGAGGACAAGCTCTATGGAGATATCAACAAGCTCAAGTTGACTGCATCTTACTTCAACTACATTCAGGTTGACGTTTCTTCTTCTTCTTCTTCTTCGTTCATCTGGATTTTTTTTCCCGGATGTGACTGCGTTGTGCCTGTTTACAGCAGAGCTGCGTTCTTGCGCCGTCAGGCCGACACATCTGACTTCTGCGGGCATTTGTTGACCGGGTTAACCTTCCCGGGGGTTTCTTAGGACGTTTGAATCTCACTGTTGTGGTGTTATCCCCCATCCTAGCTGGCCCATATAGAACAGCCAAAGACATCCTGGTCAACCCTCAAGGGAAGGCAGGGGCAGACCATGGGCATTCCCCGCCATCCAAGGAGGGTTCCATACTTGCAGAGCCATCACACAGCTCTCTGGTACTGGGCTCACCCAAGGAATCGTCACGTCCTGCACATGGCTGCTTAGCCTTACTTCCGTATATTGGTCCTTCCGTTCACCATAGGCTGTTCCTCCGGAAACCAGAAGAATGCAGTCTGCAGATGACATCCACACAGTGAGCTTTCGATTAGGACTTTCCACATAATGGATTTGCTATCCAAGCAATATTCCATTTTGTGCCACTAGGACACTTTTTCCACCTTTTATGAAGCCCACACAGTGAGCTTTCGATTCGGGCTTTTCACATAATGGATTTGCTATCCAAGCAATATTCCATTTTCGTGTCACTAGGACACTTTTTCCACCATTTACGAAGCCCACACAGTGAGCTTTTGATTCGAACTTTCAACGTAATGGATGTGCTATCCAAGCAATATTCCATTTCATGCCTCTGGGACGCTTTTGTAACCGACATACCTGTGGTATGAAGTGTGGCAGTCTAAATACATCTTCATGCACCTTTAGATGTCAACCTGAATGTAGTTAAAGTAAGCTGTAGTCAACTTGAGCTTGTTGATATCTCCATAGAGCTTGTCCTCAAATGAAGCAGGCGTGGGCCAAAATATCTTTCTCTGTTCTGCATATATTGGGCACTCCTGCAGCAAATGTTTAGCTGTCATTTTACCAGTTCCACAATTACATTCATCGGTATCTCCTATCTTTAGTTTATTGAACAAGTGGTGTTTCAGCCTGTTATGTCCTGTGCGGAGTCTGAAGATTGCTACTTGTTCTCTTCGGTCGAGTTTGTAATATGCATCATCCTTCTGGTGGCCTGGATGCTCTGATTCCCATTTGGTTCTATAAGTGCTTTTTATAAACCTTTTTGCCTCATTATAGGTTATGTCTATGTCAAGCTGTGGTAATCGTCCACCCTCTTTTGCTAGTCTGTCAGCTTCTTCATTTCCAGGTATACTGCAATGTGATGGGATCCACTGTATTACAACTTTTTTGGATTTCTGGCATAGACCATGGAGTGCTGCTCTTAGGTCAGCTAGTTCTGTGCTGTTTTTGCTCTTCAGTATTGAGACAGCTGACTTTGCATCTGTGAAGATAGCTATTTGCTTCTCTTTATTTTCCTCCATCAAGAGCATTTCTGCTGCAGTTTTCAAAGCCTCTACCTCCGCTTTGAAGTTACTTGAAAATTTTCCAGTTGCCACTGACTGTGTTTTTATCACTCCATTTTTTAAATTAAGGAGAATTCCTCCTCCTCCATTTTTAATTGAATCTTTGGCTGATCCATCTGTATATGCATAGGTCCAATTGCTGCTTGGGTAATGTTCTTTTATGTAGTTGAGGGTTATTTTTCTTCTTTCGGTTTCATTCTGAGTGTTCTTTTTCTCAATACCAGGAATGTTTTCTATCATCTCAGGCAGTTGCTGCTGTCTCCAAGCTGGGAACTTGTCTGCATTGTAAATGGGCTTGACTGTTGATATGTTAAGTATGGGATCTGCCCTAATCTTTCGTTTTGCAGTTTCTACAAAGTTGCTACGCTTCAGTCTTCCTTTTCCAAAACCATTAAATCTGTTATACATAGGGTGGTCTGTCAATCTTCTAAATTTTTCTGCTTGTTGCTGGGCTCTGCTATCTCTTCTGTCCTGCATTGGTTGTAAACAAGTGATCTTTTCTAGTTCATTAATAGGCGTTATCTTCAGGCTTCCAGTTATGATTCGCATTCCTTGGTTTTGGACTCTACTTATTTTGTTAAAGTTTGACTTAGCTGCTGTTGCCCAAGCTGCAATGCCATATTCCAGTACTGGCCTCACCCGTCCAGTATATAACTTCTTGAGAACTTTCTCATCTGCTCCCCACGTTGTACCAGCAAGCTTTTTCATGATTGCCATTCTCTGCCTTGCTCTTGTTCGATTTTTCTCAACCTGTGTCTTCCATGTCAGGCGACGATCAAAGGTGACTCCTAGATAGTTTGGATAGGTTGACGTTTAAAGGTGCATGAAGAAGTATTTAGACTGCCACACTTCATACCACAGGTATGTCGGTTACAAAAGCGTCCCAGAGGCATGACATGGAATATTGCTTGGATAGCAAATCCATTAAGTGGAAAGTCCGCATCAAAAGCTCACTGTGTGGGCTTAATAAAAGGTAGAAAATGTGTCCTAGTGGCACAAAATGGAATATTGCTTGGATAGCAAATCCATTACGTGGAAAGTCCAAATCGAAAGCTCACTGTGTGGATGTCATCTGCAGACTGCATTCTTCTGGTTTCCGGAAGAACAGGCTATGGTGAACGGAAGGCCAATATATGGAAGTGAGGCTAAGCAGCCATGTGCAGGACATGACGATTCCTTGGATGAGCCCAGTACTAGAGCGCTGTGTGTCGGCTCTGCAAGTGTGGAAGCCTCCTTGGATGGCGGGGAATGCCCATGGTCTGCCCCTGCCTTCCCTTGAGGGCTGACCAGGATGTCTTTGGCTGCTCTATATGGGCCAGAGGGATGGGGGATAACACCACAACAGTGAGAGTCAAACGTCCTAAGAAACCCCTGGGAAGGTTAACCCGGTCAACAAATGCCCGCAGAAGTCGGATGTATCGGCCTAACGGCACAAGAACGCAGCTCTGCTGTAAACAGGCACAACGCAGTCACATCCGGAAAAAAAAAGCTCCGGATGAACGCAGAAGAAGAAGAAGAAGAAGAATTGAATAGTAAGAAGACATAGATTATGGTCGTCACTTGGAAGGAAGAAATACCACAGTGTAATATTCAAGTAAATGGGCATATTCTTAAACAAGTGAATCGGTACAACTATCTCAGAACAGTCATAACATCTGATGGGAGATGCCATGAAGAGATTAGAACAAGAAATGCCATGGCCAAGGTAGCCTTTAGCAAGATGAAAAACATACTGACCAATAAAAAGATATCAATTGAAACGAGAGAAAGGGTGTTGAAGTGCTACATTGAACATGTACTTTTATATGAATGTGAGACGTAGACAATGAGCAGACAAGCTGAAAAATATCTGATGGCTGTGGAAATGTGGTTTCTGAGGAAAATGCAAAGAATACTATGGACAGATAGAAAAACCAATGAACAAGTCCTTCAAGAAACAAATGAAGATCGTAAACGTATTAGAGACATTAGACGTAGACAGTCAAAATTTTTTGGGTATGTTATAAGAAGAAATGAATTGGAGAACTTGGTGACAACTGGCAAGATCGAAGGGAACAGACCAAGGGGAAGACCAAGAATTAAATACCTGGATGGCTTGGCCACGTGGTGTAGTCGAGACAGAAACACGGAACTGATCCACGACTCTGGTGATCGAGTGAGATGGCAGAACATGACCGCCCACACTTATTGGCATGGCATATGATGGATGGATGGATGCATTGAGGGGAAGATGCTGTCAATGAAATGAGGGGAAATACGCTGTCACTGAATTGGACACATTGAGAACATTTGAGAATAGTATAATTAGAAGTCCTTTCACCGCAACCCACAGGGAAAACAAAGTATAGGGAGACATTGAGAACATGGAAAAGAGAACTAGAGACACAGGGGAATAATATGGGGAGGACGCAGGTCTGCATGGCCGAATGGGAAAGAACGGGTGTTCTTAAATATCCGGTGTCGGGAAGGTTAACCCGGTCAACAAATGCCCGCAGAAGTCGGATGTGTCGGCCTAACGGCGCAAGAACGCAGCTCTGCTGTAAACAGGCACAACGCAATCACATCCGGAAAAAAACTCCGGATGAACGCAGAAGAAGAAACATCCGGTGTACTGATGCCGAGGTAAGCGGTTCAACCCCTACACCATACAGCTGGACTAAAATGTTGACCTGTCCTTGACTTGGGGACATAAATTTCAAGTACCTCTGAAGTCGGAGTGGGTTTGCCTGATGGCGAGGGACACTGTTATTAGGGAAAGCTTATCCACACGCAAATTTCAGTCCATCTCTACTATAAATAGTATGTATGAACTACGCTTGAGTTCAAAGCTAGCAAGCGCACACACACAAAAATGGGGGGAGCTGCAGGAGATAGGAAAAGATTGGACGGCTTGGCTGGAGTTAGTTGGGGGTCTATGTTCCCATCAGGAATAAAGGGCACAAGAGGATGTATAGCTCTAGGGATGACACAACCTCTTCATACAGGCACCAATTTCTAGTGCAGAGAAGGTGGCTGACATAATACAGATTATAGTACCTCTGTTTAGGTCACCAAATGTAGTGGCCTAACCCCATATCCCCGATATGAGTTTCTTCTTCTTCGTTCATCCGGAGTTTTTTTTCGGACGTGATTGCGTTGTGCCTGTCCACAGCAGAGCTGCGTTCTTGCGCCGTTAGGCCGACACATCCGACTTCTGCGGGCATTTGTTGACCGGGTTAACCTTCCCGGGGGTTTCTTAGGACGTTTGGACTCTCACTGTTGTGGTGTTATCCCCCATCCCAGCTGGCCCATATAGAACAGCCAAAGACATCCTGGTCAGCCCTCAAGGGAAGGCAGGGGCAGACCATGGGCATTCCCCGCCATCCAAGGAGGCTTCCATACTTGCAGAGCCAACACACAGCGCTCTGGTACTGGGCTCACCCAAGGAATCGTCACGTCCTGCACATGGCTGCTTAGCCTCACTTCCGTATATTGGGCCTTCCAGTTCACCATAGGCTGTTCTTCCGGAAACCAGAAGTAATGCAGTCTGCAGATGACATCCACACAGTGAGCTTTCGATTCAGACTTTCCACATAATGGATTTGCTATCCAAGCAATATTCCATTTCGTGCCACTAGGACACTTTTTCCACCTTTTATGAAGTCCACACAGGTGAGCTTTTGAGTCGGACTTTCCACATAATGGATTTGCTATCCAAGCAATATTCCATTTCATGCCTCTGGGGCGCTTTTGTAACCGACATACCTGTGGTATGAAGTGCGGCAGTCTAAATACTTCTTCATGCACCTTTAAATGTCAACCTGAATGTAGTTAAAGTAAGCTGCAGTCAACTTGAGCTTGTTGATATCTCCATAGAGCTTGTCCTCAAATGAAGCAGGTGTGGGCCAAAATATCTTTCTCTGTTCTGCATATATTGGGCACTCCTGCAGCAAATGTTTAGCTGTCATTTTACCAGTTCCACAATTACATTCATCGGTATCTCCTATCTTTAGTTTATTGAACAAGTGGTATTTCAGCCTGTTATGTCCTGTGCGGAGTCTGAAGATTGCTACTTGTTCTCTTCGGTCGAGTTTGTAATATGCATCATCCTTCTGGTGACCTGGATGCTCTGATTCCTATTTGGTTCTGTAAGTGCTTTTTATCAACCTCTTTGCCTCGTTATAGGTTATGTCTATGTCAGGCTGTAGTAGTCGTCCGCCCTCTTTTGCCAGTCTGTCAGCCTCTTCATTTCCAGGTATACTGCAATGTGATGGTATCCACTGTATTACAACTTTTTTGGATTTCTGGCATAGACCATGGAGTGCTGCTCTTAGGTCAGCTATTTCTGTGCTGTAATTGCTCTTCAGTATTTAGACAGCTGACTTTGAAAAAGGGAAACCTCCCTCCTTTTTGTTTTGTCCTTCGCGGTCGAAACGTGTGGCCTGATATCCTCTGACTGAGAATTTGTGATTGGCGTTGAGGGTGTCTCTTGAATGCATGCCACATCTATTCTATCTTTATGAAAGATGCTGTGTTAGGGAGTCTTTCTTCTTGTAAACTCCTTCGGCATTCCACTGTAGTATGTTGAGTGTCCGGGGTATTTGGTCAATAGCTCTTAACCTACTCCTCTGTGCCTTGACTCCACAGCACAGGGGAAGGTGACCACCAGTAGTCATGGGGTGGACCCCCTCGAGGCAGGGGGCCCGGCACTATCACCGCCTGATGGGACTTCACGGGAATTAGCACCATATCGATTAATTTTGATTTGTGACATCATGAATTAAGTTACGTTGCACTGCTTTGTCAAGCCTGTGGCTCAGTACATCCGATTTCGACAAGCATTTATTCGGGATGCTTTCCCTAGCCTTTGACTGTCCCCAGTCTACCTACAAGGCAGCAGGTTTCACGTTGCACTGCTTTGTCAAGCCTGTGGCTCAGTACATCCGATTTCGACAAGCATGTATTTGGGGTGCTTTCCCTAGCCTTTGACTGTCCCCAGTCTACCTACAAGGCAGCAGGTTTGTGTGTCTCTTCGTCTGGTCCCTCTCCCTTGACCTGTCCGACATGGGTGGCCCTACCAGTAGCTGTGCTACCGTCGGCATAGCTCTTGGGGTCATTGGGACGCACAAGCCCCTCTACCTCGTCACGGTGGACACACAGCAGAGGGGATTTGGTTCTATAAGTGCTTTTTATAAACCTTTTTGCCTCATTATAGGTTATGTCTATGTCAAGCTGTGGTAATCGTCCACCCTCTTTTGCTAGTCTGTCAGCTTCTTCATTTCCAGGTATACTGCAATGTGATGGGATCCACTGTATTACAACTTTTTTGGATTTCTGGCATAGATCATGGAGTGCTGCTCTTAGGTCAGCTAGTTCTGTGCTGTTTTTGCTCTTCAGTATTGAGACAGCTGACTTTGCATCTGTGAAGATAGCTATTTGCTTCTCTTTATTTTCCTCCATCAAAAGCATTTTTGCTGCAGTTTTCAAAGCCTCTACCTCCGCTTTGAAGTTACTTGAAAATTTTCCAGTTGCCACTGACTGTGTTTTTATCACTCCATTTTTTAAATTAAGGAGGAGAACTCCTCCTCCATTTTTAATTGAATCTTTGGCTGATCCATCTGTATATGCATAGGTCCAATTGCTGCTTGGGTAATGTTCTTTTATGTAGTTGAGGGTTATTTTTCTTATTTCGGTTTCATTCTGAGTGTTCTTTTTCTCAATACCAGGAATGTTTTCTATCATCTCAGGCAGTTGCTGCTGTCTCCAAGCTGGGAACTTGTCTGCATTGTAAATGGGCTTGACTGTTGATATGTTAAGTATGGGATCTGCCCTAATCTTTCGTTTTGCAGTTTCTACAAAGTTGCTACGCTTCAGTCTTCCTTTTCCAAAACCATTAAACCTGTTATACATAGTGTGGTCTGTCAATCTTCTAAATTTTTCTGCTTGTTGCTGAGCTCTGCTATCTCTTCTGTCCTGCATTGGTTGTAAACAAGTGATCTTTTCTAGTTCATTAATAGGCATTGTCTTCAGGCTTCCAGTTATGATTCGCATTCCTTGGTTTTGGACTCTACTTATTTTGTTAAAGTTTGACTTAGCTGCTGTTGCCCAAGCTGCAATGCCATATTCCAGTACTGGCCTCACCCGTCCAGTATATAACTTCTTGAGAACTTTCTCATCTGCTCCCCACGTTGTACCAGCAAGCTTTTTCATGATTGCCATTCTCTGCCTTGCTCTTGTTCGATTTTTCTCAACCTGTGTCTTCCATGTCAGGCGACGATCAAAGGTGACTCCTAGATAGTTTGGATAGGTTGACGTTTAAAGGTGCATGAAGAAGTATTTAGACTGCCACACTTCATACCACAGGTATGTTGGTTACAAAAGCGTCCCAGAGGCATGACATGGAATATTGCTTGGATAGCAAATCCATTAAGTGGAAAGTCCGAATCAAAAGCTCACTGTGTGGGCTTCATAAAAGGTAGAAAATGTGTCCTAGTGGCACAAAATAGAATATTGCTTGGATAGCAAATCCATTACGTGGAAAGTCCAAATCGAAAGCTCACTGTGTGGATGTCATCTGCAGACTGCATTCTTCTGGTTTCCGGAAGAACAGGCTATGGTGAACGGAAGGCCAATATATGGAAGTGAGGCTAAGCAGCCATGTGCAGGACATGACGATTCCTTGGATGAGCCCAGTACCAGAGCGCTGTGTGTCGGCTCTGCAAGTGTGGAAGCCTCCTTGGATGGCGGGGAATGCCCATGGTCTGCCCCTGCTTTCCCTTGAGGGCTGACCAGGATGTCTTTGGCTGCTCTATATGGGCCAGAGGGATGGGGGATAACACCACAACAGTGAGAGTCAAACGTCCTAAGAAACCCCCGGGAAGGTTAACCCGGTCAACAAATGCCCACAGAAGTCGGATGTATCGGCCTAACGGCACAAGAACGCAGCTCTGCTGTAAACAGGCACAACGCAGTCACATCCGAAAAAAAGAAGCTCCGGATGAACGCAGAAGAAGAAGAAGAAGAATTGAATAGTAAGAAGACATAGATTATGGTCGTCACTTGGAAGGAAGAAATACCACAGTGTAATATTCAAGTAAATGGGCATATTCTTAAACAAGTGAATCGGTACAACTATCTCAGAACAGTCATAACATCTGATGGGAGATGCCATGAAGAGATTAGAACAAGAAATGCCATGGCCAAGGTAGCCGTTAGCAAGATGAAAAACATACTGACCAATAAAAAGATATCAATTGAAATGAGAGAAAGGGTGTTGAAGTGCTACATTGAACATGTACTTTTATATGGAATGTGAGAGCGTAGACAATGAGCAGACAAGCTGAAAAATATCTGATGGCTGTGGAAATGTGGTTTCTGAGGAAAATGCAAAGAATACTATGGACAGATAGAAAAACCAATGAACAAGTCCTTCAAGAAACAAATGAAGATCGTAAACTGATTAGAGACATTAGACGCAGACAGTCAAAATTTTTTGGGTATGTTATAAGAAGAAATGAATTGGAGAACTTGGTAACAACTGGCAAGATCGAAGGGAACAGACCAAGGGGAAGACCAAGAATTAAATACCTGGATGGCTTGGCCACGTGGCATGGTCGAGACAGAAACACGGAGCTGATCCACGACTCTGGTGATCGAGTGAGATGGCAGAACATGACCGCCCACGCTTATTGGCATGGCATATGATGGATGGATGGATGCATTGAGGGGAAGATGCTGTCAATGAAATGAGGGGAAATACGCTGTCACTGAATTGGACACATTGAGAACATTTGAGAATAGTATAATTAGAAGTCCTTTCACCGCAACCCACAGGGAAAACAAAGTATAGGGAGACATTGAGAACATGGAAAAGAGAACTAGAGACACAGGGGAATAATATGGGGAGGACGCAGGTCTGCATGGCCGAATGGGAAAGAACGGGTGTTCTTAAACATTGGGTGTGCTGATGCCGAGGTAAGCAGTTCAGCCCCTACACCGGACAGCTGAACTAAAATGTTGACCTGTCGTCCTTGACTTGGGGACGTAAATTACAAGTATCTCTGAAGTCAGAGTGGCTTCGCCTGATGGCGAGGGACACTGTTAATAGGGAAAGCTAATCCACACGCAAAATTCAGTACAGCACTACTATAAATAATGTGTATGAACTACGCTTGAGTTCAAAGCGAGTAAGCTCAACAAAAAAAATGGGGGGAGCTGCAGGAGATAGGAAAAGATTGGACGGCGTGGCTGGAGTTAGTTGGGGGTCTATGTTCCTATCAGGAATAAAGGGCACAAGAGGATGTATAGCTCTAGGGATGACACAACCTCTTCATACAGGCACCAATTTCTAGTGCAGAGAAGGTGGCTGACATAATACAGATTATAGTACCTCTGTTTAGGTCACCAAACGTTGTAGCCTAACCCCATATCCCCGATATGAGTTTGTGGCCTGTAAGTGTGTTCACTCCACTTTGACTTTGTAATCCTATAAATTATTCTATCACTTTGTGTATGTTCTCATCAAAGTATTCTGTGTAATAAGTCACTTAGACTGGATGTCAGAAAGAGAGCACTGACATGTGATTAAGCATTTTCTGCTGTATGGTTGTGAATCTTGGAATGTGAACGAACAAATTAGGAAGAGCTTGGAGGCAGAAGAGATCTGGTTCCTGAGACAAATATTGCAAATTCCACGTGAAATCCACAGCTCACAGTGTCGCTCCACACACTTAACTCAGTAGCTAGGCGACTATATTGTGTGTGCAACTACTGGTTTTCTAGTGACTGCCGTTTCCTTCAACAATAAACTTTAATTTAAATATTGAGCACAACCCACTACTGGCAACGCTGATCTTATTCTGGTATGAACCTAAGGCCTATCCACGTCAATATGGAAGCACTATACTCGAGTTTTGCTCTCCTTTGAGCTCGTCAGTAGCGCATATCCCTGACCGGATCCGGAAACAAGCCCCGGATCACTGGCATGTGAAGCGGGTGTGTAACCACGCGGCACACGCTGGACACGCCAAATTATCATAACAGAATACTACAACGTCACCCACCGTAGGCTATGCTCAAGATTGAGCATCTTGAATATCTTGAGCATAGCCTACGATGGGTGACGTTGTAGTATTCTGTTATGATAATTTGGCGGGTGCTGCGTGGTTACACACCCGCTTCACAAGCCAGTGATCCGGGGCTTGTTTCCGGATCCGGTCAGGGATATGCGCTACTGACGAGCTCAAACAAGAGCGAAACTCGAGTCTAGTGCTTCCACATTGACTTGGATAGGCCTTAGGTTCATACCAGAATACTATCAACGTTGCCAGTAGTGGGTTGTGCTCAATATTTAAATTTCAAATCCCGAAACAACCAAATAATCAATAAACTGTAACTTTAGTGATGGATGTTGTGTTGGCATTCTGGCAGCGGCCTTAGGCACGTATGCCTATGCGTGCTATTGGTCTGCTATCTGTTCCACTTTTCACATGGGACGGTGAGGAGCATTTTGTGTAATTTTCACCAGCACAGGAATGGAGCATTATGGGTTGACCCTTTGCTGTGAAGTTGGAATCGTAGCTAATAACGCAAATATCTTGGACTGCCAGAGTAACTAACAATGATTGCCTGGAAGAGGGTAATAAAAGTAGAACATTATACGCAACTATAGGAAGGTGACAAACTGTATTCTTTGGTCATGTAATGAGAAAACAGGCAATGGAGAACATCGTGACAACTGGAAAGTCTGCAGTACATGAGGCAGAAGCAGGCTGGGATAAATAACTTTTGATTTTCTTCGATGATAACCGGGGGGAAAATCATCAGTAAAACTGATCCAGAACACCAGGAACTGTGATTAGTGGAGAGAAATGAAGGCTTTCTTAACTTTGCAGGCACTTGATGGTAGTGATGTGTGCATTATATTAGAACCTGCTGTAAAATGCTTGTGTTGACTAGCTAATGAGCTGACACTGTCTGTGTTTATTGTAGTATGATTGTGTGTACACTTGTGTTACAGATTTGTGTTGGCAGGGAATGAGTTGACACTGTCTATATTTATTGTAGTATGATTGTGATGTGTGTACACTTGTGTTACAGATTTGTGTTGGCAGGGAATGAGTTGACACTGTGTTTATTGTAGTATGATTGTGATGTGTGTACACTTGTGTTACAGATTTGTGTTGGCAGGGAATGAGTTGACACTGTCTGTGTTTATTGTAGTATGATTGTGATGTGTGTACACTTGTGTTACAGATTTGTGTTGGCAGGGAATGAGTTGACACTGTCTGTATTTATTGTAGTATGATTGTGATGTGTGTACACTTGTGTTACAGATTTGTGTTGGCAGGGAATGAGTTGACACTGTCTGTGTTTATTGTAGTATGATTGTGTGTACACTTGTGTTACAGATTTGTGTTGGCAGGGAATGAGTTGACACTGTCTGTATTTATTGTAGTATGATTGTGATGTGTGTACACTTGTGTTACAGATTTGTGTTGGCAGGGAATGAGTTGACACTGTGTTTATTGTAGTATGATTGTGATGTGTGTACACTTGTGTTACAGATTTGTGTTGGCAGGGAATGAGTTGACACTGTGTTTATTGTAGTATGATTGTGATGTGTGTACACTTGTGTTACAGATTTGTGTTGGCAGGGAATGAGTTGACACTGTGTTTATTGTAGTATGATTGTGATGTGTGTACACTTGTGTTACAGATTTGTGTTGGCAGGGAATGAGTTGACACTGTGTTTATTGTAGTATGATTGTGATGTGTGTACACTTGTGTTACAGATTTGTGTTGGCAGGGAATGAGTTGACACTGTGTTTATTGTAGTATGATTGTGATGTGTGTACACTTGTGTTACAGATTTGTGTTGGCAGGGAATGAGTTGACACTGTGTTTATTGTAGTATGATTGTGTGTACACTTGTGTTACAGATTTGTGTTGGCAGGGAATGAGTTGACACTGTGTTTATTGTAGTATGATTGTGATGTGTGTACACTTGTGTTACAGATTTGTGTTGGCAAGGAATGAGTTGACACTGTCTGTATTTATTGTAGTATGATTGTGACGTGTGTACACTTGTGTTACAGAATTGTTTGACAACTACATGCAGCAGGATGCACATGAGTTTCTCAATTATTTGCTCAACACTGTGGCTGATTTACTGACAGGTGAGGCTCAGGCATCCGTATGACTGTATTATAATGAAAACATCATCAACATCGTCATCATAATGTTTTTAATGTTATCATCATCATCTACATTGTTATCATGATCATTAATTAGCTTTAACGTCACCATCAATATTGTTATCATTGTCATTAATTAGCATTAATGTCTACATCTACATTGTTATCATTCTCATTAATTAACATTGTCATCACCATCTAAATTGTCATCATTATTATCACCATCTACATTTAACTAACGTCATCATTATCATCACTATCTACATTGTTATTATCATTAATTAGCATTAATGTCACCATCAACATTGTTATCATTATCATTAATTAGCAATAATGTCACCATCTATATTGTTATTATCATTAATTAACATCGCCATATACATTGTTATCATTATCATAAACTATCATCATCATCTACATTGTTATTGTGATCATTAATTATCATCTACATAGCAACAAGTCAGAATGATCTACAGGAAATGATTGATGCAGTGGTTGTAGAAAGTGAAAGAATGGGCCTTAGTTTGAATAATAGACAGAAGTTATGGTGGCATCAAAGAAACATATTTTGCCTAAATGTGCAGTTACAGTACATGACGTTATTTTGGGGCAAGTGCAGAAATTCAGATATCCAGCACATGGATAACAGATGGAAGATGCATCATTGAGATAAAGAGCAGAATATCACCATCAATCTACATTGTCATCATCAATAATTATCACCATCTACATTGTTATCATTATCATTAACTATCATCATCATCTACATTTGTATTCTTCTTCTGCGTTCATCTGGAGTTTCTTTTTTTTCGGATGTGACTGCGCTGTGCCTGTTTACAGCAGAGCTGCGTTCTTGCGCTGTTAGACAGACACATCCGACTTCTGCTGGCATTTGTTGACCGGGTTAACCTTCCCGGCTACATTTGTATTATTATAATTAATCATCAACATCTATATTGTTATCATTATCATTAATTAACATCATCGTCGTCATAATTACCATAATCTACATTGTTATTATCAGTAATTATCATCATCAACATCTACATTACTATCCTTACCATTAATTAACATTATCATCACCATCTAAATTGTCATAATTAACATCATCATCATCATCATCATCATCACCCCTCTATAAATTAAATACATTTAACTGTGGTAAAGCAGTGGCAGTGTAAGCAGTTAGAAATGACAAAATGCAGGTGAGCTTTGCAAAATTACAATTACAAAACTCCAAGAACGCTGTTGTGACTAGCCTTCATCAGCAAACAACAACAAGAAACAAATCACAACACACAAAACATGGAAATAACATTAAAGTAACTACATTAAGGCATAATATTAGGCAACCATGTGAAATAAAAATAAGCAAGCAGAGTGAAATAAAATATGTGGTACTTAACTTAGAGGCTGCAAGTACAGAAAGGCTCTAATGTTATTTGCATTGCTATTATCATCATGATTCATTAACATTGTTATCATCATCATTTATTAACATCATAATCATCATTATCAGGATTGTTATCATTGTTCATTAACATCAAAAAAATCATCAACATTGTTATCACTATTCATTAACATCATAATTATCATCAACATTGTTATCATCATCCTTCATTAATATTATAATCATCAACATTATCATTCATTAACATCATCATCATTGTTATCATTAATGATGGTCAGTCCTAAAGGCTTCTGGTGGTCTGGTGCAGTGACCAGCATGCTTGTCTGCCCACACTGTGGGCATATGTTTCAATCTTCCTTGATCTACATAAAGTTGACCTTGTCTCCCAGATAAGCCAGGCCTACAATCTTCCTTAATCCCTGACATAGAATAACCTATAATGAGGCAAAGAGGTTTATAAAAAGCACTTATAGAACCAAATGGGAATCAGAACATCCAGGCCACCAGAAAGATGATGCATATTACAAACTCGACCGAAGAGAACAAGTAGCAATCTTCAGACTCCGCACAGGACATAACAGGCTGAAATACCACTTGTTCAATAAACTAAAGATAGGAGATACCGATGAATGTAATTGTAGAACTGGTAAAATGACAGTTAAACATTTGCTGCAGGAGTGCCCAATATATGCAGAACAGAGAACGATATTTTGGCCCACGCCTGCTTCATTTGAGGACAAGCTCTATGGAGATATCAACAAGCTCAAGTTGACTGCAGCTTACTTTAACTACATTCAGGTTGACATTTAAAGGTGCATGAAGAAGTATTAGACTGCCACACTTCATACCACAGGTATGTAGGTTACAAAAGCGTCCCAGAGGCATGAAATGTAATATTGCTTGGATAGCAAATCCATTACGTGGAAAGTCCAAATCAAAAGCTCACTGTGTGGGCTTCATAAAAGGTGGGAAAAGGTGTCCTAGTGGCACGAAATGGAACATTGCTTAGATAGCAAATCCATTACTTGGAAAGTTTGAATCGAAAGCCTCACTGTGTGAATGTCATCCGCAGACTGCATTCTTCTGGTTTCCGGAAGAACAGCCTATGATGAACGAAAGGCCCAATATACGGAAGTGAGGCTAAGCAGCCATGTGCAGGACGTGACACCCAGTACCAGAGCGCTGTGTGTCGGCTCTGCAAGTATGGAAGCCTCCTTGGATGGCGGGGAATGCCCATGGTCTACCCCTGCCTTCCCTTGAGGGCTGACCAGGATATCTTTGGCTGTTCTATATGGGCCAGCTGGGATGGGGGATAACACCACAACAGTGAGAGTCAAACGTCCTAAGAAACCCCCGGGAAGGTTAACCCGGTCAATAAATGCGTGCAGAAGTCGGATGCGTCAGCCTAACGGCGCAAGAATGCAGCTCTGCTGTAAACAGGCACAACGCACACACGTCCGGGAAAAAAACTCCGGATGAACGCAGAAGAAGAAGAAGAACCCGGCCTACAATTTTCCTTGATCTACATAATGTTGACTTTGTCTCCCAGATAAACCCGGCCTACAATCTTCCTTGATCTACATAAAGTTGACCTTGTCTCCCAGATCAACCCGGCCTACAATCGGTACCAGGAAATATTCTGCAAAGTAAACGTAGCAGGCTTGATATTGATTGAGTGTTATCTGTTACAATATGGGCTAGCACCATGTATCTATTACACCTGGAGGTGTGAAATAGGATTCTTACCTTTTCCTTTGTTTTTCAAAGTTTTCTGTTGTGGTCATTTCTTATTTTAAGCTTTCAAAGTTTGTTACGTAAGAAGCTCTTCATGATCAATATCTGACATTTCAGCTGAGAAAAAAGGTGCCCAGAAGCCGGCCGAGAACAATGCCAACGCTAAACCAGAACCCACTTGGGTGCATGAGATTTTCCAAGGCACACTTACTAATGAGACAAGATGCCTGACCTGTGAAACTGTAAGTTGTTTCAGCTTCTGCTGCTGCTGTCACTGCTGCGTTATATACTCTTAATGCCAAATAGCATTTCCACTGGTGTGAATTAAGTTGGGTCAAGAACACACATCACAGCTTTTAGGACACTTCATCCCCATCTTCAACAACCAGCAAAGAGTCCCAGTACTAATGGCACCAGTTGCAGTATGATTATGTGTCCATTTGGCCTTTCCTTGGGGTAATCCTTTGGTCACTCCCTGCAGCACCATTCTCTCCAGGCTGTGATAATTTATCTGTTCTTCCACACTATTCACATGATAATTTATCTGTTCTTCCACACTATTCACATGATAATTTATCTGTTCTTCCACACTATTCACATGATAATTTATCTGTTCTTCCACACTATTCACATGATAATTTATCTGTTCTTCCACACTATTCACATGATAATTTATCTGTTCTTCCACACTATTCACATGATAATTTATCTGTTCTTCCCCACTATTCACATGATAATTTATCTGTTCTTCCACACTATTCACATGATAATTTATCTGTTCTTCCCCACTATTCACATGATAATTTATCTGTTCTTCCACACTATTCACATGATAATTTATCTGTTCTTCCACACTATTCACATGATAATTTATCTGTTCTTCCACACTATTCACATGATAATTTATCTGTTCTTCCACACTATTCACATGATAATTTATCTGTTCTTCCCCACTATTCACATGATTTCACAGGGCCCTGACCATACCTGCCTTATCCTGCAGCATTATCCCTCCCAGTGGTGTAGACCCACGTTTGTTACCTTAGTTCTGTGGAGTTATCTACTCTTAATAGTCAAATATCATTTTTGCTTGTTTTTCTTATCCCAAATTTGTGGGGTTATCAACTTTTATCATTGAAATCTGATTGAGAGTTCTCCTTGTCTTCCCTCTTAGTTTTGAGATTGTTTCAGAACCCCTGCTGATTCCCCGCAATATCATTCTATTCCCCAAATGGGTTCTCAATCTGTTCTCCCACCTTCTCCACCTGGTCCCACAGGTAGATAATCTACCACCAAGAGGTGCATTCCCTGCCAGCCTATCAGCCTGTTCACTCCCCTGCATTCCTGCATGGCCAGGGCAAAATATCCATACAATTCTCACAATCTATGACCTGTGAAGCAAGGATAACTATTCCACACGAAACGTTCCTTTCTCCACTTTACTAAGCATACTCCTTAAGTCCATAATCCTCGGGAAGGTTAACCCGGTCAACAAATACCCGCAGAAGTCGGATGTGTCGGCCTAACAGCACAAGAACTCAGCTCTGCTGTAAACAGGCACAGCGCAATCACGTCCGGAAAAAAAACAAAAAAACTCAGGATGAACGCAGAAGAATGGAGAAGAAGAGTCCATAATTAATGCAATGTGTATTGCAGTGGTCTCCTCTAACCAACGGAATACTTCCACCTCCATTTTCATGCTGGAGGTTGTAGTCTCATATGCTAGACTCTCCTTTTTCAAGCATAGCCCATTAGACTTCGCGATGAAACCCCAACCACTATGTCTGTTTCTCACCACTGACCCATCAGTGTAGATCAGTGGTCTTCAACTGGTGGGGAATTCCTCCCTAGGGTTTCCAGGGGGAATTAAGATTATTTCAAGATCGTGTTAATACAAGAACCAATTTCTTGATATTGTTTTTCCCTCCATACTTTACAGTTCTGTACTTCTCGCCCTTCTGAAATTCATAACTTAAGTAGACCCACGAATCACGTTTTATGTAGGCAAAGAGACTTGTTCTAGTATGTGTTATTAAATTTAGCTTCCATTTTTACCAATACTATGTAGGGGCAGTGGGGAAATTTATAGTGAGAAAATATGAAAGGGGTGGAATGACATTCTGAACATATGGTAAAGGGGTGCATGGGCCAAAAAAGGTTGAGACCACTGGTGTAGATCACTATGTCACCATAACCTTTGACAGGGCAGACGTTTGTCTGTTTTGTAGCCTTGAACGGGCAAGAAGAATTTTGAGGTTCGGTAAAATGTTGGGTTATGTTAGTAAAAATATCACATATAAGTTGTTAGTCAACAGATTTTAGTCAAATAAACAGCAAAGTGAAGGGAAAAGCATGCAGAATATTTTACTCATGTGAATGATGCCGCTATTCCACACATGAACACAAATATTTACAAAATACAACATTGTGATTGTCAGTCATCTATATGGCAATTTACAAACACAATTTCCGAATCATCATCACTTTCTTTAAAGTCCGACTCACGACTGCTAACGCAAAGTAACGCTGATCACTGATATCTAGCTCCGATTAATAGTCAATTTCATGCCTTTCAATGTCACTTAAATTGAACCCAGCAAAATCTCCGCTATCACTTGAAGCATGTCGAAATCCATTTTGAAATACAAAGCGTAAAACCCACAAAAACTATTTTAAAAATCCGTTCAAATTCAAAGTACACGCTAATGGCGGCCACATTGTCAAGCTATCGGCAAAATCGAAAGTAGACAATTGGAAGTCTCGGAAAGCCGAGAGATCGCTGTTTTTACAATGCATAATAGTCACGGGCGCTTTCAGGCGGTTTGCCTGTTCCGGGGTAGAAACGTTCCCAGACCTTTTGCCTGGTAAAGGGTTAATGTGTGTATAGTCAAATCTAAAGAACTATGGATTTTATAAAGTTGTCGTGTATTTTAATGAGACCAAAATGGGATACACAGTGGATAGTGTGCTGACCTGTCTAGACTGGTTTGGGTTCAGTCTCCAGCAGAGGCAGGATGATTTTCCCTACCATTATGACTTTCGGGTCGACCCCGATCTAAAAAAGATGGGTGCCAGATAATTTTCAGTGTTGAGTCAAGAACCGACATCACTGCACTCAGGACATTCCCATACATGCTCAGTCCCCTATTTCAACAGCCAGCGAAGAGTCATACTACTAATCTTTCCCACCGCTATCTGATTAAATGTTCTCCTGGTATTCCCTCTCAGTTTTGAGATTCTTCCAGAACCCATACTGATCCCCCGCAATCTCATTCTTTCCACATGCGGGTTCTCAATCTGTTCCTCAGCCTACTCCACCTGGTCCCACAAGTGCACGACCACCTCCCCCTTGTCCATAGGCAAGATACCACCAAGAGGTGCATTCCCTGCTAGCCTATCAGCCTGTTCTTTTCCTCGTACATCCGCATGGCCAGGGCAAAATATCCATAAAATTCTCACAATCTGTGACCTCTGAAGCGACGAGAGCCATTCCACTCGAAACATTCCTTTCTCCCCTTGCTAAGCATATTCTTTGAATCCGTAATGAACACAACGTGTGTTGCAGTAGTCTCCTCTAGCCCACCAGAATGCCGCTGTTACTGCCTCCACCTCCATTCTCATGCTGGAGGTCGTAGTCTCATATGCCAGGCTCTCCTTTTTCAAGACTCGCCCATTAGCCTTTGCAATAAAGCCCCAGCCACTACGTCTGTTTCTCACCACTGACCCATCGGTGTAGATGACTATGTCACCTTGATGTGTGTTGCTCTGGATCAGCTGTTGCACTTCAAACTCAGTGCGGTCCGCTGCCCATTCTCTGCACTCACGACCCAGTGTTATTATTACATTGTGCCAGTCCGTCTTGTCATCCGGAACTTCAACCCACTCTCTTTCACGATTGATGGTCTCTAGATCACACACCCGACTTATAGAAAGTTCTGCTTGTGCCATCCAGGACCTGCCTCGTCTTAGTCTATGACCCTTTACCATATCCATTGCTGCATGCAGCGGGTGATCCCTGTCTGCGGCAACTCTCAGGTACCATTTGGCCTGAAGGACCCTATGCCTATCCGTCATTGTAGGTAGCGCCAGGATATGCCTCATGCATATAATTGGTGTGTCCTTTGTGCACCCCAGTATTAACCGCATGGCAGCATTCTGTATGCGCTCCAACCTTTCAAGCTGGCTCTTTGATACTGTCAGCAGCCCCAAACCATACTCAATGACAGAAATTATTAACTGCTGAAAGAGCCTGTACAGCATCCTCTGATCTACCCCGGTTGCTGCCATAGCCCTCAATGCATTAAGTCCCCTACCAGCCTTCACCACCAAATCCTCCACATGATCCTTAAAAGACAAACACCTGTCAAAGGTGATACCCAAGTACTTCAATTTACTCTCTCGACTAAGAGGACATCCATTCAACATAATACCTGGGACGTCTGCCTTGACGATCCGGTTATCCAGGGAGTACCACACAACCGATGCCTTGTCTGGGTTTAAAATGGCCCCTGCGTCCCTGCACCACTCCGTCACCTTGTCTACCGCCACCTGTACGTCTTTCGCCAAACTGGCCCTGTCTCTGCCCTGTCTGTACACCAGCACATCATCTGCAAATGTCAAGATTCTACCCACACCTGGTGTCTCAATAGCTGCGATTTTGCTGGTGTAGACATTAAAGAGCACCGGGGACAAGGCAGATCCCTGCGGCAACCCAGGTGTAATAGTACAGGGGTCAGAAGTCCAGGTACCCATGCGCAGTGCAACCTTACGCTCATAAAGGACTGCCGCAACCCATCTAACAAGGCAAGGGCAGACCTCCATGTCCAACAGTGTGTGTATTAACCGATCATACCTAACCCTGTTATACGCATCCTCCAGGTCAAGAGCTACCGCCACTGTCTCCTGTTTATCCTGGAAGCCCTCATAGACATCAAATGCAAAAGTTGCAGCATTGGCCCAGGTGTTCTTTCCAGGCCGGTAGCTCCTGAGTCCTTGGGGAAGCAGATTCCGACTTTCCAAATGTCGCTGGAGCCTGCGCACTACTATCTTTTCGAGGACTTTGCTATACGTGTTTTGCAGGGTTATGATTCGGTATCCATTAAGTCTGGAGTGGTCCTTACCTGGTTTTGGGAGTGGGACCAGGTAGCTATGCAGCCAATCATGGGGTATTTCCGCCGTATTGATGCTTAGGTTGAAACAAAGAGCCATCTCCTCCAAGTCCCCATCATTTATGTTCCTCATATGGGAGTACCTCACCCCATCTGGACCTGGCGCTGTGTCTTTAGCCCGTTTCAGTACCCATCTAATATCCTCCACTTTAATCTCACAGTCTTCCTTCCTAGTGTCCCGTGACAAGGCTTCTCTGACATTATCTCTAATAGCTCTATCTTGCTGATCCGTCTGTTTTAAAAATCGCGCAAGTAAAGCCTCACCTTTGTCCTTGTCAGTTGTCATAGGTCGGTTGTTATCATAAACGGTGCCATGTGTACCAGGCATCACCTGTCTCTTCATCTGCCAGTGCAGCCTCCAGAATTTTCCCAATGTCACATCCCCACTGACTTCATTGATAAACTGTTCCCACTTAATCCTCTTTGCCTCTGCTGCCTGGAGTTTGAAGTCCTGCATCTTTACTTTTTTATACCTTTCAGCCTCTTCCAATTCTGTGTCCACTGAATTGGTTGCTCTCCGCACCCTCTACCAATTCCTTATGGCCACCTTCTTTTTCCTCCATGAATTCTCGACCTCTGGCGTCCACCATGGTGGTTGGGTAAAGAGTCTTCTTGTTGGTTTAGATCTTCCCTCTGATCTTAGGCACCCCAAGAGCGAAGAGTGGTCGTGATCATAACTGAATGCCCTGCGAGCTCTTATAGCCCTAACTGTGCTGGACTTAGGTATCAGCACAGAACAGGGGAGGTGGTCACTTCCATGGTCTCCAAGGACGCTCCATTTTATATCTGATGCCGCCTCTTGGGATACAAACGCCAGGTCGATGGCCTTATCAGGGTCCCCCGTCTCATTGCTAACCTAGTGGGTGTACCGTCATTTAGACAGACAACATCCGTCTCAAGCAAGGCCTCAGCAAGAGCAGTACCCTGTCTGTTCTCTCCCGACCTGTCCCATTCCTTGGCGCGGACGTTGAAGTCACCACATATCAGATACCTGGTATCTGGAGTGTCCACTAAACCTTTCAACCAGTCCCAACTCTCTCTGCTTATGCAAGATTCCCCACTTACATATACATTTATCAGGTTCCAGCTGTATCGGCTGATTTGTATCCGCATTGCCTGCACCTATTTACTCTCCTGACCCCACCCATTCATATCCAGTATTGAATGCTGTAAACTGTCCTTGACCACCAGAGCCTGCCCATGTCTTCCCTGCCCATGTCTTCCCTGCCCAGTTGGGTTGATGTAACATGTGTAGCCAGGGCACTTAAAAGAGTTCGTATTCAGTTCTTGTAACATCAGGACATCGAAATCGTAGACCAGTTTCTCCGGTATTGGTCCTCGTTGCTTTGCACTAAGGCAATTCCAATACCCAACCCGTACATTTTTGAGTCCCAAATGATCCGTTTTCCTTCTACCCCTTCTGGCTCCAGCTCTCTTCTTCCTTTTCCTTCCCCCCGCTCCCCTACCTCTTCTTCTCCGCTTCATTCTCTCCCCGCTGGCTGTTGTCAAAGGTATCGAGCACAAAGCACATACTGCGTTGATTAATTTTCAGAATGTTTTGGGAATTATTAGTTAATTAGTTAGTTAGTTAGTCCACAGATCATCCTCATTGAACATTGAACCATTCAGTCCATAAGTGCTCGGATCCCCTCCTCAGTAAATCCTGTAGAGTTTAGCGGCTAACGACACCAGTCCTGTGTTGGTTTATTAATCTTCTTTGGCTTCATTTTAGCTCTTGACATGGTCAATGTTTTACGGTTTTATCTGTCTCAATTTTTATGTTTTTTGTAGTGTGGGAGTACATTGTGAAACTTAATTTTGTGAAAGTTTTTAAAGACAGACTTCCAGTAAAAATGGCAGCAGACGGTTGTGATTTTTCATAACCGTTTCAATTTCACATAGGGTATGGATAGTTTCATGTTTTGTGCCAGGTTGTAAACCAGGAGTTTCTGGGAATTGTGTAGGAAGGAAAGGGAACTGGTCACCCTACCATAACCCAGAATGTCATAACCCAGAATATGTGAAGGCTTAAAACTTCACACCCCAGCTGCAGTTTCTGCTATATGACTTCTTCTTCTTCTTCTT
Source organism: Cepaea nemoralis (assembly GCA_014155875.1). Taxonomy (NCBI): domain Eukaryota; kingdom Metazoa; phylum Mollusca; class Gastropoda; order Stylommatophora; family Helicidae; genus Cepaea; species Cepaea nemoralis. Next base: position 48,985 of record JACEFZ010024423.1, on the reverse strand, counting down.
CTTCTTCTTCATTCATCCGGAGTTTTTTTCCGGATGTGATTGCGTTGTGCCTGTTTACAGCAGAGCTGCGTTCTTGCGCCGTTAGGCCGACACATCCGACTTCTGCGGGCATTTATTGACCGGGTTAACCTTCCCGGGGGTTTCTTAGGACGTTTGACTCTCACTGGTGTGGTGTTATCTCCCATCCTAGCAGGCCCATATAGAACAGCCAAAGACATCCTGGTCAGCCCTCAAGGGAAGGCAGGGGCAGACCATGGGCATTCCCCGCCATCCAAGGAGGCTTCCATACTTGCAGAGCCGACACATAGCACTCTGGTACTGGGCTCACCCAAGGAATCGTCACGTCCTGCACATGGCTGCTTAGCCTCACTTCCGTATATTGGGCCTTCCGTTCACCATAGGCTGTTCTTCCGGAAACCAGAAGAATGCAGCGTGCAGTTAACATCCACACAGTGAGCTTTCGACTCGGACCTTCCGCGCAATGGATTTGCTATCCAAGCAATATTCCATTTCATGCCACTAGGACACTTTTTCCACCTTATTTGAAGCCCACACAGTGAGCTTTTGATTCGGACTTTCCACGGAATGGATTTGCTATCCGAGCAATATTCCATTTCATGCCTTTGGGAGGCTTTTGTAACCGACATACCTGTGGTATGAAGTGTGGCGGTCTGAATACTTCTTCATACACCTTTAAATGTCAACCTGTATGTAGTTAAAGTAAGCTGCGGTCAACTTGAGCTTGTTGATATCTCCATAGAGCTTGTCCTCAAATGAAGAAGGTGTGGGCCAAAATATCTTTCTCTGTTCTGCATATATTGGGCAATCCTGCAGCAAATGTTTTGCTGTCATTTTTCCAGTTCGACAATTACATTCATCGGTATCTCCTATCTTTAGTTTATTGAACAAGTGGTATTTCAGCCTGTTATGTCCTGTGCGGAGTCTGAAGATTGCTACTTGTTCTCTTCGGTCGAGTTTGTAATATGCATCATCCTTCTGGTGGGCTATATGACTTTAAAGAAAGTTAGTTGTATATCCTTTATGGATGTAGCAGTCAACCCCAGCATGTTTTGGCTGTTCGTGATTCCTGTGCAGTTTATGTTCAGTAATTTGCCATTGCTTTCTGAATGACCAGTACCCATAGCATTTCATTAAAAAAAACCAACGCAGCTGTGTTTCAAACACGGTATGCCGGATTACGAACTGCATCCGTAACCCCTTCGCCATGGTAGGACTACCATTACATTTAAAATATTTGACTTTTAAATCTTTTCTATCAGTTATCTTTTCACATAAATAATAATTTGTTTTCGCTTATTCAAAACATATTTTAATTTTATTTTCTCATCTTTAGAATTCTTGTGTTAAATCTTTCTTATATGTTTTTAATGAATTTATTGGAGTGAAAACTTGCTGCACTAAACCATAGATAAAATAATTTTATAGTCTTTATATTTCTAAACATAGTGTTCTCTCACTATTTTCTTTCAGTTTTGTAAGATTCACATTTTTAATTTCTCAGGTAAGCAGTAAGGATGAGGACTTTTTAGATTTAAGTGTAGAAGTGGAGCAAAATACTTCTATAACACATTGCCTTCGAGGCTTCAGCAACACAGAAACCCTGTGTTCAGAGCATAAATACTACTGTGAAGTGTGTTGCAGCAAGCAGGAGGCACAGAAACGGTAATGAAATGTGTGTCTGTGAACAGTTGTGTCTATGAGAATGTTGATCCTCATGATGGATGCAGACTTCGGGGAACTGAATAGTGTAGAGTTAGACCTGAGGGAACTGACTAGTGTAGAGTTAGACCTGAGGGAACTGAATAGTGTAGAGTTAGACCTGAGGAAACTGAATAGTGTGTAGTTAGACCTGAAGGAACTGAATAGTGTGTAGTTAGACCTGAAGGAACTGAATAGTGTAGAGTTAGACCTGAGGAAACTGACTAGTGTAGAGTTAGACCTGAGGGAACTGAATAGTGTGTAGTTAGACCTGAAGGAACTGAATAGTGTAGAGTTAGACCTGAGGGAACTGAATAGTGTAGAGTTAGACCTGAGGAAACAGACTAGTGTAGAGTTAGACCTGAGGGAACTGAATAGTGTGTAGTTAGACCTGAAGGAACTGAATAGTGTGTAGTTAGACCTGAAGGAACTGAATAGTGTAGAGTTAGACCTGAGGAAACTGACTAGTGTAGAGTTAGACCTGAGGGAACTCAATAGTGTATAGTTAGACCTGATGGAACTGAATAGTGTGTAGTTAGACCTGAGGGAACTGAATAGTGTGTAGTTAGACCTGAGGGAACTGAATAGTGTGTAGTTAGACCTGAGGGAACAGAATAGTGTGTGGTTAGACTGGGTGGAACTGAATAGGGTAGAGTTATACCTGAGGGAAATGAATAGTGTAGAGTTAGACGTGGGGAACTGATTAGTGTAGAGTTAGACCTGAATGAACTGAATAGTAATTAGATCTGAGGAAACTGAATAGTGTGTAGTGAACTAGACTTAAGGGAACAGTTGTGTGGAACTAGACTTGAGGGAACATTTGTATGGAACTAGACTCGAGGGAACATTTGTGTGGAACTAGACTTGAGGGAACATTTGTGTGGAACATGGCCTGAGGGAACAGTTGTGTGGAACTAGACTTGAGGGAACATTTGTGTGGAACATGGCTTGAGGGAACATTTGTGTGGAACATGACCTGAGGGAACAGTTGTGTGGACCGAGGGAACAATTGTGTGGAACTAGACAGGAGGGAACAATTTTAATAATAGGTTTATTATAATATAACCTCTTTTATTTTCTATGGTAAGTGCTTTTAACCCTTTGAATCCTGGGGTTCCCGTGTCATTTCCTGTTTTTTTTTGGCATACTAATAATATTTCAGTATTTCAACCTGAAAAAGACATTATTTCTGGAAAAAAAATCATTGGTGAACAACAAGAAACATAGGAAATGTTTCTAAGTGATAAAAAAAAATAATATTTATACAATTTTGGGGAAAAGTGTAAATTTGTCATCGTCTCTGCAGATTTTTTCAAACATTCACTCAACAACAAAAAATCGCTGTCCTCACCAGGGCCTCTAGCATTTGAGGCGGACACCATATCTCGAGATCTCTCAGCCCCTATCATTCTATTAGTGTCCGTAATATATATATATATATATATATATATATATATATATATATATATATATATATATATATATATATATATATATATATATATATATATTGCATTGTTTGTACACTTTCCTTCCACAAATCCATACTGTTCTTCACCAATTTCCATTTTCACAGCTTATTTTGGCCCCAAACCCCGTCAACTATAAAAAAAATATTAATTTTCGGCTGGAGAGTGACCTCAAACATGTTAGCCATATCTAGATGTAAGCTGGATACTTATTGGTTGGCTGGTTGCCGAGTAACAGTGAGATGTAAACAGAAAACACGGAGTCGGTATACCGGCGCGTAGGATTCAAAGGGTTAATTCATTTGTCTTGTTGGGTTCTGAGAGTTAATAACACTGTAACATTTTTGAGAGTTGATTGCACTATATGTAACATTTCTGAGAGTTAATAGCACTATATGTAACATTTCTGAGTTGTTGTTTTTTTTTGGGGGGGGGGGCCTTGCTCGCTTTGAACTCAAGCATAGTTCATACACACTACTTCTAGTAGTGCGGGACTGAATTTTGTGTGTGGATTAGCTTTCCGTATTAACAGTGTCCCTCGCCGTCAGGCGAAACCACTCCGACTTCAGAGGTAATACTGAGAGTTTATAACAACACTGTTTGTAACATTTCTGAGAGTTAATAACACTATATTGTAGTTAGACCTGAACTAACTTTAATAACATATAATGTTTCTGAGATATGTTGTTGTACTGTTGTTTGTCCATCAAGAATGATGATGACCATTCATTTCATCAGTGGGGTTGAAGGTATGGAGCCGTGGGTTCTAAGATGGCTGATAAGGCCTATTTTGGCTCGAAATGTTCTTTGACAATGTGGGCAAAGGATACTTGACGTTTCTGGAGGATATATGACGTTGGATGAAGAATGACTTGCACGATGACTTGGATTAAAGTGAGGAAGAGTTGCGCAATTCGTCGACCTCACTCTCTCGCCTGAGTCCATCTGAGTCCAGTGGCAAGGCAAGTCGAGACGACTGGCGACGAATACAGGTGCAGTGGATGACCAGGGCGCTCTACGTGCCTTGCCGTGCTCATTACGTTCCACAACGCTTTGCAGGTAAACGCCGTCTTGCCCGTTGAATCAGGAATGATTTCTTCCATGCAGTCTGCCGAATCCTGTCTTCACATGCTGAGTAGGCATACCCTAGTTTACCGCTTGGTTTGACACCAAACCAAGTAACATTTCTGAGGGTTAATAACACTATGTAACATTTCTAAGTGTTAATAATACTATATGTAAAATGACTTAGTGTTATTAACACTATTTAACATTTCTGAGCGTTAATAATACTGTTTGTAACATTTCTCAGAGTTAATAACACTGTATGTAGCATTCCTGAGGTTTAACACTGAATGTTACATTCCAGAATGCGTGTGAAGAAACTGCCTCAGATCCTCGCCCTGCACTTGAAGCGCTTCAAGTACATGGAGCATCTAAATCGGTACATCAAAGTCTCATATAGAGTTGTCTTTCCTCTTGAGCTTCGCCTTTTTAATACGGTAAGAACATGTGTGTGCATGCGTGCATGAGTACTTGAATGCATGCTATCTTTTTGTTTCAGTTGACATTGCATTTCTGTATTTGTGTTTGAAATATTTACCTGATATGAGCATTTGTGTGAAGTATTGTTCTTTATTGTTCTTATTGTTCTTGTCTTTAGTCCTTCTTCTCCTCATTTGTTTTCTGCTTTCCTTTTTCCTGCCCATACCTTTCAGGCCTTGTGTTGACTGTTGAATGTATTTAAAGAAAACAGTGGTCAGCTTCAGTTTGTTTACAGATTTGTCCTGGAGTAAAGCTGGTGTTGACCTAAAGCATGTGCTGTTTGGTATATCTTCTTCTTTCGTTCGCCTAAAATATGTTTATAACTGCAGTGTTGTCTCTTGTATGAATCTAACAGTCTTTTTTTAGTTCATTCAGCGGTCCATAGAGTTTATCTTCCACTGTTGTCTCTATAGGCCAGAAGGTTCGCCTGGATATGTTGTAGTTGGGCAATCCTGGAGTATGTGCTCCATGTATGTGGAGTGTGTTTGGTATATGATGGACACTGGCAGTAAATGTTTAGCTGACCAGTTCCACAGTTGCATTCATCAGTAGTTCAGTTGTTCATCCTTAACTTGTTGAACAGGTGGTATCTTAGTCTATTATGTCTGCGGAATCTGAAGACTGTTATTTGTTCGCTTCTGTGCAACTGATCAAGTGCGTCGTCAACCTGGATGCTCTTGATTGTCACTTGTTTGTGTAGCTGCTTTTAATAAACCTTTTGGTGTCATGACTTGGTCGGGAGCAGGCTGGAATAGTCGTCTACTGTATTACAACCATCTTGGATTTCTGATATAGTTTATGAAGTCGTGCTCTCCCAGTCCACTTGCTGTGTCAACATGAAGACTACTGATATCACATCTATGAATAGAGCTGCATGCTTCTCTGGTTTTCTCCAACAGCATTTCTGACTTGAATAAGAGGCATCTGAAGTGACTAAAAGAAATATCTGAAAATATATACAATAACAAGACCATTGAGCATGATTTACAATTGACATTCTTTTTCTTCTTATAGTCCATGCCTTGTGGCGTTGGTGATCATGCTTGTCCATAGCCGACTGTCTTGATAGTCCATGCCATGTGCTGTTGGTGATCATGCTTGTCCATAGCCTACTGTCTTGTGTGCTGTCAATCATTCCTTATAGTCCATGCCATGTGCTGTTGGTGATCATAGCTGTCCACTTGTGTACTGCCAATCATTTCTGATACCAATGTTCCTCGATGTCGTGATGTCACTGTCCAGCAGCTTCTTCTTCTGTCATCCCTTGCCTCTGCTTTCCACCGATTTCCCCATTGTCACAATGTACTTTCTCCCTCTCATGATGTGCCCGAAGAGTAGACTGGCTTCTCATGATACGAGTAAGCAGTTCACTCTGTGAGTATGTAGGATATAGAAAGTGGCATCAGAGCATGACACCCTTGGATACATACAGACAGGCCTTACGCTGAGGTCTGAGGCAAGCCATGGTTCCTGAATTTGACCCAGAAGGTTATCATCTACTCTTGTGTAGGTCAGCATGGCTGAATGGATGAGAACGCGTGTTCTTAAACATCCGATATGCTGATGCCGAGGTAAGGGGTTCAACCCCTACAAGGGGACATTTGGACTAAAATGTTGACCGTCGTCCTTGACTTGGGGATGTTAATTACAAGTACTTCTGAATTCGGATTGGGTTCGCCTGGTGGCAAGGGACACTGTTGGTATCAGAAATGATTGGCAGTACACAAAATTCAGTCCAGCACTACTAGAAGTAGTGTGTTTGGACTATGCTTGAGTTCTTCTTCTTCTTCTTCGTTCATCCAGAGTTTTTTTTTTTTGGAGGTGATTGCGTTGTGCCTGTTTACAGCAGAGCTGCGTTCTTGCGCCGTTAGGCCGACACATCCGACTTCTGTGGGCATTTGTTGACCGGGTTAACCTTCCCGGGGGGTTTCTTAGGACGTTAGACTCTCACTGTTGTGGTGTTATCTCCCATACCAGCTGGCCCATATAGAACAGCCAAAGGCATCCTGGTCGGCCCTCAAGGGAAGGCAGGGGCAGACCATGGGCATTCCCGCCATCCAAGGAGGCTTCCATAATTGCAGAGCCATCACACAGCACTCTGGAACTGGGCTCACCCAAGGAATCGTCACGTCCTGCACATGGCTGCTTAGCCTCACTTCCGTATATTGGGCCTTCCGTTCACCATAGGCTGTTCCTCCAGAAGCCAGAAGAATGCAGTTTGCAGATGACATCCACACAGTGAGCTTTCGATTCGGACCTTCCACGTAATGGATTTGCTATCCAAGCAATATTCCATTTTGTGCCACTAGGACGCTTTTTCCACCTTTTATGAAGCCCACACAGTGAGCTTTCGATTCGGACTTTCCACGTAATGGATTTGCTATCCATGCTTGAGTTCAAAGCGAGCGCACGGAAAAAAAAAAAAAATCTACTGTTGTCTAGTACTTCCTAAAGATTATAATTGTGCCCGTGTGCCACTAGGGAGGGTCTCTGAGAAATCTGCATGTGCTGGGGTCAGCAATGAAAATGGTAAAGTGCCTGAAGAGGATATTTTTTAAATAATAGTTTTAGCTCTTACTTAACACTGCAACTTTATCTACATGATATGCTGTAATTGTGTCTATCTTGCAGTCTGATGATGCCTTCAATCCTGAGCGATTGTATGACCTTGTGGCTGTGGTGGTGCACTGTGGGTCAGGACCTAACAGAGGTCATTATATAAGCATAGTGAAGAGTCATGGGTTTTGGTTGCTGTTTGACGATGATATTGTAGATGTAAGTATGTTTAGATGTAAGTCTGTTGCAGATGTAAGGATATTGTAGATGAAGTATACTGTAGATGTAGGGATATTGTAGATATAAGTATACTGTAGATGTAGGGATATTGTAGATGTTAGTATATTGCAGATGTAAGTATATTGCAGATGTAAGTATATATAGATGTAGGGATATTGAAGTTGTAAGTATGTTGTAATTGTAAGGATATTGTAGAAGTATATTGTAGATGTAAATATGTTGTAGATATAAGTATGCTGGCTTTGTGGTGAAGGGGTTATTGACGCAGATCACATACCCGCGTTCGAAACACAGCTGCATGTGATTTGGCAGCAGACCGCCTCGCGTTGGTTTTTTTCTGAAAATAGCATGGGTGCCAGTTGTTAAGAAAGCAATGGCAAACTACTGAACGTAAACTTGTCAAGAGATCACAACAGCAAAAATGCTGGTGTTGACTGCAACGTCCTATAATGGATATGCAACTAACTGTTTTAAATATATCCTATACATATGTGTGTGTGTGTTTGTGCATGCGTGTGAGTGTGCTTGTGTGTGTGTGTGAAATAAAGTTGTTCATAAACTGGTCTCACAGACAGCCTATAGTAATATACTGTGTATAGATAGGTAAATTGAAAAACAACACAACAGTCAAAATACCAAATTAGTGCACTAAAGAATTCAGGAACTTACTAATAAAAGAACGAGTATATCAACAGGCTGTCTAAAACTAAAGATGGCAAAATCATAATAGAAAAAGATCAGATTATACATGTATGGACAAATTAAGTGGAAAACCTTTATGAGGATAACAGAGAGGAACAGTATGATATTAGATTTAATAATGAAGGACCACCAATTTTGAAGATGGAGGTTTGAAATATTCTTAAGCATATGAAAGCTGGCAAGGCCCCCGGTGCAGATAACATCACAACAGAAATGATTAAAGTTTTAGAAGAATATGGACTAGATCAAGTCACCAGACTGCTGAACACATTATATGATACTGGAGGTTTGATTGATTGATTGATTGATTTAGGAACTGACATCACAGCATTCAGGGCATTCCCATAAGCGCTCCGTCCCCATCCTCAGCAGCCAGCGAAGAGTTCCAACACTAATAGTACCAGTAGCAATCTGATTATATGTCCGTCTAGCCTTTCCTCTGAGCGTTGATCGTCGGCCAGATCCCCTCATCACCCCTCACTGTCGCATTCTTGCCAGACCATGGTAATCCATTTGCTCCTCCGAGGTGTACACATGCTCCCACAAGGTCGCAACCACATCTGCTTTGTCATGCATCAATACTCCACCAAGTTTTGCAGATCCAGCCAATCTGTCCGCCTGTTCATTCCCCAGCACACCAGCATGCCCCGGAGAAAAGATCCAGACGATGCTTGTCACCCGTGACTTCCGAAGCGAAGCAAGCCACTCTGCACGAAGCTTGCCTGTCTTCACCCTACTCAGCATGCTTTCTGAGTCAGTTACAATCACGATATGTGTGTGTGTCGTATTCTCCATCCAGAGGAAAGCTGCACTGACCGCCTCCACCTCCATTCTTAAGCTAGATGTTGTGGTATCATATGCCAGGCTCTCCTGCACCAAACGTCGACCATTGGCTTTTGCTAAGAACCCCCAGGCGCTTCTCCTACCTCTCAACACCGACCCATCTGTGTAGATAATCACATCACCCGGGCGAGCATTATCCTGAATTAGTTGCTGGATTTCCACTTCCGTGGCCCATGCTGGCCACTCCCTGCACTCCCGGCTCAATGTGATTATAACTCTGCACAAGTCTGACTGCTCCGCTGACACTCTGACCCACTCTTCTCCTCTCCTAATGTTCTCCAAGGGGCACACCTGCCTGAGATATACCTTCTGAATTATGTAACTCTGTATTTATTGCAATCCCAAAGAAATCAGGAGCCTTGGAATGTTGTCAACATCGAACAATTAGTATAATGAGTCGCATCACAAAGATTTTGCTACAAATTATCATGCAAAACGTGAGGAAGAAATAACAACCTGAAATAGGGGAAGAACTATGTGGGTTTGTAGAAGGCAAGGGTACTGTAAATGCTGTGTATATGCTGCGAACAGTTATTGAACGTGCTAAAGAAGTAAACAAGGATATACATCTTTGCTTTATTGACTACACAAAAGCTTTTGATGTTAGATGCTAGATGTTAGAATGTTTTGATGGTCTTGATGTTGTGATGTTTTGAGTTAGACATGTCAACATGGTGGATATGCTTGCAGATCTACAAATTGATGGGAAAGACATTAGACTTATAAAAAAACATATATTGGAAACAACAAGCTGCCATAAGGATCGATAATGAAGTGGGACAATATCAGCCTTTTAAGAGAGGTGTTAGGCAGGGATGTGTAATGTCTCCAGATCTTTTTTCCCTGTACAGTGAAAATATTTTCAGAAATGTAGAAGATATAAATGGAATCAGCATTGGAGGACGAAACATCTATAACATTAGATATGCAGATGATACAGTATTGATTGCAGACAATGCACAGGATCTGCAACAATTAGTAGATGCGGTTGTTGTACACAGTGAGCAGCTGGGGTTAGAATTAAATTGTAAAAAGACACAGGTTTTGGTCGTCACTAGGAAGAACAAAGTACCACAATGTAATATGCAAGTAAATGGGAATATTCTTCAACAAGTGAATCGATACAATTATCTCGGAACAGTCATAACATCTGATGGGAGATGCCATGAAGAGATTAGAACAAGAACCACCATGGCGAATGTAGCCTTTAGCAAGATGAAAAACATTCTGACCAATAAAAAGATGTCAATTGAAACGAGAAAAAGAGTGTTGAGGGGATACATAGAGCCTGTTCTTTTGTATGGATGTGAAACTTGGACAATGAGCAGTCAAGCTGAAAAACATCTGATGGCTGCAGAAATGTGGTTTCTGAGGAAAATGCAAAGAATACCATGGACAGATAGCAAAACCAATGACCAAGTTCTACAGGAGACAAATGAAACTCGCAAATTGATTAGAGAAATTAGACATAGACAGTCAACATTTTTTGGACATGTTATGAGAAGAAATAGATTGGAGAACTTAGTGACAACTGGCAAGATCAAAGGGAACAGACCAAGAGGAAGACCGAGAGGAAAATACCTGGATGGCTTGGCCACATTGGATGGACGCGACAGGAACACTGAGCTGATCCCCGAATCTGGTGATCGAGTGAAATGGCGAGTCATGACCGCCAACGCTTTCCAGCATGGCACATGATTGATTGATTGATTGATAGATAGGTAGGTAGAGCTTATTTGCTCCACAAAGGCCAGTTAGCTCTGGTCACTTTCTACTAACAACACTGTATCATCACCAATATCTCAGGATATTTGTATGAGTAAATAAAGAATCTAAGGCAACCAGATGATGAGTAGGAGATGTTGATTTCAGCTACAAACAACAAGCAAAATGATTTCAGTTAAAAACAAGTAAACAGATTTCAGTTAAAAATAAGCAAAGAGATTTCAGCTACAAACAACAAGCAAAATGATTTCAGTTAAAAACAAACAAAGAGATTTCAGCTACAAACAACAAGCAAAATCTAATGTTAAGTTGCTGGTGTAATGTTACATTTTGCCTGTTTCTGCCATCCCTTTCAGAAAATTGATGCAAGCCAGATTGAGGAGTTTTACGGAGTGCCATCAGACATGCAGAAGAACTCCTCGGAGTCCGGCTACATATTGTTCTACCAGTCTCGAGAATAACTACATACTGTACGCCTGCAATTGATGCCTGCACATTTCGTTCTCAGCAACATATATATATAGCATAGAATTCTACTACAGATTGTCCGTGAGAGCACATCACAGGTTGCATGTGACCAAATGATAGCACACCAACAAGTTCTTTTATTAAATGACAGTGACGTAATGATCAGTGAATGCATTTGTAACCTCTAGGTTGTATGTACAGTTGATGAGTACAGTTCCAGCTGGTAGAATATGCTAGACCATGCCTGTAGATGACCAGTTAGCACATTGGTTTGTCTTAACGTAGATCCGACCATGTACCCGCCTGGCACTGCACATTTCATTTTAAATCCACTAGAAGACTGAGTTTCAACTCTTAACTCTCGTCTGCCACCTGAAAGGGCTTGCATATATAGGGGTTAATATACTAACTTTTCTCCTGGCATGGTACAGGGACTGTGTTGCGAAGCTCTTCTTCCCCTTCCTAAGCTCAGAACCCAGCAGGATGTGCAATACTGGCACTGAAACTTCCCATCTGCACTGAGGCATATTAGGATTTCACAGCACAACCTAGTACGGACTTCCTGGAGTAAAGACAAGGTTGATCATGTTAGGGTGTCACAGATCAGGACTGTCTGGATTAAAGACAAGGTTGATCATGTTAGGACTGTCTGGGTTAAAGACAAGGTTGATCATGTTAGGATGTCACAGGTCAGGACTGTCTGGAGTTTAGTTAGACAAGGTTGATCATGTTAGGATGTCACAGGTCAGGACTGCCTGGAGTAAAGACAAGGTTGATCATATTAGGATGGCACAAGTCAGGAACCTGGTACAGACTGCCTGGAGTGAAGACAAGGCTGATCATGTCTCTCCCACAGGTTTTAGGTGTTACAGACTGCCTGGAGTGAAGACAAGGCTGATCATATTAGGATGGCACAAGTCAGGAACCTGGTACAGACTGCCTGGAGTGAAGATAAGGCCGATCATGTATCTCCCACAGGTTTTAGGTGTTTCGTCATAAACAGTTAAACAGACTCCAACCCATTTTATGTTATAAAATGGTACAGTTTGCATATTCAGATATGTCCATTTGTTTCAGACATTTAAGCAGCAAACAGTACTTTTATAGTTTTTTTTTTTCCTTCTTTGTTTTCTTTTTTCTTTTGTTTTTTGTGTCATAGGCTCTGTGGTGAAGGGGTTACGGAAGCAATTTGTAATCCCGCATACCGCGTTCGAAACACAGCTGTGGGCGATTTGGCAGCAGACTACCTTGTATTGGTTTTTATTTAATGGTATGAGTTTTGGTCGTTTAGAAGGCAGTGACAAACTACTGAATGTCAACTTGCCCAGAAATCACAAACCAGCAAAAAATGCTGGGGTTGACTGCGACATCTTGTAAAGGATATGCAACTAATTTTTTAACCATGCATGCCATAAGAAGGAATTAATGAGGTTGGACTGAGAGGCATCTCATCCCATAGAAATATGTTGCTGCAGAATCCAGCTAATGAAGACCATGTTTACCAAGGGCCTGGTGTGAGCTGGTGAAGGGCCGATACTCCATTGGGATGAAAACAGTTGGGGAGAGATTTCACGTATACTAAATATTTGAATTGTTGGACATGGTCAAACCAATAGTTGACCCCCTCCAACAGAACTTACTTGTTAGCCCAACAATATGGGGATCTGAGGATCTGATTGATCCCTGCAGCATATGTTGTCTTACCATTATTTTTATTCTTAAAGTTCTTATCCATCTGTTTAACTTGCATCATCCTGTAAGTGCTCCAATGTTTCATGCAAGAACAGCACTGTTTTCTGCAGGACTCTGTACAGTTGAACACCTAGAAATGTTTTCCCAGGCCATAATGTATTCCCTTCTCATGTGTGTTTGTTACAGTATTGTCAGAATACACTTCCATCTAGCTTGATCTCTATGTAGGGCAGATGAAACTTCTCATGTGTGTTTGTTACAGTATTGTCAGAAACCACTTCCATCTAGCTTGATGTCTATGTAGGGCAGATGAAAATTGCTGCATGAATATGCACTTACAAAGTTTCACATGCATGTGGTGCTGTAGATCTCTGCCATACTCGAAGATTGCGCCACCGAAGATCAGTTTTACGCTTACAATGTTTTAGGTTTCCCAGGAAGTGCTGTTACTCCCATTTCAAGATGAAAAATGACAGGCTGAATGCTGCAATATACTTAGTTGCGGGTCCAACTTCACAGCAAGGGGTCATCCCATGATGCTCCATTCTTGTGCCAGTGCATATCACACAAAATGCTCCTCACTGTCCCATGTGAAAAGTGGAAATGACAGCAGTACTGACAAACCAGCAGCATGCAAAGGCATACATATGCGTAAGGCCGCTGCCAGAATGCGAACACAAAAATTCACCACTAACATTACAGTTCAATGTCTATCGAAGCGGCATTTACTAGAAAGCCAACAGTACTGTGCATCATACTATGAAGTTTTAATGATGCTTCGTGATGCAGTTTGAAAAAAATGGCCAGGTTTACCTACTTCGGGGTTATTGCTCCTTAACAAGAGTGCCAGACCTCATTTGACTCGATAAACCCGGGAGGAAATTGCTCAACCAAAGTGGAAACTTCTTGAACATCCGACCTACAGCCCTGAGCAATTTCCACCTTGGTGGCAGAAGATTGACTGATTGAAGAAGTTAGAGTGTCAGTTGTGAACATGGCTACAGCAGCAGCCCAAAGACTTCTATAGTGCGGGTATTTGGGACTAATAAAATGATGGGATAAATGCATCAATGTTGAAGGAGATCTGATGTGACATGAGGAGGAGTGTAAGCACAATCAATATTGATGGAGATCTATGAGAAATGAGGAGGAGCGTAAGCACAATCCATGTTGATGGAGATCTATGAGAAATGAGGAGGAAGTGGTGATGGAGATCTAGTTCACACCTGGAGGTCAGATTGACCGAATGGATAAGAGCACTCATTCTTAAACATCCGGTGTGCTGATGCCGAGCTCTCGGGTTCAGCCCCTACACCGGTCGGTTGGACTCAAATGTTGATCTCTCGTCCTTGACTTGGGGATGTAAATTACAAGTACCTCTGAAGTCGGAGTGGGTTCACCTGATGACGAGGGGCACTAGTAATAGGGAAAGCTAACACAAACACACAAATAATTGCAGTGCTCTAGAAGTAGTAGCACATGTACGGACTACTCTTGAGATCAAAGAAGCCAGTGCCAACAACAAGAGAAAACAGTTCCAGTTTCTTGGTGACATGCTAATTTGTGACTTATTTACTGACTTACCCACATACCAAAACAAAACAATTATCAGAGTTTTTAGTTCTTAAGAAAAATGGAAATAGTTCTTGTTGAGACTCAGGCCCCAGCAGGGCTTCGGAGCTTCTTGTGTCGAGCATCCTGTAGCAGTCTGGTTACGACTTTGGACCCATTCTCAGACTGATGTTTTAATGCATGAAATGTTGTACAAAGGATTATAAATGAAATAAATTTGATTGGAGTGCATTTATTTAGCAAAGTGTGGAAGAAAATATTGAGACAGTAAAATGTATACTTTGTTATTATCAGCAAATATTTTCTACATGTACTTTTGAGGGAAATGTGTCACTCTAACTAAAGGTTAGTGAAGATTTGGTAGAACTAGCAGTTGTAGGATGGGTGTTGTGTTGGTAGAATGAGCAGTTGTAGGATGGGTGTTGTGTTGGTAGAATGAGCAGTTGTAGGATGGGTGTTGTGTTGGTAGAATGAGCAGTTGTAGGATGGGTGTTGTGTTGGTAGAATGAGCAGTTGTAGGATGGGTGTTGTGTTGGTAGAATGAGCAGTTGTAGGATGGATGTTGTGTTGGTAGAATGAGCAGTTGTAGGATGGGTGTTGTGTTGGTAGAATGAGCAGTTGTAGGATGGGTGTTGTGTTGGTAGAATGAGCAGTTGTAGGATGGGTGTTGTGTTGGTAGAATGAGCAGTTGTAGGATGGGTGTTGTGTTGGTAGAATGAGCAGTTGTAGGATGGATGTTGTGTTGGTAGAATGAGCAGTTGTAGGATGGGTGTTGTGTTGGTAGAATGAGCAGTTGTAGGATGGGTGTTGTGTTGGTAGAATGAGCAGTTGTAGGATGGGTGTTGTGTTGGTAGAATGAGCAGTTGTAGGATGGATGTTGTGTTGGTAGAATGAGCAGTTGTAGGATGGGTGTTGTGTTGGTAGAATGAGCAGTTGTAGGATGGGTGTTGTGTTGGTAGAATGAGCAGTTGTAGGATGGGTGTTGTGTTGGTAGAATGAGCAGTTGTAGGATGGATGTTGTGTTGGTAGAATGAGCAGTTGTAGGATGGGTGTTGTGTTGGTAGAATGAGCAGTTGTAGGATGGGTGTTGTGTTGGTAGAATGAGCAGTTGTAGGATGGGTGTTGTGTTGGTAGAATGAGCAGTTGTAGGATGGGTGTTGTGTTGGTAGAATGAGCAGTTGTAGGATGGATGTTGTGTTTGTAGAATGAGCAGTTGTAGGATGGATGTTGTGTTGGTAGAATGAGCAGTTGTAGGATGGGTGTTGTGTTGGTAGAATGAGCAGTTGTAGGATGGGTGTTGTGTTGGTAGAATGAGCAGTTGTAGGATGGGTGTTGTGTTCATAGAGTGAGCAGTTGTAGGATGGATGTTGTGTTTGTAGAATGAGCAGTTGTAGGATGGATGTTGTGTTTGTAGAATGAGCAGTTGTAGGATGGATGTTGTGTTGGTAGAATGAGCAGTTGTAGGATGGGTGTTGTGTTCATAGAGTGAGCAGTTGTAGGATGGATGTTGTGTTTGTAGAATGAGCAGTTGTAGGATGGATGTTGTGTTTGTAGAATGAGCAGTTGTAGGATGGATGTTGTGTTTGTAGAATGAGCAGTTGTAGGATGGATGTTGTGTTTGTAGAATGAGCAGTTGTAGGATGGATGTTGTGTTTGTAGAATGAGCAGTTGTAGGATGGATGTTGTGTTTGTAGAATGAGCAGTTGTAGGATGGATGTTGTGTTTGTAGAATGAGCAGTTGTAGGATGGATGTTGTGTTCATAGAGTGAGCAGTTGTAGGATGGATGTTGTGTTCATAGAATGAGCAGTTGTAGGATGGATGTTGTGTTTGTAGAATGAGCAGTTGTAGGATGGATGTTGTGTTGGTAGAATGAGCAGTTGTAGGATGGGTGTTGTGTTCATAGAGTGAGCAGTTGTAGGATGGATGTTGTGTTGGTAGAATGAGCAGTTGTAGGATGGGTGTTGTGTTGGTAGAATGAGCAGTTGTAGGATGGGTGTTGTGTTCATAGAGTGAGCAGTTGTAGGATGGATGTTGTGTTTGTAGAATGAGCAGTTGTAGGATGGATGTTGTGTTTGTAGAATGAGCAGTTGTAGGATGGATGTTGCCCCGGGAAGGTTAACCCGGTCAACAAATGCCCGCAGAAGTCGGATGTGTCGGCCTAACGGCGCAAGAACGCAGCTCTGCTGTAAACAGGCACAACGCAGTCACATCCGGAAAAAAAAACTCCGGATGAAAGAAGAAGAAGAAGATGGATGTTGTGTTCATAGAGTGAGCAGTTGTAGGATAGGTGTTGTGTTTGTAGAATGAGCAGTTGTAGGATGGATGTTGTGTTCATAGAATTAGCAGTTGTAGGATATGTGGCTTGGAGTTGTCTCAATATCCCTTCCCTTTCTTTTCCATAGGTATTGGAGCACTTTACTTTCCGACATGTTGCATTGTTTTTAAAAAGCAGTTATACTTATTTATGCTAATATAATTGTAGATACATTGCAAAATAACTGCAGCAACTGTTTTCTAAAATATTGAATGTTAGTGTTTTAAAAACAAGTTCTAACACATTTATTCTCAAGTATTTGCAGTGACGTTTTTTGTAAAATATTCTAATTTTATTCTGAATAATTTTTAGCACAGCTTTTTAAAAAAAAATAGTTGCAGCTTTATTTTCAATCATTTTCAACTACTTCCCCTTCTTCTGCGTTCATCTGAAGAGTTTTTTCGGACGTGATTGCATTGTGCGTTTCCAGCAGAGCTATGTTCTTGCGCCGTTAGGCCGACACATCCAACTTCAGTGGGCGTTTGTTGACCGGGTTAACCTTCCTGGGCAACTACTTTATTATTGAAGAATTCTCAGTCAATTTCCATAAATTCTACAAACGCCGGGTGGGTTATTGTCATTGTTAGAAGGCTACACTGATGTCATGAGTGTAGTTGGATGATTGTTTCACACCTGTGTTATCATCCGCTAACAGAGGAAAAGATAGGTCAACCATTCCTGTGTGCATTCAGGTCTGCACAATGTGGTGACCCTATCACATCACAGACCCATTGCTGGCTCCTGCTTTTATTTTCTACAATAATTGTAGTTTTATTCTCAGTCATGTTCAATTACTTCAGGACTGCAGTATTCTTAATCATTTTCAGTTTAATTTATTCTGGAAGTAATCTCAATCATTTTGAATTGCTTTATTCTGGAAGTATTCTCAATTATTTTAAATTGCTTTATTCTGGAAGTATTCTTAATAATTTTGTATCACTTTATTCTTGTATAGATACAAGCATGCGCTAATAATAACAGTGAATAATGAATTCAAAACTAGTTTTAACTGGTAAGTAAAGGTGAAAGATCACCTCTTCACACCACAAGGTGTTTGGGTATATGGTGCTTGTCCCATGCTTGTAGACAGACAAGGGATGGGTGGTGGGAGGTGTTTGGGTATGTGGTGCTTGTCCCATATTTGTAGACAGACAAGGGATGGCAGGTGTTTGGGTATATGGTGCTTGTCCAATACTTGTAGACAGACAAGGGATGGCTGATGAGATCATTAACATGGCAGCCATCTTTACTTCTCAGGAAATGTCCTGGTACCCAAGTCTGGGACAACAGTTCTGGCCTTGAAGGGATTTGACCTCTGACCGACAGGTTAGCTGGTTGTAACTAGGTTATTCTAAAATACTTGTGACTGGACCACCAGGTCAGCCATTGTGCCACCGTAGCTCCTAGCTATAACTGCATTACTCTAAAAGAATTGCAGCTGCTTTATTGTGGTAAAAAGTTGCCGAGGCTTGATTCTAGAATAATTTGCTTTCATTTTGTTGACATTGTTTTGTTCAGTGAGTGTTGTTGTTTGGTTACGTTTCCTGTAGAGATGTGTTTATTTGTCCATAAAGTATCCTCTGCTGCAAAAACTTGCCTGTCTATTTTTGTTTGTTTGGTTTTGATTTTGATGACAATGAATCTTGGGATCTGTGATATCAAACGACTTTGTGTCGAAGATGCCAGGTGTGCATGGAGGCCATTAGTGTTGTGCATTCAAGAATTTATATACTATAGAGCACCAATCATGTACCATATTGTCAGCTTTGATTAACTACTTATTATTTGGAAACAGAGCACATGTTTGTGGTGTACACATGTGTTCTGGTTGATTTGTTTGTATATGTTATTTGACATTCTTATTGCATAAAGTCATTAACTTGCTCCTGTCGGGGGGAGAAAGCTTGTGTTTGAGCTCATGTTTTCTAGTTGAGGTTAGTGTGATAGTGGTGTAGTGTTTTTGTTACAAGGCTGGTTGCGTCAATGCCTGAACAAAGTCAGAAATAACATTTATAGTTCAATGCAAGAAAAATGGTAACCGATTATACATATATGGGAATTAATATATTTATCAGCAAGAAAAAAATGACAGAAAGTGAGTAGTTTTGAATAACTGGGCTCACTGCCTAATGACGAGGGACACTGATAATAGAGAAAGCTAATCCAGACGGTAAAATCAGCCCAGTGCTACTAAAAGTAGTTGCATGTGTATGAACTACGCTTTGATTCAAAGTGAGCGAACGCTTAAAATAAAATCAAGCCTTGATCATTGGAGACCAACATCCACGAAACACATTCTTCATGTTTGGAAACGAGAAGAAGACACTCAATACCAGGTCTAGTGAGTATGGTAGATGGGGCATGATGCCATGTCTGCACTACTGAGCAGGCTCGAAGGTGCCACGAGCTGGCACATTGTCCTGAAGCACTTGAACACCTCTGGACAGCGTCTTTTGTGCTTGATTTCTTCTCATAACGTGTGAAGAAGGCTTTGGCAGTACACGGAGTTGATTTTATGGCCAAGAGGAAGATAGTCTGCGAGTGCTACCATTCGACAGTCTCAAAAGACAGAAAACATGATCCTTCCCAGAGAGTAGCACCTTTGCCTTCTTTGGTATTGGCAAAGAGACATGTTTTCATTGTTTGCTCTGGTTTTGTCTCAGGGTCAGAGAAATGCACTCAACATTTGTCCAGAGCAGTACACCAGAACTTTCAAGAGAAGTCTATTAACAGAATCATCTTCAATATTAATTTTCTTCACAGATGTGCCATCGAGGTGAAGAAATTTGATTACCCAACGAGCATCCATTTTGTCCATGATGCCCTTCATATACACTTGCACCAGTTTCCCTGCCAATTTCTTATGCGCACGCCATGTACATGTGGCAAATTTAGATCAACAGTGTGTCTACTCTTGCCCGTTTCGACAATATCTTAGTAAAGTGCAAAATGGTTCAACTGCCCTTGGTAACAAGACACTCCCATATCTATAACCCACAATGCCAACAAACTGAGTATAATTAGTTGCATATCCTTAACAGAACGTCCCAGTCAACTCCAGCATTGTTTAGCTGTTTGTTATTTGTTGGCAAGTTTATGTTCAGTAGTTTGCCATTGCTTTCTGAACGACCGGCACTCTATATTATATGAAAACCAATGCAAGGCGGTCTGCTGCCAAATCACCTGCAGCTGTGTTTCCAACGCAGTATACGGGATTACGAAGTGCATCTGTAACACGTTCACCATAGAGCCGGTAACATATAGAGGGAGACCAACTCACATGGAGAGACAGAGATGGATGATATGGGAGAGACAGATGGATGGTATGGGAGAGACAGATGGATGATATGGGAGAGACAGATGGATGATATGGGAGAGACAGATGGATGATATGGGAGAGACATGGATGATATGGGAGAGACATGGATGATATGGGAGAGACAGAGATGGATGATATGGGAGAGGCAGAGATGGATGATATGGGAGAGACATGGATAATATGGGAGAGAGAGAGATGAGTGATATGGGAGAGACAGAGATGGATGATATGGGAGAGACAGATGGATGATATGGGAGAGACAGATGGATGATATGGGAGAGACAGATGGATGATATGGGAGAGACAGATGGATGATATGGGAGAGACAGAGATGGATGATATGGGAGAGGCAGAGATGGATGATATGGGAGAGGCAGACATGGATGATATGGGAGAGGCAGACATGGATGATATGGGAGAGACATGGATGATATGGGAGAGACAGATGGATGATATGGGAGAGACAGAGATGGATGATATGGGAGAGACAGATGGATGATATGGGAGAGACAGATGGATGATATGGGAGAGACAGATGGATGATATGGGAGAGACAGATGGATGATATGGGAGAGACAGAGTTGGATGATATGGGAGAGACAGATGGATGATATGGGAGAGACAGAGATGGATGATATGGGAGAGACAGAGATGGATGATATGGGAGAGACAGAGGTGGATGATATGGGAGAGACAGAGATGGATGATATGGGAGAGACAGAGATGGATGATATGGGAGAGACAGAGATGAATGATATGGGAGAGACAGAGATGAATGATATGGGAGAGACAGAGTTGTATGATATGGGAGAGACAGAGATGAATGATATGGGAGAGACAGAGATGAATGATATGGGAGAAACAGACAGCAAAGGGTAGTACAGTCTGGTGAGTGTTGGTCGACGGCCTAGACCCCAATGGGGTGTGAAGGCCAGAAGAAGAAGAAGCCAGTCAAAGGCAAACAGCAACCAAGTAGCTGCCACAAATCCAGTACCCATATCTTTACAGAGTGGATTTTCCTTGAGGCACTGGACTGGAGTCTGTTGACAGTGAAATACCGCAGACCCGTGTAGGAAGAATGATCAACCTTGGCCTAGTCCCAGCCAGTCCCTGGGTATGTGGGTCTGCCCAACTCCTACATGATACTCAACAAATCATCTGATGCAATGCCAGCTATCGTAGGCATTCATGACTCTCCGCAGATCTCGTTCTTTGGTTTTCTGGATCAACTCTGCTGATATTCCTTCATGCCACCGTCAATCCATCCAGCATCTTGATCTTCCCCTGCCTCTCTTCCCCTCGATCTTTCCACTTGTCACGATGTTCTCCAATGCCTCTCTTCTCATCACATGACCAAAGAAAGCTGTTTGTCTCTTATTCTTCTTCTTTCGTTCGCCTGAATTATGTTTATAATTGCAAGGTTGTCTCTTGTTTGAATCTAACAGTCGTTTTTAGTTTACTCAGCGGTAATATAATATACTACTCATATATAATCTAACAGTCTTTTTTAGTTTACTCAGCGGTCCATAGAGTTTATCTTCCACTGTTGTCTCTCTAGGCCAGAAGGTTCGCCTGGATATGTTGTAATTTGGGCAATCCTGGAGTCTGTGCTCTGCTGTCTGCGACGCCAAACCGCATGTGCACATGGCTGAGTCACCAATCTTGAATTTTGTATACATGTGGTTGCATAATCTATTGTGTCCTGTTCTGAGGCGCAGAAGAATGGCCTGTTCTGGTCTGTCCATAACGTGGTAGTCGTCTTGAGTAAGGTTTGGTGGCCTGACTGATTTGATCATTCTTTTCTTTTCATGGTATGTAATGGGCACATCAGGTTGTTCTTCTTTTGCTCCTTCCTTAGCCAATCGATCAGCTCTGTCATTTCCGGGGATTCCACAGTGGGATGGTATCCACTGTATGGTGACCTTACGCTGACTGCTAAGTTCAGAAAGTAGTGTCCTTAGAACTGGCAATTTCCTAGACAGGAGCGCCTCTATTACTGATTTTGCATCTGTCAATATCA
This sequence comes from Cepaea nemoralis, assembly GCA_014155875.1. Taxonomy (NCBI): domain Eukaryota; kingdom Metazoa; phylum Mollusca; class Gastropoda; order Stylommatophora; family Helicidae; genus Cepaea; species Cepaea nemoralis. The sequence goes on along the minus strand of JACEFZ010024423.1, from coordinate 26,800 downwards.
CCACAGGTTGTGTACCATGGCTGGTATTTTGTAATTTCTCTGTGGCTATCTTGATTGCCTCAATTTCAGCATCATAGTTATGGCAGTACTTTCCTGTTGGAACTCTGGCCGTGTCCCTAGTATTATTTGGGTATTCTATGTACACTCCCGCTCCTCCATTTCGAACAGCATTTTGTGCTGACCCATCTGTGTAGACTCAGATCCAGAGATCCTGTGGGTATTCGTCATCAAGGAAGCTGAGAGTGGCTGTTCTGCGCTGTACACTGTTCTGTTCTTCCTTGTCAAATATTCCTCTCACTTTTGTCTGGATTTGTAGCGATAGTCTATGTTCATCTATCCACGGGGTTCGCTCTGGAATAGTTGTCAGGAGGATACCAACTGTGGGAAGATCGATGGTTTCTCTGCAGAGTTGTTTGGCCTGGTGGATGAAACTACTTATTTTCAACCGCCCCTTAGCTAAGTTTTCAAATCGGTTCTTCATAGGGTGGCCTGGCAAGCTGAGGAACTTTTCTGCTTGTATTAGTGTTTTTGTATCTCTGCGTTCTCTTAGAGCTTGTGTCCTCCCCATTTTCTCCATTGCTACTATAGGGGTTGAACTCATAAGAGCTTGATTTTGCACCTTGTCCAGCTCTTGTAATGTGGTTTTTGATGCTGAACACCACGTAGTTGACCCGTATTCCAAGTGTGGTTGTATGCTCTGTTGATAAACTTTGGTAAGTATTTTCCCACTGGCTCCCCAAGTGGTTCCACTTAGCTTTCCCAGGATGGCTATTTTCCTTCTGGCTTTTGCTACTGCTTTTTTGATGTGTTTTCTCCATGTCAGCAAAGTTTGTTGGTTCTTTATCTTCTCTTAGGGGTGTTCCATTTATCTGAATGATCCCTGCCTTTTGTTTAGGAGAAAGGGTAAATAGAGTGGTGCTGCACTTGTCAGTGTTTATGCTGACACACCATGTATCCGCCCATGCAACAAGTTTAGTTAGTTTAGTTTAGTCGATGGATCAACATCACGGCACATGGGTGTGACCCATAAGTGCTCCGTTCTACCTTTTTTCGATTTCCAACTGCCAAGGGATTTTTTACGTGCTTAACAATACACACGGGCGTCCGATCTCACTACCCAGAGACCAGGGGAAATTTTATGACTAGAGGTCCACGCGAAAAAAAATCCCGGTCCTCATCGGGGCTTGAACCCGGGACCTCCAGCACTCGAGGCGGACACCATACCTCGAGACCACGCAGGCCCCCCCCCCCCCCCCCCCCCAATGCAACAAATGTATCTACAGCTTTCTGTAGCAATATGGTGGCACTGATGCATTTTCATTTAATTAATTGTGTTGCGTATCCCTTACGGGACGTTGCAGTCAACACCAGCATTTTCAGCTGCTGTTGATGTACTAGGCAAATTTTACGTTCAGTAGTTTGCCATTGCTTTCTGAACGACCGACTCCTATACCTTTTTCGAAAAAACCAGCATCGCCGTGTTTCAATCCCGGGTATACGGGGTCACAAACCGCGTTCGCAAGCCCTTAGCCACAGAGCCCGGTTCATGTTCATTTGCGCTCCACAAAACCAGGTCATCAACGTGCATTGCCGCTTTAATTCCATACGGTAGATTAGCAACAAGATCATTGATGAAGATTAGAAAAAGTGTTGGGGATAGGACTCCGCCCTGGGGAACACCGTGACGCAATAATACTTTCTTGCTCTTGAGACCTTCTATCTCATCTGTACCCGGGCTCTTCTGTTGTGCAAGTATGCTTTCACCCATTTGTACATTCTTCCATTGACTTTACAGTTTCTGTTTCTTCATCAGACCTTCTTTCCAAACTTTGTCAAAGGCTTTCTTCAGATCTATCCAAGCCACAAGTACCAGCTTCTTCTCTCAGAATGCATCCTCAACTTATTGAGAGAGGTAGGTTGTCTGATCTTCCGTAGAGTAGCACTGCCTAAAGTCAGCCTGTTGTGGCACAAGGATGTTTTCACTTCCACTGTAGTCTGTGATTCATGACACGTTCCATTGTTTTATAGAGACAGCTGGTGAGGCTAATGGGTCTGTAGCTGGAGGCAATGGAACTGTCTTTCCCAGATTTTAGAAGGGGTATCATGATTGCTTCTCTCCAGACTTGTGGGAAGCTGCCTAAGGTCCATGTGTTATTAACGATCTGTAGCAACTTTGCTTTGGCCTCTGTTCCTAGGTTCCTGATAATTTCATTGAAGATACCATCAGCTCCTGGTGACTTTTTCATTTTCAGTTTTGATATTGCTAGCTCCAGTTCATTGATTGTGATGAGTGCCTCCATAACCTCATGTACAATTTCCTTCTGAGCTGTATGTTGCCATTTCTCTCGAATCTCTTGTTGTTTCCCTGTACTAATTTCGATATTGTTATCTCGTGCGAATGAGTCCGCAAAATGGTCAGCTGCTTGCTTTCCTGTTAAGATGTTTCCGTCTTTATGTAGTGCAATTTTTGAGTTTCTCCCTGTGCACTCATCGATAAGTTGTTTTATTAGCTTCCACAATTTCCTTGTGTCGCTTTCAAAGTTCAGTGACTCTGTTTTCTCCTGCCAGCTTTTCCGTCTAGCCTGCAGCTGGGCCTTTGAAATTTGGCTTTGCGTGCAGGTATTTATTGTGGTGCTCTTGGCAGGGGTTGGCTTCTGCTTGCCCGCTACACACTTCCACATCATCATGCAACTGTTCCAGTTCACTACTCCAGTAGGGTTTATATTGTTTACGGGCTCCTCTTGTTATTGTTTCTCGTGCTGCCTGTAGTATGCATTTCCCAAACTCTTCAACTACTTTATTTATGTCTTTCTCAGTGTTCAGGTTTCTAACCAGTATGCTGGTGCGATGCTTGTACATTGCCGTCTGCTTTCTTGTAGTTCCACTTCGTGAGGGTGTCTGCTTTCACTTACAAGCTCATTTTCTAGTTAGAAAGACTGGCTGATGGTCACTGCCACCAAGTTGTTTCCCAACAATTCGTGTAATTTTCCACTCCAGGTTTGGTGAATGAAACGCCAGGTCAGGTGTAGTTGTAGTGTGCCGTGATCTCGAGTAGAAGGTATGTGGGTCAGACGGCTTGTTAATCAGGATGAATCTATTCTCATCCTACCAGTCTTCCAGTCTCTCTCCTCTCTGGTCCATGTGATCATAGCCCCAGCTCTGCGAGTGGCTGTTGAAGTCGCCACACACAATCATTTTTCCTTTTAATGGTAGTGTGTCCAGTGCCTGTGGGCGGTTATTTGGACAGTAGTAATTGATCAGGTGAAGGTCTGTATTGTCTGTCTTAAGCTTAAGTGCCTGATACTCAGCCCCTTCCATGTAAACTTCAATTTGGGAAGCAGGGATGTTGTTTTTGACAAGAGTCAGTATCCCACCCTTTCGCCTGTCCTTTCAGTCAGATCGGTAACACTGGTAGCCTCTGATTTTGAAGGCTATATTTTCGTTGAGGTGCGTTTCTTGCAAGCAACATACACTTACATTTTCTTTGGCCAAGATCTTTTCTAGTTCTATTCTTTTTTTGTCGATACCCTCTACATTCCAGTGCATTATTTTAAGTCTTTGTTTGGTACGGCCAGACGTTCTAGTGTCATGCCCTCTGGCTCCGCAGGACATCTGAGAAGGACCTCCATTAGTTGTGGTTAGATCCTTACGAGGCATAAGGCCTGGCACTGCACCAGCCTGGGGGTCCAGAGCAGGGCGAGCACCATAACATGTAGCAGTTGTCGACATAATTTAATAATGTCTCTTACTGTTGAATATAATGTTCTAGTTTCATTAGCCTCTTTCAGGCAATCGTTAGTTACTTTGACAGTCCAAGGAATTCACAACGTTCGTCTCAGGAACCATATCTCTGTTGCTTCCAAGTTCTTCCTAATTTCTTCATTTACATTCGAAGATTTACTGCCATACAGCAAAACAGGTTCTATATGGCACTTTAGGAGTCTGTTTCTTACATTCAATGATAGTGACTTATTGCATAAGATATTCATTTTCTGAAATGCAGCTTTTGCTTGCCCTATTCTGCTCTTCTCTGTTGTGCATCTTCCATCCGATGTTATAAATGCCCCTAGGTATTTAAAATCATCCACTTAGTTAAGAATGTTCCCTTCTATTTCCATTTCACATTTTGGTGTCACCATTTTCTTTGATATCACCATTGTTACTGTTTTCTTCATATTCAAGAAGAGTTTTTTCTCTCCATTACTACAATGTCCAACAACTCAACAAATAGCAACTGAAATTACCAGACAACTGTATGATACCCAACATTTCATAAAGTGCCTTGCCAATTGGCATGAGTGATCATGCTTCACCACATCTCATGATCTCTAACAGAGTGCACCAGTTCTGTGCCATGATGAAAGGCTGTCAAGAATCTTCTCTCATTCTCTCTCCAGTTGTCATAGCATATTCCAGTTTTTCTATCTCATGTGGCCAAAAGATGTCTTCCTCTGATGTTTGTACAGCTAACCAGGACTCTTGTACAGCAACAAGGACAATCAACATCTATGCTGGTCTACTTATGCTGGAAGATACTGCGCACGTTTGGACATATCTTGAGTGCATAGGTTGTTGATCATCTGGAAGAATAAGTTTTACCTCGTAAGCCCACTGCACTGGAGGTCAGGTCATTTGAGCTGTGAAATGGGCTTGCTTCTATGGAAGTGAAGTTTGTACAGTGACCTTTCACCCGGTCCATTACACAGAACTATCTACATGAGGGGTGTGTTGGGTTCTCTTCTCTAAAAGCATGGAAACCAGCAGCAGGATGTGCAAGACTGGTACTAGAACTTGACATCTGAGGACAGGCAGACAAGATGTCACCAGCAGCAGGATGTAGAACAGCACATGCAGATGACTGAGATGTCACCAGGTCAGGATGTAGATCAGCACATGAGAACTGGCTGGGATGTCACCAGGTCAGGATGTAGATCAGCACATGCGGATGGCTGGGATGTCACAACACAGATCAGCACATGCAGACTGGCTGGGATGTCACCAGGTCAGGATGTAGATCAGCACATGCAGATGGCTGGGATGTCACCAGGTCAGGATGTAGATCAGCACATGCGGATGGCTGGGATGTCACCAGGTCAGGATGTAGATCAGCACATGCGGATGGCTGGGATGTCACCAGGTCAGGATGTAGATCAGCACATGATGACTGGCTGGGATGTCACCAGGTCAGGATGTAGATCAGCACATGCGGATGGCTGGGATGTCACCAGGTCAGGATGTAGATCAGCACATGATGACTGGCTGGGATGTCACAACGCAGATCAGCACACACGGACTGGCTGGGATGAAGCCAAGCTGGTGTTTCCTCCATTGAGTGTTTCAGCGTCAACTCCAAGCCAGTACCCAGAGGAGATTCTGCACAGACAGGCTAATTTCATGGCCCACAATGGATAAACCACATTCACAGCCCACAGTGGATAAACCACATTAACAGCCCACAGTGGATAAACCACACTCACAGCCCACAATGGATAAACCACATTCATAGCCACTGCAACGGGTAAACAATATTCACAGCCCACAATGGATAAACCACATTCATAGCCACTGCAACGGGTAAACAATATTCACAGCCCACAATGGATAAACCATATTCATCGCCCCTGCAATGGGTAAACAGATTTAATATTGTGCAATGATAGACACAATGTAATTTGACAACAAGCTGGTTGGCTTTATGCAGCAATGTATGGCTGCTGGTTTTCCAATGACTGCCGCTTCCATTGGCGATGAACTGTATTTTTCATGGAGGACCTTTGTGTTGGCATTCTGGCGGCGGCATTATGCAGTCTACCTGTGCGGGCTGTTGGTTTGCCGAGACTGTCTGTTCCACTTTTCATAAGGGGCAGTGAGGGGCATTTTGTGTGATTTTCACTGGCACAGGAGCGGCGCATAATGGGGACAGCCCGTTGCCGTGAAGTTGGAACCGCAACTAACTAACCTGAGGAATTAAGGCCGCCTGGCTAGTGCAGTTGCCGTGACCTGTGCAGGTTAGGATTTTCTTTTTGCCCCCGACAGAAAAAAAATCCCACACCTTACAGAGGATTCGAACCCGGGTCTTCTGAAGGAGAATCCGGTGTTCTGGCCACTCGGCCAGCCGCTCCTCAACTAACTAACTATCCCAAAAATAACACAAGAGCAACTATTTACATGACGTGGCATTTTAATCATTCAGACAATCAAGAAATTACAACAGAAATAATAAGTTGGCAAAAATGGAATATTAATTCTAAATGCAAAATTCCAACCACCAAAGCAAATGCTCCACTTCCACTGTAATACAACAGCTGGCTAATATAGGGGGCAGGCTTGAAGCAAATTCAATGTTATGGGAGAAAATAAACTAGAAAACTTTGTGACAGCTGGCAAACTTTATGGGAAAAGAGTAAGGGGAAGGCAAAGAAATAAATATGTGGATTGCTTGGTTGAGTCAAGAACATGGAGCTGATCCACGACTCTGGTGAGATAGTGAACCACGACCAAGCCAGACTTTCCCATTAATTATTTCACTGGGACAGTTTCACAGTCCAGCATATACTAGACACAGGTAAACGGACAGTTACTGAACTTTTGTAACCAAGAAGTTAAGAAAACACAATGGAAATGGAGCCTTTGAAGAAATGAAAATGTAATAAAGACATGAACTAACAGGTGAAATAATTTTTTAAAAGACTAAACATTTGAACATAACTCATTCACAATCAGAGATGTGAAGAATGGGCGTGGCAATGATCTGCCAGGTTACAAGCTCCACCATGACAAAACACCCGCCCATTCTTCACATCTAATTCAACTTTCTTGTCCAAACACAATGTTCCTCTGGTTTGTCAGACCTACTGTCCCGACATGGCTGCTGGCAATGTCTGCCGGCAATGTCTGCCTGTTCCTCAAGCTGAAAAGCCTTGCATGCTGGGAGAAGTGCATACAGTCCAAGCGAGAATACTCTGAAGGGGATTGGAGTTTCAGAGCTCCAGGTGATTGATTGCTTGTTTCCCCTGATAAATGGCAGATATCTTGTTAACAGACCTCACACACACCATAACTGTCACCAGATATGACATATACATCAGATATGAATACCACCATATATGAAGCACACATCAAATGTAAACACCACGAGGTCTGAAGCACACACTAGATATGAATACCACAAATTTTGAAGCACACACCATATATGAATACCATATGACTGAAGTACACACTACAGCTTGACCCATAATTCTCTTAACTTGCTGAAAGGCCAAAAAAAAACAATGGTATAGAGAAAAGCAAAAAAAAAAAAAAAAAAAAGAAATTTCATTTTCTCAAGACATTCTAAATGTTTACAGACATTTCAGACATTCTGAAAAACCTATTTTGAAAATGAAATCAAAACGTATTATATGTAAATACAACATCTGGCAGAAATGAATAAACAAAGTGCAACTATTTTGTGTGTAGCTCATGAAGAGAACCTAGAATCGGCCGGATGTGTACTGCTCAGGGAAGACAATCTTTTCGTTGCCAGCACCTGCGACCTTGGGTAAGGTTCCAGCATTTGGGATGACATTCCACGACAAAGTCAAGGTGACATTATCATGACCTCTGTAAAATTAAACACATTTTTTGTAAACCATTTCAAACAACAGAAGTCAAGATACACAAAAGTACAGAAGTCAAGAGAGACACAACAGTACAGAAATCAAGAGGCACAATAGTACAGAGGTCAAGAGTTGCGTGACACCCAACAGTACAAAAGTCAAGAGACACACATACATGTGTACAGACATCAAGAAACACATCAGTACAGAAGTCAAGAGACAAATAATAAATAACATAATTCTGCCAACACTGACAAACATTGCTCTAAATAAATACCAAGTGACAAAATGCACATCATCTGAAAAGCTGAGAAAAGCTGCCAGTTTCAATAAAAAACACAGAACTGGACATAATCATATTAGAGATATCACTGCCTACTGTCACTGTATGCAGAGACAAGAAGTCAAGTGGTGCAGACATCACAGGAGAATAAAGTCCATTCAACTACCACTCCCTGCTGTCAGTTTAGAGAGAGACAAGTCAAGTGGTGCAGACATAACATGACAATGAAGTCCAATCAGCTACCACTGTGTGTCCACAGCTCAACAAGGTCAAGCTATTGAGCTAGAGAAGGACCAAGAATGACATGGAGACATCCTACCATATAAACTCAATACAGTGACACACTTGAACCAATATGGAGATCCTACCAAAACTCTACCATATAAACTAAACACAGCCCCAGTGGTACACTTGAATGACATGGAGAGATCCTACCAAAATTCTACCATATAAACTCAACACAGCCCCAGTGGTACACTTGAATGACATGGAGAGATCCTACCAAAATTCTACCATATAAACTCAACACAGTCCCAGTGACACACATGAACCAAAATGGAGATCCTACCAAATAAACTCAACGCAGTCCCAGTGACACACTTGAACCAATATGGAGATCCTATCAAAATTCTACCATATAAATTCAATATAGTCCAAGTGACACACTTGAACCAATATGGAGATTCTACCATATAAACTCAACACAGTCCCAGTGATACACTTGAATCACATGGATAGATACTGTCAAAATTCTACCATATAAACTCAACACAATCCCAGTGGTACACTTGAATCACATGGATAGATCCTGTCAAAATTCTACCATATAAACTCAACACAATCCCAGTGGTACACTTGAATCACATGGATAGATCCTGTCAAAATTCTACCACATAAACTCAACACAATCCCAGTGGTACACTTGAATCACATGGATAGATCCTGTCAAAATTCTACCACATAAACTCAACACAATCCCAGTGGTACACTTGAATCACATGGATAGATCCTGTCAAAATTCTACCACATAAACTCAACACAATCCCAGTGGTACACTTGAATCACATGGATAGATCCTGTCAAAATTCTACCACATAAACTCAACACAATCCCAGTGGTACACTTGAATCACATGGATAGATCCTGTCAAAATTCTACCACATAAACTCAACACAATCCCAGTGGTACACTTGAATCACATGGATAGATCCTGTCAAAATTCTACCACATAAACTCAACACAATCCCAGTGGTACACTTGAATCACATGGATAGATCCTGTCAAAATTCTACCACATAAACTCAACACAATCCCAGTGGTACACTTGAATCACATGGATAGATCCTGTCAAAATTCTACCACATAAACTCAACACAATCCCAGTGGTACACTTGAATCACATGGATAGATCCTGTCAAAATTCTACCACATAAACTCAACACAATCCCAGTGGTACACTTGAATCACATGGATAGATCCTGTCAAAATTCTACCACATAAACTCAACACAATCCCAGTGGTACACTTGAATCACATGGATAGATCCTGTCAAAATTCTACCACATAAACTCAACACAATCCCAGTGGTACACTTGAATCACATGGATACTCCCCCGATGTGTCTCCACCTTGACGTGGTGGGGGAGCTTGCGTGTCCCATAGACCCCATTTGCTTGCCGATGGGTGAAAAATTACATATCGGACATCTTATGGGATAGGGAACAGACTAAGAGAGACACAACCTGCTGCTCTGCAGGCATAGACTGAGGATAGCAGTCAAAATTTAAATGAGGTGCACAAAGGCAGAATTTCTTGGTCCAGACAAAACTCTTAAGGCTCCCTGTCGAGGGCTGTGGCTGAACGCCTCTAAGCCACAAACCCTCGGATCTTAGAGCCAGGCTGATACCCGTCTACCGGAAAATAGAAACATGATACTGAGCAAGCTACATGCTCAGGTCTGATACATGTTCGAAGGCTCCCAGCTGGGGGATATGAGAGTTTCCCGGGTGAAGGGATCTGGCCGTTTCCCGTTCACTGCTGCACGAAGGTAAGGTGCTGAGCCGGCAGCACATGTAGCCTACCTCGTGAGCGAGTACAAAAAAGTCAGAAAAGTGCCCCAGTCGAAGGGTTAAGGAAACTGTCTGTATCTAACTCATAGAGAGTGTAGACAAAAGTGGAAGATTGTCTCATCAACGCGAAATGGAACGCACGGCGAGCGAACCTATTGCGTGGTCTGAAGTCACAAGCAAGAGTGGATGTCACTCGCAGTCTGACCGCTTCTGGTGTGTGATTGAGCGACCAGTGGCATTTGGGATGCCCAACACATGGAAGTGAGGAACTAAAGCAGCCATGAGCAGGACGTGGAAACTCCTTGGGTGAGCCCAGTCTCAGAGCAATATGTGCCGGCTCTGCAATTATGGAAGCCTCCTTGGATAGCGAGATAATGCCCATGGTCTGCCCCTGCCTTCCCTTGAGGGCAGACCACGATATCGTTGATCGTTCTATCTTGACCAGCTGAGATGTGGGTGACATTACAACAGTCTAACGTGTCTCGAAACCAGAGGAAGGCTAACCTCACTAAAAAATGCCCGCCGGAAGTCGGAAGTGTCGTCCTACGGGTGGCAAACTAAAAATTGACACTACGCATTTACGTCCGAGTGAAATGTCTCGTCCGAATGTCCCCCGTGCTAGGAACAGCTCTGACTACCTAGTTTCCGAATGCCGCTCTTGTTCGGAACAGCTCTGACTAGGTAGTTTTCCGAATGTCCGCCGTGCCTGGAACAGCTCTGATGGGTACAGGGACAAGCACATGTCCGAAAACTCGCTTAGTGGAAACCAACCGCAGAGCTGACTGGTTTGTGCAGGAACGGCCCAGGGCGAGCGAAATGCCCAATATATTGAAGTGAGGAATTAAAACAGCCATGAGCAGGACGTGACGATTCCCTCGGTAAACCCAGCACCAGAGCGTTATGTGCCGGCTCTGCAATTATGGAAGCCACCCAGGATGGCGGAAAATGCTATGGACTGTCCCTGCCTTCACTTGAGGGATGACCGTGTAGTCTTCGACTGTTCCAACTAGACCAGCTGAGATGTGGACGGTACCACAAAAGTGAGAGTCTCCCAGGATTGCTAACCTGGTCAAAAATGCACGCTAAAAGTCGGATGTGTTGGCCTGAGGGTTTCGACCCGAGGGTGCCTAACCAGACACACCGCAATCACATCTGAAAAAATCACTCCGGATGAACGCAAAGAAGAAGAAGAATCACATGGATAGATCCTGTCAAAATACTACCACATAAACTCAACACAATCCCAGTGGTACACTTGAATCACATGGATAGATCCTGTCAAAATTCTACCATATAAACTCAACAGTCCCAGTAACACACTTTGTCCCCATAAAAGTTTTCTTAAATGTCTCCCTGTCAATGGCCAGATGTCCTACTTCTGTCATGCGTCAATGATCTACCACATTTTGAATCCATCCATGTTATGGTCCACCTCGTTTGTGCCTCATTCTATAATTATCTTGACCAGAAATTTATGTCTTTATAGATACCAAACATGCTTCTTTCACCCATTGTATTAGATACCAAACATGCTTTCTTTCATTCATTATTTTAGATACCAAACATGCTTTCTTTCACCTATTACTTTAGATACCAAACATGCTTTCTTTCACCTATTACTTTAGATGCCATACACGCTTTCTTTCACCCATTATTTTAGATGCCATACACGCTTTCTTTCACCCATTATTTTAGATGCCATACACGCTTTCTTTCACCCATTATTTTAGATACCAAACATGTTTTCTTTCTCCCATTATTTTAGATACCAAACCTGCTTTCTTTCTCCCATTATTTTAGATACCAAACATGCTTTCTTTCACCCATTATTTTAGATGCCATACACGCTTTCTTTCACCCATTATTCTAGATGCCATACATGCTTTCTTTCACCCATTATTTTAGATGCCATACACGCTTTCTTTCACCCATTATTTTAGATGCCATACACGCTTTCTTTCACCCATTATTTTAGATACCAAACCTGCTTTCTTTCTCCCATTATTTTAGATACCAAACCTGCTTTCTTTCTCCCATTATTTTAGATACCAAACATGCTTTCTTTCTCCAATTATTTTAGATATCAAACATGCTTTCTTTCACCCATTATTTTAGATACCAAACATGCTTTCTTTCACCCATTATTTTAGATACCAAACCTGCTTTCTTTCTCCCATTATTTTAGATACCAAACATGCTTTCTTTCTCCCATTATTTTAGGTACCAAACTTGCTTTCTTTCTCCCATTATTTTAGATACCAAACATGCCTTCTTTCACCCATTATTTTAGATACCAATCATGCTTTCTTTCACCCATTATTTTAGATACCAAACCTGCTTTCTTTCTCCCATTATTTTAGATACCAAACATGCTTTCTTTCTCCCATTATTTTAGATACCAAACCTGCTTCTTTCTCCCATTATTTTAGATACCAAACCTGCTTCTTTCTCCCATTATTTAAGATACCAAACCAGCTTCTTTCTCCCATTATTTTAGATACCAAACCAGCTTCTTTCTCCCATTATTTTAGATACCAAACCTGCTTCTTTCTCCAATTATTTCCCCATTGGGGCGTAGGCTCTCAACCAACTCACTCCAAGCCATTCTAACCTTAGCTATCCCAGGCAGCTCTGTCCTTGACCTCCCCACTGGACTGAATTTTGCATGTGGATTAGCTTTCTCTATTACTAGTGTCCCTCGCCATCAGGCGAACCCACTCAGGATTTTGAGGTACTTGTAATTACGTCCCCAAGTCAAGGTTGAGAAGTCAGTGTTACTTTTGCCCTGTGGATCCCAGACAAAGGCCTCTCTAGTTACACTATTCTCAGGTGTTCTCAATGTGTGCCCTATCCAGTGCTAGCATCTTCTCTTCACCTTTTAATACATTAGTTTTTGTCTGGTCCTGTCTATGAGTTCCACGTTGGTGATTTTGTCATACTGTAGTGTAGACACCTATTAATGAATGTTTGTTGTTTATTTGTAATTGTTTTAGTTGTTCTCCATGTTTCTGATCTATACAGTAGCACTCTACAACACAATCTTCCTACAAACTCTATGTTACCAATGCCAAAGCCGGACAATGACAGAAAAAGAGAAAATACAAATCACAACAACAGAAATGAGATGCCCAAGAAGAATACTCAATGTATCAAGAAGAGAGAAAATCAGAAATGAAGAAATCAGGACTAAAGTTGGGGTTATAGCAGTGCTAGATTTTATCAGAAAGTAGCAGGTTAAATGGTTTGGCAATATAACTAGATTACCAACTAACAGTATACCACAACAAGCAATGATGTACAGACCAGACGGAAGCAGAGGAAGAGGCCGGCCACATAAACAATCGATAGAAGGAATTACAGAGACCACGGAAACCTCGATATATGAAGCCCGTAAACAGGCATGTTTTTTGCTTCACCTTGACACAAAAGGTACAAGAGGAACCTCATGAGATGAGATGAGACAGTAGTACCGAATGAACACACACCTAAGCTGAATATTCTAAGTTGAATTTCTGTTGACTTCCACACATTTCCTAGAGCTATAAAAGCACTTCTCACATTTTGTATTCTTATTTTGATATCTTTATCTGTTCCCTCATCTCTGTCTACAGAGAGCCACCTCAATAGATTTATGATTTCATCTCTTGATATGAGGTTCTCATTTGCCTCAGTTTTATTTGTTTTTTTTTAATAACCATCATCATCTAATGCCATGCAGAGTGACGTAGGCGTTCATGACTCTATACAGATCTCGGTCTTTGGTTTTCTGGATCAACACTACCGTTGATATTCCTCCATGTCATAGTCACAATCCATCCAGCATCATTTCTCCTGGTTTGCCTCTGCCTCTCTTCCCCTCGATCTTTCCAGTTGTCACGATGTTCTCGTGGGGGGGGGGGGGGGGGCGGCTGAGTGGTCTCGAGGTATGGCGTCCGCCTCGAGTGCTGGAGGTCCCGGGTTCAGGCCCCGGTGAGGACCGGGATTTATTTTAAAAATCCACCTGGACTTCCAGTAATAAAATTTCCCCTGGTCTCTGGGTAGTGAGATCAGACGCCCGTGTGTATTGTTGCACACGTAAAAAAATCCCTTGGCAGTTGGAAATCGAAAAAGAGTAGCCTAACGGCGCTGCCCGGGCAAAATTTCGAGTTAAAGATCTACCCAAAGTATTTCAGGATCCTCGCCGATGCAACAGAGTTCGTGCATTGAGCTGAGTTTCTCCAGACTCAGGTTTGAGTTAGGAGGAAAACGGAGCACTTATGTGTTAAACCGTGTGCCGTGATGTTGATCCAACGACTACACTAAACTAAACTAAACGATGTTCTCCAATGCCTCTCTTCTCATCACACAACCAAAAAAAGTTATTTGCCTCTTTCTTATTGTTGTATGTAATGTTCTAGTTTCATTAGCCTCTTTCAGGCATTCATTGTTAGTTACTTTGGCATTTCAAGGAATTTGCAACATTCGTCTCAGGAACCACATCTCTGTTGCTTCCAATCTCTTCCTAATTTGTTCATTTACATTCCAAGATTCACAGCCATACAGCAAAACAGGTTCTATATAGCACCTTAGCACGCTCTTTCTTTTCTAATAACCATTCTGTTTAATATTTAGCTTCTCTTAAGTGGATCTGTTCTCTTTCCCACCCAATGAATGTTTAGTACTCTTCTGTAACACTTATATTCGAAGGAGTGCTTATGTGTTTCAGCTGTTTTCTGAAATATCCATGTTTCACACCTTATGCTGCCACGGGAAACATTCTTGCTCCAAGTACTCTGACTGTTATCTTACTTGTTCCAACCTATACAGGTTTTAATTGCTTTAGTTTTTGTAGAATGATCTCAGCCATTGCATTTCCATCACTCACCAGCAGTGAACCTAGATATTCAAAACTACTCACTTTCTGTAATAACTCTCCTTATGGTGATAGATAACAGAAAAGAAAGATAGATAATGATTTCAAAGAACACATCACAGAGATATGTGAACTGACTCATCACACATTTGAAGCCAGGATCCAGTCACTCCTATACACAAACACGTGAACTCATGACCTACACTAAGACCCTGCCCAAACTATCCCCCTGTCCCATATTCCCCCTCCGATAAAATGTTAACTATTTGATCACAGCCTGTTTCCCAAACCAAAGAAATAGCATTAGAGGCTACAGCAGTCAAGCTATACCTTTCTAACTTCAGAATGGCATATTTTGTGACCAAAGTCTGCCCTCCTCCTTCAACCCCGCTCTGTGGGTCAACCTGTAGTGTTACAGCCCGACTCCGGGACCACCATTTGGAGGTTGAGTAGTGTCTTGGTCAACTCTAGTTTGCTGGTCCTGACACAAACAGTCAAGCTGAGTCACTGACTTGGCCAACTCTAGTCTGCTGGTCCCAACACAAACAGTCAAGCTGAGTCACTGACTTGGCCAACTCTAGTCTGCTGGTCCCAACACAAACAGTCAAGCTGAGTCACTGACTTGGCCAACTCTAGTCTGCTGGTCCCAACACAAACAGTCAAGCTGAGTCACTGACTTGGCCAACTCTAGTCTGCTGGTCCCAACACAAACAGTCAAGCTGAGTCACTGACTTGGTCAACTCTAGTTTGCTGGTCCTGACACAAACAGTCAAGCTGAGTCACTGACTTGGCCAACTCTAGTCTGCTGGTCCCAACACAAACAGTCAAGCTGAGTCACTGACTTGGCCAACTCTAGTCTGCTGGTCCCAACACAAACAGTCAAGCTGAGTCACTGACTTGGTCAACTCTAGTTTGCTGGTCCTGACACAAACAGTCAAGCTGAGTCACTGACTTGGCCAACTCTAGTCTGCTGGTCCCAATACAAACAGTCAAGCTGAGTCACTGACTTGGCCAACTCTAGTCTGCTGGTCCCAACACAAACAGTCAAGCTATGAGTTACTAGCTGCATTCATCTGTGATCCATTCTTCCCTTTTCCCCAATCAAATGTCTACTACTAGTTTACCTCAGTCCGTTTCCGTAATCCCAAAAATAGTACTTGGTGTTGGCGTTGTGATAGTTCAGGATAGATTCGTTGCCTCTCTGTATAATCTTGTCCCAGATGACCACTTGGTTGAGTGCCTGGCGTGAAACATCAATCAATTGTCATGAATGCCAGATTTTAATTCCCCTTGCAAGGTGCAAAACACTTTATTTTCTAGAGTTGCTAACCTTTCACAAGCTGAGAAACAGCTGAAAGCTGTCCTTACTGATTCAGTACACTCACTCTCTCCAAGCTGTCCTTACTGATTCAGTACTCTCACTCTCTCCAAGCTGTCCTTACTGATTCAATACACTCACTCTCTCCAAGATGTCCTTACTGATTCAATACACTCACTCTCTCCAAGCTGTCCTTACTGATTCAATACACTCATTCTCTCCAAGCTGTCCTTACTGATTCAATACACTCATCCTCTCCAAGCTGTCCTTACTGATTCAATACACTCCTTCTCTCCAAGCTGTCCTTACTGATTCAATACACTCATTCTCTCCAAGCTGTCCTTACTGATTCAATACACTCATTCTCTCCAAGCTGTCCTTACTGATTCAATAGACTCATTCTCTCCAAGCTATCCTTACTGATTCAATACTCACTTCCTCCAAGCTGTCCTTACTGATTCAATACACTCATTCTCTCCAAGCTATCCTTACTGATTCAATACACTCATTCTCTCCAAGCTGTCCTTACTGATTCAATACACTCATTCTCTCCAAGCTATCCTTACTGATTCAATACACTCACTCTCTCCAAGCTGTCCTTACTGATTCAGTACACTCACTCTCTCCAAGCTGTCCTTACTGATTCAATACACTCATTCTCTTCAAGCTGTCCTTACTGATTCAATACACTCATTCTCTCCAAGCTGTCCTTACTGATTCAATACACTCATTCTCTCCAAGCTGTCCTTACTGATTCAATACACTCATTCTCTCCAAGCTGTCCTTACTGATTCAATACACTCATTCTCTCCAAGCTGTCCTTACTGATTCAATACACTCATTCTCTCCAAGCTATCCTTACTGATTCAATACACTCACTTCCTCCAAGCTGTCCTTACTGATTCAATACACTCATTCTCTCCAAGCTATCCTTACTGATTCAATACACTCATTCTCTCCAAGCTATCCTTACTGATTCAATACACTCATTCTCTCCAAGCTGTCCTTACTGATTCAATACACTCATTCTCTCCAAGCTATCCTTACTGATTCAATACACTCATTCTCTCCAAGCTGTCCTTACTGATTCAATACACTCACTCTCTCCAAGCTGTCCTTACTGATTCAATACAAACACACTCTAAGTTGTCCTTACTGATTCAATACACTCACTCCCTCCAGTTTCTCCATCTGGTTTATATACTCACTAATTAATGTGTATATGAATTTTTAAACAAAACATACTAAAAGGAATTCTTGTACATCTGCAATATGGCGCTGGCCCCTATTTGTATAGACCAATCGGCACGTGAGGGGTGATATGATTAATATCACATCAGTGTCTTAACTTCCTGACACATTTCCTGGTTCCCATTTTAGGCTGTGTTGACCTGGGAAACTAGGTCAGTTTAATAACATCTGCCTAGATGCAAATTCATAACCATGACCGCTAGGCTAACCACTGTACTACTTTGAAATCCCACTTCAACTTGGCATATAGAGGCACTATTTGATGTTGGTGTATCTGGGCATAGGTGCACGGCTTTGATCACTGAACATGAAACAGTTTACAAGAAATGAGAGATATAATTGCATCAGAAGCCAAAAGAAAGGTCTTAGTCTGAATAACAGGAAAATAGAAGTAATATTAACTATAAAGACAAAATATCTTCCCAAATGCAACATCAAAGTGAATTAAGCCAGTCTGAAACAAGTCAATGTATTTCAGTATTTGGGTACTTTAATATCAGCAGATGGAATGTGTATAAAAGAAGTTAAATGTAGAATAGCCTACACAAAAGTTGTATTTCATAAGAAGACGATTATTCTCTGCTGTATATCTTTGTAAATCAAGATGACAAACAGTTGTTAAGAGCTATATCAAGCTAATCCTGACGTATGGAAGCCAAACATGAACAATTAGCAGACTAATGAAGATGCAGTGTTATAGAAGAATGATGAGAACACTGCGGACAAATAAAAGGAGTAATGAAGATATCATGACAGAAATTAACTCACTCACAGAACTTGTTACTTGTATCAGAAGAAGATTCTATGGGCATGTCAGGAGCAAGGGAAATTTGGAGGTCCAAGAGGCAGGAGGTGTCCAAGAGACAAGATGCTGGACAGTCTGACATCCTGGTATGGAGGAACATCAGTATTAGAAATGTTTGGCAGTACAAGAGACAGAAGGCCGTGGACATCAGTATTAGAAATGTTTGGCAGTACAAGAGACAGGAGGCTGTGGACATCAGTATTATAAATGTTTGGCAGTACAAGAGACAGAAGGCTGTGGACATCAGTATTAGAAATGTTTGGCAGTACAAGAGACAGGAGGCCGTGGACATCAGTATTAGAAATGTTTGGCAGTACAAGAGACAGGAGGCTGTGGACATCAGTATTAGAAATGTTTGGCAGTACAAGAGACAGGAGGCTGTGGACATCAGTATTAGAAATGTTTGGCAGTACAAGAGACAGGAGGCTGGGGACATCAGTATTAGAAATGTTTGGCAGTACAAGAGACAGGAGGCTGGGGACATCAGTATTAGAAATGTTTGGCAGTACAAGAGACAGGAGCCTGTGAACGGATATGGTCACTAAAGCCAGGCTGCATGGACTTTAAGAAGAGAAGTAGTGATACCTCAGTTTTCATCGATAATCCGTCCAAAATCAATCAGTGAAATTCCAAAACCAACGAAAATTGAGGCAATTATTTCCATATAAATGAAAAAAATACTCGAAAGCAATAGAATTGTTTGCTAGACACACAAGGTGATGCTCACAGAACAAGAAACAACCCCAAACTGAGCAGAAGAACGTGTGGGTCCCTTTGTTTTTGCAAAATTAGTAGCGAGGTCACATGGGCACGCTGACGAAATCCGAGGCAACCAACAAAAACCAAGAAAATTTTTTTGCCAAAACCGAGACAAATTTTTCGCGGAAAAAATCACAGAAAACCAAAACTGATGATAACCGAAGTCAATGAAAATTGAGGTATCGCTGCATAGACATTTTACAGGGAGCCACAGTAGTGCAGTAACTAGCACCCTTGCCTGTTGATCTGGTGGCCATGGGTTTCAATTTGCATGAAGACAGATTGTTTAGATTGACATATCCTAAAAGGATACCAGTATATATTTTGGGAAGTAAAGCAGCTGGTGAGCTATTGCCCACATCACCCCTCAAGTGCCGAATGATCTATAAAAAGATGGAGCTAGAATGGTATTACCAGTACCCTTCACAGCGTTAGAAAAAGGGTCCAAAGCAACATACAATACATTAATCTGTTAATGGGGGACTAGTTAGTTAGTCGAGGTTCCAACTTCACGGCAATGGGTCATCCCCATTATGCTCCGTTCTTGTGCCAGTGAATATCACACAAAATGCTCCTCACTATCAAATGTCAAAAGTAGAACAGACAGGAGTCTCGTCAGTCCAACAGCCCGCACAGGTACACTGTGCATAATGCCGCCGCCAGAATGCCAACACAAAAGTCACCCACGAAAATTACAGTTCATCATCAATGGAATCGGCAGTCACCAGAAAGACTTCATTGACCCGGGTTTTCTCACATGGCTTGGTCTCTTTCCGCAGGGCGCCCCGCTGAAAGCGCCACACAAAGCACGAACTCCGTAGCTCCAGCGTCGACTCCCAGTAGTCTCCTGAAAAATACACCCATGAACCGAAAAGGCAAATCAGTCAATTTAGCAACAGCCAGCAGCCATTGTCCCGAATATGCAGTTCACCGTACAAACAAAAGCAGACAGATGTAAAAGCATTCCACGTGATTTTCACAGCTCACAGAGTCGCTCCACGCACTCACTCAGTAGCAGGGCGATGGAACCATATACTACCAGTCCAACATGAGGAAAATGCCAATTCAAACCGCAGCCACAAGGATAAATACTCCAGAGGCCGTAGCGGTTCAATGCCTAACCGCCATGCTGGGGACCGGTAGACTTCTGGCCCCCAACATGGTGGATAGGCATTCGAACCACTAAGCCTCTGGAGTGTTTATGCTTCTGGCTATGGTTTGCAGTCACATTTTCTTCATGTTGGACTGGTAGTGCATGGTTCCGTCGCCCTGCTACTGAGTTGAGTGCATGGCGTGACACTGTGAGCTGTGAATTTCATTTGAGATGTTTTTACATCTGTTCGTGGTTATTGTTTGGAACAATGGCGGTCGACCTGTCACTTGGAATTGACTGACTGGATTGTCTTTTCGGTTCACAAGTGCATTTTTCTCGGAGACTCCTGGGGGTTGTCGCTGGAGCTATGGTGTTCATGCTTTGTGCGATGCTTTCAGCGGGCCGCCCTGCTGAAATGGACCGAGCCATATGGGATAAATCCCGGGGCAATGAAATCAACCCTCTCAACTTTGAAGAAGTGAACCCGGAATTCCCAAGACAGTAGGCTAGAAGACACATTAGAAGGATGCAGACGGCCAGCCCATGGATTGTGTCGACGTTATTAATGCCCTTTGAGGGAAGTGGAGAGTTGAGGTCTTTAACGCCAGTGAATCCACCTCGTTGTCCAGAATAAGAGACTTGGAAGTTAGAACCCCCACAGCCAGACAAGGGGTGCATCGGGAGAATGAGGGGCCTTACAACCAACACAGAACTGGAATGCGGCTTCCCGCCGGATGCTGATGCATATATTGGGGGGAGGATCTGAGCACCTATGGACTTTTTTGTGCTCGCTTGCTCTGAACTCAAACATAGTCCATACATGTGCTACTACTTCTCGTGTGATGGACTAATTTTTGCATGATTTTTTGCTTTCCTATTACCAGTGTCCCTCACCATCAGGTAGACTTGTCTGGAATGCAAGGATGATACCCCAACAGATAACTAATACCTTAGAAGGAAAGAAAAGATGACAAGAGAAAGTAAGTAGTTCCTATTGTCTGATATACCATCACTACTTACATGATCGTTGGTTTTGTACTCTGCCGTCAAATACAGAAACAGCATCTTGACATTCCAGTTGAATATGGGGGTCAAGTGTGTGCACAGTTAAGGGAAGCAGGTTCACAAACGGCATATACAGAACTATTCAAAACAGTTTAACAAAGATCTCATCACCCTGCCCTGCCTAGGTAGTGTAGTAGATAACAAGCTCGCTGACCAAAACAGCCATCAGGGTTCAATTCTCAGTACTGGTAATTCGATGACTGGACTCTTTTCTAATCAGTAAGTTTCTGAGAGCTGTGTTCTTCTTTTGTTCACTTGGGAGCTGTGTTCTTTTTCTTTTGTTCACTTGGGAGCTGTGTTCTTCTTCTTTTGTTCACTTGGGAGCTGTGTTCTTTTTCTTTTGTTCACTTGGGAGCTGTGTTCTTCTTTCGTTCACTTGGGAGCTGTGATCTTCTTATTTTATTCACCTGGGAGCTGTGTTCTTCTTCTTTTGTTCACCTGGGAGCTGTGTTCTTCTTCTTTCATTCACTTGGGAGCTGTGTTCTTCTTTTGTTCACTTGGGAGCTGTGTTCTTCTTTTGTTCACTTGGGAGCTGTGTTCTTCTTCTTTTGTTCACTTGGGAGCTGTGTTCTTTTTCTTTTGTTCACTTGGGAGCTGTGTTCTTCTTTCGTTCACTTGGGAGCTGTGATCTTCTTCTTTTATTCACCTGGGAGCTGTGTTCTTCTTCTTTTGTTCACCTGGGAGCTGTGTTCTTCTTCTTTCATTCACCTGGGAGCTGTGTTCTTCTTCTTTCATTCACTTGGGAGCTGTGTTCTTCTTCTTTCATTCATTTGGGAGCTGTGATCTTCTTCTTTTGCTCACGTAGGAGCTGTGTTGTTCTTCTTTTGTTCACTTGTGAATTGTGTTAAGGCAGTGGCTAGCATGCTTGCCTGTTTGCCCAGTAGTCATATCTTCAAATGATAGATGTGTTAAAAACTGACCTGGGCTGCCAGGTCAACCCAGTCTAAAAAAGGGACCAGGAAATGTGATGGCAAATAAAGGCGGTCAGTGTGCTACAGACCATATCAGCCATCAACTACTGATTGGTTCACCCACACCTACAGCTACCACCACATGCCCAACACATCAGCCATCAACTACTGATTGGTCCACCCAAACCTACAGCTACCACCACATGCCCAACACATCAGCCATCAACTACTGATTGGTCCACCCAAACCTACAGCTACCAACATATCAGCCATCAACTACTGATTGGTCCACCCAAACCTGGAGCTACCACCACATGCCCAACACATCAGCCATCAACTACTGATCAACAAGCTCAAGTTAAATGCTTTTTTCTTTTGGCTGTCACTCACTTTGAATTCAAGTGTAGTCCATACAAGTGCTACTACTCCTAGTAGTACTGAACTAATTTTGGCGTGTGGATCGATAGAATAAGACATGTCAACATGGTAGATGTCCTTGCAGATCTACAAATTGATGGGAAAGACATTAGACTTATAAAAACAACACATATTGGAAACAACAATGCCATAAGGATTGATAATGAAGTGGGACAATATCAGCTTATTAAGAGAGGTGTGAGACAGGAATGTGAAATGTCTTCAGATCATTTTTCCTTATATAAATATTTACAGAAATGTAGAAGATATAAATGGAATCGTCATAGGAGGATGAAACATTAATAACAATAGATATGCAGATGATATTGTATTGATTGCAGACAATGAGTAGGTTCTGCAACAATTAGTAGATGTGGTTGTTGCACACAGTGAACAACTAAGGTTAGAATTAAATTGTAAAAAGACACAGATTATGGTTGTCACTAGGAAGAAAGAAATATCACAATGTAATAACAAGTAAATGGGCATATTCTTCAACAAGTGAATCGGTACAATTATCTCGGAACAGTCATAACATCTAATGGGAGATGCCTTGAAGAGATTAGAACAAGAATCGCCTTTAGCAAGATGAAAAACATTCTGACCAATAAAAAGATATCAATTGAAACGAGAAAAAGAGTGTTGAGGGGATACATAGAGCCTGTTCTTTTGTATGGATGTGAATGTGCAGTCAAGCTGAAAAATATCTTATGGCTGTGGATATGTGGTTTCTGAGGAGAATGCAAAGAATACCATGGACAGACAGAAAAACCAATGACCAAGTATTACAGGAAACAAATGAAATTGTAAATTGATTAGAGAAATTAGACATAGACAGTCAACATTTTTTGGGCAAGTTATGAGAAGAAATGAATTGGAGAAATTGGTGACAACTGGCAAGATCGTCGGGAACAGACCAAGGGGAACCCCGGGAAGGTTAACCCGGTCAACAAATACCCGCAGAAGTCGGATGTGTCGGCCTAACGGCGCAAGAACGCAGCTCTGCTGTACACAGGCACAACGCAGTCACATCCGGAAAAAAAATCCTAATGAACGCAGCAGAAGAAGACCAAGGGGAAGACCGAGAAGTAAATACCTGGATGGCTTGGCCTCATGGCATGGTCGAGACAAGAACACTGAGCTTATCCACGACTCTAGTGATCGAGTGAGATCTCGAGTCATGACTGCCCACACTTTCCGGCATGGCACATGATGGATGGATGGATCAGCTTTCCCTATTGTCAGTGTCCCTTGCCATCAAGTGAACCCACTCCAACTTATGAGGTACTTGTAATTTATGTCCCCAAGTCAAGGAAGAGAAGTCAACATTTTTGTCCAACTGACTGGTGTAGGGGTTGAACCTGCTACCTCGGAATCAGCAAACCGGAAGTATAAGAGCAAGTACTCATAAACATTTAGCCATGCTGACCTCCGTTTCTTTCTTGACATTTATTCAGGTAGACATGTAAAGGTCTACGAAGAAAACAAAAGGCAAAATTGAATCAATAAAATTGCAGCCACACTAATCTTATTTCAGCATTAAAGGATATCAGTATGTAGATCAAAGGTGATGATGCCGAGGTCACTTCTTTCCCTGTTGGCAGAATAATCTGGAACATTTTTTCTGCAATATAAAATTAATAGTTAAAAAAAAACAAAATGTGGTTTGTTTTACATGCAGTAAATGTGTGAGGTTCTGTCTCAGTGTGTTTCACATGCAGTAAATGTGTGAGGTTCTGTCTCAGTTTGTTTCACATGCAGTAAATGTGTGAGGTTCTGCCTTGGTTTGTTTCACATACAGTAAATGTGTGAGGTTCTGCCTTGGTTTGTTTCACATGCAGTAAATGTGTGAGGTTCTGTCTCAGTTTGTTTCACATGCAGTAAATTGTGAGGTTCTGTCTGGGTTTGTTTACAATGCAGTAAATGTGTGAGGTTCTGTCTCAGTTTGTTTCACAGGTAGTAAATGTGTGAGGTTCTGTCTGGCTTTGTTTAAAACACAGTAAATGTGTAAAATTCTGTTTTGGTTTGTTTCACATACAGTTAATGTGTGAGATTCTGTCTAGGTTTGTGTCTAGGTTTCTAGGTTTTTTTTCCTTCTGTCTAGGTTTGTGTTAGGTTTGTCTGAAACAAACACCCGTATGTTGCCGGGGCCCATAAGGGAAGCGAAGAACAGTAACACTGCTGTCTTCCATGCATTGGCTTGGGCTGAGACTTAGTCTATAGTCTATTGGGACTTCCGGTCCCCAACATGGCGGATAGGCCTTTAAACCACTAAGGCCTCTGGAATGTTTACGCTTGTGGCTACGGTTTGCATTTGCATTTTCCTCATGTTGGACTGGTAGTACATGGTTCCGTCGCCCTGCTACTGAGTGAGTGCGTGGCGCAACACTGTGAGCTGTGAATTTAGTTTGAAATGTTTTTACATCTGTCCGTGGTTAGAGTGCAAGCAATATAAGAATAAGTCCGACTGAACAGCAAACTCCAATTTTCCCCCCACACAAAGTTCAAGATAGACAAATCACACATTCTGCTACAGAGGTGTCAAGTGTTAAGCCTTTACATTACTATACCATGGCATTATGAGGTACGCAGTTCCCTTCCTCATTTCCCTTTCCTTTTCAGGCAGTTTCCATTGACACAAACAATAGGATGCTGTAAGGGTTTTACAACTAGCTTTTATTTTTGGGAGACTTTATTCGCAATCGAATTGCGAATAAAACTAAGCTTTATTCGCAATCAAGTTGCGGGAGTTAAAAACATGTCACAGTGGCCGCTCACTAGTCAATTTTAGTTTGAGCCAGTAAGAAGGTGGTTAATATGGGGTGATATTTCATTTAGCAAATAAAATTTACGTTAAACAATTGGATCCATCGATTCTGACATTCGATCATTCCGCTGCCTCTATGGGGGATGCGCCCCCCGGCAGCTTCCGCTCTAGTTTCTCAGTTCTATATTTCAGTTCCTAATGTTTAATATTTTTTATTTAAAAAATCGCTTTCACCTAATTAATTGCTGAAAAATGGAAAAAAAATATTTTAATCCGTCTATTTAATTTTCAATACAGAGAACTAAATTGAAAATGTATGCAACAGTTTTAAAAAAAAAAGAAATTTAAGGACAGTAATGTGTTTGGTGTAGTTTCAATGTCACAGAAAAATTCTTGGAATGTCATGGATCAAGAAGAAACAAATACAGGCATCCTACAAGATCTGAACAATGAGAAACTCGTTCATAAATAGTAAATTAGTGGGTTCCAAATGTTGCTGTATGTAGCCGAGGCGCGGTGTTGGGGTGAGCGCCCAACATTGCTCAAATACCTCAATGGCTCGTGAATACATAACCTATGCAGCAAAATTCCAACTCCTGGCCTTCACGTGGCGGACCTGTTTAAACTAACAGGAGAAGGGGCGACGGCGAGTCTCTGGCGCCGGAAAATAACCAGTATGCTCTAGATGTGTATGCACGTACATGCATGCGCAGACAGGTGTGTGCCCGCGTACACATCTACACTCGAGTGAGACCACAGTCTGCTCTAGCAAAGAAAGGTGCTGAAGACGGAGGCAACCAGCCAAGAGGCGCACCACAGAAATCAGGATGCCACGCAATCACGCAAAATGGAATATGTCGACTACTGCTAATCGTTATGGTGCTCGCCCTGCTTTGGACCCCCAGGCAGGTGCAGTGCCGGGCCCTATGTCTCGAAAGGGTCCAACCCCAACTACTGGAGGTCCTTCTCAGATGTCCTGTGGAGCCAGGGGACATGAGAATAGGACGACTGGCCATACTAAACGAAGACTTAAAATAATGCACTGGAATGCGGAGGGAGTCAGCAACAAAAAAATAGAATTCGAAAAAATCTTGGACCAAGAAAAAGTAAGCATATGTTGCTTGCAAGAAACTCACCTCAATGAAAATATAGCCTTCAAAATCAGAGGCTACCAGTGTTACCGATCTGACCGAAAGAACAGGCGAAAAGGTGGGATACTGACCCTTGTAAGAAATAACATCATTGCTTCCCAAATCAAAGTCTACATGGAAGGGGCTGAGTATCAGACACTTAAACTTAAGACAGGTAATACAGATCTACATCTGATCAATTACTACTGTCCAAGTGACTGCCCACAGGCACTGGACACTCTACCACTAAAAGAAAAAATGATTGTGTGTGGCGATTTCAACAGCCACTCGCAGAGCTGGGGCTATGATCACATGGACCAGAGAGGAGAGAGACTGGAAGACTGGCAGGATGAGAATAGATTCATGTTGATTAACAAGCCGTCCGACCCACATACTTTCTACTCGAGATCATGGCACTCTACAACTACACCTGACCTGGCTTTTCATTCACCAGACCTGGAGTGGAACATTACACGAATTTA
>JACEFZ010024422.1:0-12197 GCA_014155875.1 Cepaea nemoralis | reverse complement strand
CGGGGCTTGAACCCGGGACCTCCAGCACTCGAGGCGGACACTGTACCTCGAGACCACGATAACTTTTATTCACTTACACAAAAGTATGTTCTCTAAATTATAATAAATCGTTGCAGTGCTGCCACGTCTAAACAAGCCACCATCAACAGCATATAGCAGGTCTTGGATAAACCATAGCTCACGTCATCGCTCGCCGAACAAGAATTCCTCTGCTTTGCTATTTTCATACATATGGTGTTTTGAACGTATCGTGTTCTCGCTTATCCCTGTCTGTTTTTCTACAAGCCATGCCCTCCGTCACTGTTTCATTCTCCTCATAACGTGCTCAAAATATCATGACTGACTACGTCTAAACCTCTCTTATTAGTTTACAGATTCTATACTTTTCTTGAAGGATTTGATCATTTTATATATTTTTAGACTGATTAACTTATTCGGTGTGGATAATATATCGCCAGATATGACCTCCTTTTTTTTGGACAGAAGGACGATATATCGCCATACTAGGGTCATCGTATTACATGTTTTGTTTCTTAATATTTTTCGCAGTTTGAATGATCTGTGAACGGAAATCGACATTACAATACTTGTTCATTTGATTGTGTAACATATTTGGTCCAAACTCGACTTTTTTTTTTTGGGGGGGGGGGGGGGGGGGGGAGGGGGGGGCACTAAATCAGTTGGCTCTCGTTCCCACCCATACTGACATATGTTCGGTTACTCGATTCGCTAATTGTGGTTCCGTTCTATTTACTTCAACTTAAGATACTTGGTTCTCAGACACATTATAAAACTCCGACAAGCCCAGCCATCTCTCAACAACTGCTAAATTGCGGTAATGAAGTTAACAAAGACAAGGCGTTTCGATTATCGTATTTGATTAACAAAAATAAATTACGAAAATATACGTTCACGTTAGCAATTAGACGGTCTCAATCAATTTTGTGCATATAGAAAGACTTCATTTTAAATTTGCGATTACCGTGGGGGTCGGGTGGTTAGGGTTGCGGGGGGGGGGGGGGGGGGGGGGGGGTTAACAAATTCTCCCCAGTCGAACAATATTAGTGACTATGTGTTTTAAGTATTTCAGCCACAATTATAATTCATTTATTCTCTTCATATGCAGAACAGTAGTGCCTAAACAGTAGTACCTGAACAGTAGTACCTAAATAGTAGTACCTGAACAGTAGTACCTAAACAGTAGTACCTGAACAGTAGTACCTAAACAGTAGTACCTGAACAGTAGTACTTATGTAAAACTAACAATGGTCAATAGTTACAGAGATCCAGCTGAGGAGCAAGAAAATTGTTATCGTTTTCATGGCCAGAAGTAGAGGTGAAAAACACAGTGTACGTTGCAGGAGTTTATATACAGCCTATCTCCGTGTGAAGATAAATACGTGGCTTATCGATTCATGATAATTATTTGTATGAATATAATACACTAGCTGACCCGGCCCGGCTTCGCCCAGTCCTTGGTGGGGAGCATCTCATTTAATTCATATAAGTAGTCATATAAGTTCCCGTTCCCGACTGGTCTGTTGTCTGTCT
The DNA here is from genome assembly GCA_014155875.1 of Cepaea nemoralis. Lineage (NCBI taxonomy): Eukaryota > Metazoa > Mollusca > Gastropoda > Stylommatophora > Helicidae > Cepaea > Cepaea nemoralis. The sequence continues at coordinate 10,646 of JACEFZ010024422.1, read as the reverse complement.
GTCTGTCGTCGCTGTTGTCTGTCTGTCTGTTGTCTGACCGGCCCGTCATCGCCAGTCCTTGGTGGGGAGCATACTCATTTAATTCATATACGTAGTCATATAAGTTCCCGTTCCGTTATCGACTATCTGGACTGTCTGTTCTGTTGTATGGTCTGTCTGTCTGTCTGTCTGTCTGACCCGGCGGGCATCGCCCAGCTCCTTGTGTGGAGCATCTCATTTAATTATATAAGTAGTCATAAAGCTCACGTTCCCGTTCCGGACTATCTATCTGTCGGTCTTTCTGTCTATCTGTATGTCTATCGTGCTGCCCCGGCCCGGCTTCGCCCAGCCCCTGATGGGGAGCAATCTTCATTTAATTCATATGAGTAGTCATAAATTCCCGTCCGATGTGTCTGTCGTCTGTCTGTCTGTCTAATCATTTATTGGTTGCCAGTTAGAACAACCTTAGATAAACGAAGACCAACTTACAAAAAGCATTAGAAAGAGCACTTGAAAGATCTTTACATCTTCCCCAACAATTAACTTGGGTAAATGGAGCAGCGGCAGCAGCAGCAGAAGAAGAAGAAAAAGGAGGAGTAGGAGATGGGAGGAGGAAGAGGGAGGAGGATGGGAGGAGGAGGAGGAAGAGAGAAGAGGAGGATGGAGGAGGGAGAGGGAGGAGGGGGAGGAGAAGAGGAAGAGGGTAGGAGGTGGAGGAGGGGAGAGGAGGAGGAGGAATATAACGCATATGCCTGTAGATTTAATAATGGCTGAAGTTGTTCCATGTCTTCTTAGAGTTGGCGACAGTGTAAAGAAATATAAAATCTTCAAACTTGATAGAGATAAGGTAACTATTATTTATTTATTCTTTAAGCAAAAAAAGACGAGTTACAATGTTATGCATTATGCATTATTTTTATGAAAACTTTGAAAATGCCTTACAGATTGTATCATTATTTATTATAACTCATATGCCGGTACATAACTATGGACAAAGAGTTTATAAATCTTTGAAAACGATGCCACAATATTACTATAAGTTATACAGAAAAGTTATGCCCCTTGAAATAACTTTTACAGAGTTAAGTCCCCTGAGATATATGAAATTATAATGAAAAATGAAAAATGAAATAATATTGGGTAAGCAGCCGATTTCACACTAAAAAAATATGACAGTGGGCTGCGCTGGAATGAAAGGAAGACGTGTAGAAAATTTCATCTCAATCGGATGGGCCGTTCGCGAGCGCATAAAGGACATAGGGACATTACAGACAGACAGACGACAGACAGACGGAGATCGCCTTTTATAATATAAGATTACCCCAGTACAGGCTCCCCCAGCTGCCACTGACAGTCTGGCATTGTGTTATTCTATATCGGGTTCTTTTTGTTTTCTACAAGCGAAACTCATAAAGCATACTTGCCATCAAATGTGTTGCCGTCTAGGCGATCATGCTTCCGCACATAATGCGAATTCTTACAAGTACTAATCCGTGTATGACACCCTTTAATGTCATGACAAAAAGCTATCAAGAATCTTCTCTCGATGTCTTTCTCTATATATCTTTCAAACAAACCTTTCCAATTGTCACAACATGTTCTAGAGTTTGAACTTCCTGTCACGAACATGGAGGATAGGCGGTGAAACGGTTAAGGCCTCTGGGTGTTTATGATCGTGGCTACCGTTGCATTCGCATTTTCCTCATGTTGGACTGGTAGTTTGTGGTTCCGTCGCTCTGCTACTGAGTTGAGTGCGTGGCGCGACGCTGTGAGCTGTGAATTTCGTGTGGAATGCTTTTAATCTGCCCGAGGTTGTGGAGCGAGAACTCCATGTTCATAGCAATGGCGGCTGACTATGTCCCAGAATTGACCGGTTTTTATGCTTTATGCGGAAAAGTGTGGCTGATGGTCTTCTGGTTGACTGCCGCTTCCTATGACGATGAATAGAGGGGTGTTATTTTGGCATTCTGGAGACACAGTGAAATGTTTTTTACATCTGTCCAAGGTGTTGTGGCGTGAACTGCATGCTCGAAAATTGGCGTAGCTGGCTAGATAACATCTAGAAACGGAACACAAACATCTAGAAATATCTGCATGTATGGCGGCTGGTGTGTCGCAGAAGCGACCGGTTTTTCTTGCCTTATGCAGAAATGTGTGGTTGCTGGTTTTCTAGTGACTGCCGTTTCCATCGATGATGAACTGTGTTTTCGAGGAGGACTTTTGTGTTGGCATTCTGGCGACGGCATTATGTACAGTGAAAGGTTTCTTTACATCTGTTCGGGGTTGTTTTGCTGCGTGAACTACACTTCGGAGAAAAAATGGCGTGGCTGGCGCGAAAACATCTAGAAACGGAACAACAACATCTAGAAATATCGAGACTTTGTAGGCGAACATCTGGTTGGGAAAGTGACTGCCGCTTCCATCAAGGATGAACTGTATGTTTCGTAGAGGACTTTTGTGTTGGCATTCTGGCGACGGCATTATGTACAGTGAAATGGTCTTTACATCTGTCCGAGGTTGTTTTGTTGCGTGAACTGCATTTCGGAGAAAAAATGGCGTGGCTGGCTAGAAAACATCTAGAAACAGAACAACAACATCTAGAAATATCGAGACTTTGTAGGCGAACATCTGGTTGGGAAAGTGACTGCTGCTTCCATCAAGGATGAACTGTATGTTTCTTAGAAGACTTTTGTATTGGCATTCTAGCGACGGCATTATGTACAGTGCAATGATTTTACATCTGTCCGAGGTTGTTTTGTTGCGTGAAATGCATTTAATGACGTGGCTGGCTAGAAAACATCTAGAAACATTGATACTTTGTAGTAAACATCTGGTTGGGAATATGACTGCCAATTCCAACATGGAGGAATTATATGTTTCGTAGTGGACTTTTGTGGTGACATTCTTGGCGGCGACATTATGCACAGTGTGCCTGAGCAGAACGTCGTTTGTCGAGACTCCTGTCTTGTCCACTTTTCACAAGGGGTACTGGGGAACATTTTATGTGATATTCACTGGCACGTGAACGGAGCATAATGGAGACGACCCTTTGCTGTGATGTTGGAACCGCGACTAAAGACAAATGACAACATGTTCCACTTTTTCTATTTACGTCATGTGGCCAAAAATACTGACTGCATTTTCCTGATATTAATGAATATTTTGAATTGTCATGTTGGTAGTTCAATACATTGTCTCCATCTGTCAGAATCCTAAGGTACGTAAGAAAAGACAGAGTGACAGCTAGTCAATAGGTATTGACTTAAGATGGATTACAAGCGACCACTGACACTTAGCCGAGATCAAGGACACCGAGGCTACTAGGCAGGGCATAAAAGACGACTTTACATTTTAAAGACCCTGAAAGAAGATACTTAACAAAATTTACGACATGCATATTAATAAAAGATTTAGAAATTATAAATGTTCAGACAATGCCTGGTGCTGACTGTAATAGTGATCATGTACCGCTATGTGGATAAATAAAAGTAAGATTGAAGAGAGAAAACAACTGTTCAAGAATATTGGTGTTAATAACGATTCTCTTAAAACAGATATAGACATTCAAGAACAATATAATGAAAAATGGGTACAATGCAATAGCTAAAATACAGAGTGTAACTGAACAATGGAAAATGTTAAGGGACTCTATTCACCAAACAAGCAAACAGATATTAACGGAGAGACGACAAAAGCTCAGAAGTAATGGATGACTGAAGAAATAGTAAAGTTGATGGGAAAAGAAATCAAATTAAAATTGACAAACAAGAGTAGAATAGGATAAATAAATAAAAAAGAGATATATGTGTAAAGGCAAAAGAAAGTTTTTTGGACGAGCAGTGCAAAAAAAATTGAATTAAATTCTTTTAAAGATACAAAAATATGCACAGACACATCAACGAGCTCACGGGAAGACATATAAGAATAAACATATGGTGTATGAAAACAAACAACAGCAAAGATATTATTGGATTAAGGTGCTATAAAGAAAATGTAGAATTAATATATAAGTTAAGTATATCATGGAGACAGGGAAGAATTAACAGAAGAATGTGACTGAGAAGGTCCTCCTATTCTAAAAGAAGAAAGGAAAGATTGCCTGGCTATATGGAATCACAATAGAAGAATTAGAAGTACTGGAAGAATTTGGAGAAGAAATATTAACCAAAATGTTGAATGCTATTTACAACTATGGACATATACCTAGTGATATACTGAAATATTTATTTATAGCTATGCCAAAAAGACTAGGAACAATTGAATGCGAAGATTTTCGTACATGTAACCCAGTAAACGACATCTCTAAGCTTCTACTCAGAATTATAATGAAAAGAACAGGAAAAAAATAATAAAGGTGGAAATTGGTGAACATTATGGATTTGTTGAAAGGAAAGGGTACAAACAATGTAATAATCACATCACGAACACTAACAGAAAGATAAGTAAAGACACAGAAATCATATATATGTGCTTTATAGATTATACTATTATTTATAGAGCACTTCCTGTAAAAATGGCGACGAGGTTTCACGTTTATTCTTCGCAGTTCCCTGTGGGTTATGTGGTGTTATTTCGTATTCGTTTACTGGAAGTGTTCAAAAGAAGCCACGGAAGGCAGGTTGTGGATCAAATTTTGAGGGCAGCCGACAGATATTTGTTGGTTATTGTCTCAAATTTCGCGACGGCAGGCAGAGAATCTCTTTCGTGAGATAATGGCTGCGGTTACACGACCAGTACGGTCACTGCCATAGAGGAAAGCAACGGCAAACTACCTTTTTAAAAGTGCCTAGTATATTATGATTCGCCTAATGTCAAAGTCTCACATGGAGTCGGTATGGACATAAAGATAGAAGGGATTTATAGAAGGGATATAACCCCAATATAAGGGAACTAAATAGACCCACTCGAATGCTCGAACAATCTAGAGCCTCCGAGAAGGATAGGTCAGTTTGCCTACAGCTCCGTGGACACAGGTGGAACCCGCCTACCGCGTGCCAGGACCTGTTCCACGAGAAGCTCGAAGAGAGTTACAGCCCGTGTCCGACCGAGACACGGTAGAGGGCAGACGGCGACTGGACACCGAAGGAGAAACAGGGCTTAGCTTAAGGGGGACTTGATAGATAGAAACCAAGTGTATTTAAGGATTGTTAATCATAAGATAGATGATAGAGTTTGCTGTGATGATTATGTGTATGATTGCTTTGTTATGAAACTCCTGTGATATTGTAATTAGTGTAACTGGCTGCGAAACCCATTCTTCGCCAGCTTACTGTGAATAAATTATATCAGATAGTATCAGAATGGAGTTTGTTGCCTGTATGAACCCGAGTTTCATTTCCCTAGGTCTCTAGGATGTTGACAGGCTATTTGGGGCTCGAAGCCGGTTTTGGCAAGCTCAAGGACGATTACTTCACTTTCCCGACAGCTCTTGGTTTTGCCAAGTAAAATATATTAACATTCATACACGACAAAGTCTTAACTTTACAGCGACTATCTTCTCATCTGTTATAAACTATCGTAGTCCCTCTAGAAGTTACTTAGAAACCATGTTTATAAAATTTAACATTGACATGACTGGACAATAACTGTGACAAAATACTAATCTTTTTCATTCCAACGACAGATTGTTCCGCGAAAAAATTGTGTGCATGTAAATTGTTCTCCAGCAGTGGCAAAGAACCGGAGAACCAAACAACAACTCTTACAGCAAAGAATCCAGTAAATCAGATAAGTCCCATTTCATGCTTATTGGATCCCTAAACGATACTCACATGTTTTCGTTGATGTAACATTTTTTTTCTATATATTTCAATTTATGATATATACATGCAAATTTCATGACCATTGAATTTATTCTATAGAAAGTGTGTATGGTAAACATTAAGGGACATAACCAATTTTTTGTACACCCCAAACTATTTCCAAAGGGATTTAAGTTCTAAAATTTTAAATTAGCTAAATTACAAATGTCAACACTGGAACAGTGCATTGAATTAGGAATTAAATTAGGTTATACTGCCGATAAACTGTCAGAATGGGCGCAAAAGACGCATTCAGAAAACATAGCGAGGGAAGATAGGGCAGCGGAAAGAGAACAAAAACGACTACAAATGCAAATGGCAGCCGAAGAGAAAAAGATGCAAATAGAGGCTGAAGAGAAAAAGATGCAAAGAGAGGCTGAAAAGATGCAAATAGAGGCTGAAGAGAAAAAGATGCAAAGAGAGGCTGAAAAGATGCAAATAGAGGCTGAGGAGAAAAAGATGCAAATAGAAGCTGAAGAGAAAAAGATGCAAATAGAGGCTGAAGAGAAAAAGATGCAAAGAGAGGCGGAAGAGAAAAAGATGCAAATGGAAGCTGAAGCTTAAAAAATGCAAATGGAGGCAAAACGAATGGAGCTCGAAGCTGCTAGCAAACAAGCTCAATTAAACGCAGAAACAAAAGAGTTAGAATTAGAGTTAAGTTTGAAACAAAAGGAAATCGAAACGCAAACACAATTAAAAGTGAAACAAATGGAAATTGACTCCAACTTGGAAAATTTCGGTAAATAATTAAGGAGTAATGAAGAGGGTGGAAAAAAATAGAACCAATATAAAGGCTTAGTCAAACCTTTCTGTTCGGAGATTCCAATAAGTGCTATATTTAAAGAACTTCGAGTGTTTTACTGTCATATCATAGCATCTCAAAAGTCGATTGGGCATTTATCCTTATGAGAAACTTAGCATTAGAGCCCTTAAAGGTGATCGACACAATTCCACAAGACATGAGGAAAGATTACGACTATTTAAAACAAAGAATATTACAACATTTTTCATTAGACACAGCAGGTTATCAATTGCAGTTTTCAAAATTTTCACCATCACCCAACCAAACGTTCATAGACTACGTGTCTACAGTCCAAGATATTTGCACTAAATGGATCACCTCAGCGAAAACAAACAACAGCTATGATAAACTTAAAGAGCTAATAATAATTGACAAGATTATGAACACAATACCCACTCCTTTCTCTAAATTTCTGAGACAAAGTGATTGTAAGACTATTCAAGAAGTCGAAAATAAAGGTAGTGCTTATTTTACAGCGAATTTTTGTTACAGGATTTCGATTTTGAAATCCATCACATTAAAGGCAGGATAATGTAATGGCCGATATTTATCAAGATTTCCCAATGCACAAGCAGATTTACACTATGTAAGTTGATTAGTGGCCATATGATAAGCTGTGATATTTTATTCTGTTGCATAAAAAATTTAGTGTACCTCTACACTTACTGTAGAACTGTAGAAGTGTCGACAGCCTATTCAATACGCTATTTATAGCTATCACAAACATGAAACTTTGAGAACCACTAAGTTGTATTTTCGCCACATTGGCAATTAGCAGTGCATCAGAAACACTCCGAACTGTGGATATTAAAATTTTTGAATTTATTTCATCAACCACAGAACATAAAGTTACCATGCGAATATTAAGAAACTCTGCATACGAGTGAATTCAATGGACTTCGCCAACTAACAGAACAGAACATCGCACATAACCGCAACGAATATAGTATGACTTTACGACATATGAGAGACAACAACACAGGAATGTGACACCAATACGTTACCTATAAATTGAACATTATTTGAAAAACACACGGACAAAGAACGACATCACACGGATCGTCAATGGATTTTAATTAATTTAATGTTATTAGTTAAATAGTATTACATTTTTGCATTTCTATTACATAAAATATGTGAACATGTCGATGTTTCATTCATAATATGTCATAAAAATTTTCATATAATGTTAAAATTTTCTTCCAAAAAAACTTTTTCAATTTAACTTTAAACCATTTGTTATCACCAGTACAAAAAGTACTTGGCGCTTTGAATATAACATATCGCCAGTCTTTTTTTTTTTTCTAAGGGCGACAACATTTACCTCAACTTAATTTGTATATTTTAACAAAATACTATATTGAATGAAAGGTGTACGAATCAGAGAGTAAATGAATTAAATGAAGAGAGCGATATACCTGAGCGGACAATTGTACGCAAAAAGTATTCATTTTAATTTGTCTGCTTTTTTTATGTAAAATGTAACACTTGTCTAAATTGTGTATACATGTTTAGTATTAAATAGAATAGGTTCATTCTAAGAATCACTGTTGAATACCCTGTTCATGCGTTACACAAATGGCGTAATTCATGACAAAGGATATTCAGCTCGTGACACTTAGAGGTATACTACACACCACATACACACACGTAGCACACACTTTATACATTAGGTAAGACATACTCCGACAGATATTTGTTGGTTATTGTCTCAAATTTCGCGACGGCAGGCAGAGAATATCTTTCGTGAGATAATGGCTGCGGTTACACGACCAGTACGGTCACTGCCATAGAGGAAAGCAACGGCAAACTACCTTTTTAAAAGTGCCTAGTATATTATGATTCGCCTAATGTCAAAGTCTCACATGGAGTCGGTATGGACATAAAGATAGAAGGGATTTATAGAAGGGATATAACTCCAATATAAGGGAACTAAATAGACCCACTCGAATGCTCGAACAATCTAGAGCCTTCGAGAAGGATAGGTCAGTTTGCCTACAGCTCCGTGGACACAGGTGGAACCCGCCTACCGCGTGCCAGGACCTGTTCCACGAGAAGCTCGAAGAGAGTTACAGCCCGTGTCCGACCGAGACACGTTAGAGGGCAGACGGCGACTGGACACCGAAGAGAAACAGGGCTTAGCTTAAGGGGAACTTGATAGATAGAAACCAAGTGTATTTAAGGATTGTTAATCATAAGATAGATGATAGAGTTTGCTGTGATGATTATGTGTATGATTGCTTTGTTATGAACTCCTGTGATATTGTAATTAGTGTAACTGGCTGCGAAACCCATTCTTCGCGAGCTTACTGTGAATAAATTGTATCAGATAGTATCAGAATGGAGTTTGTTGCCTGTATGAACCCGAGTTTCATTTCCCTAGGTCTCTATGGACGTTGACACCTAAAGACTGATCATCGCCAAGACAAGGACAGAGACGTTTAAAATTAGCAACATGGAACGTTAGGGCGTTAAACGACGACGAAACATTAGAATACATAAAACAAGAAATGGAAAGAGAAAAAAATTAATATTTTAGGGATGTGCGAAGCGAGATCGACAGGAGCAGGCATCAAGATAGATGAAGATTTTAAGATGATTTATTCTGGAGGTGAAGATCGACAAAGGGGAGTGGTAATTATTTTGTACCGGAATACATCAAAATCTGTTCAAGGATATTGGGCAGTGTCGGACAGAGTTATACTAGTTAAATTAAGTGGCAGACCTTTTAGCATAAATGTTATTCAAGTATATGCCCCAACAGGAGAATCCAGTGAAGATAGTGTAGTGGAATTTTATAATGACATAGAGTCTGCCTAAAGAAATGTAAACTTTCAGAAATAAACATCGTAATAGGGGACTTCAATGCAAAAGTAGGAAATCAAGGTGATAGATACACAGTAGGAAACCTATAGTCTAGGAGGAGAGAAATGAAAGACGATACAGACTCGTAGAGTGGTGCAAAAGAACAGAAAATATTTGTAGGAAACACCTGGTTTAAGCAACACCCCTAGAAGATTTGGACACGGAGGAGTTCTTGATAGCAGGATTAGAAACCAGTTTGACTACATTCTCATTAGCAGAAGATTTAAAAACGTTCTAACAATGCAAAAACAGTTCCAGTGCTGATTTTTTATAGTGACCACAGTTTACATAAGGAACATTGAGGAAGAGTGAAGAAAGTCAAGTATAAAACAGGAAACACTAAATATGATTTGGTACATTGAGAATCAACGAAATACAAAACAAATTCAACATAGAAGTACAGAACAAATTGAAAATTGTCTGATTGCGATCCTATTCCAGAATTGGATGATCAATGGGAAATGTTGAAGAATTTAACAGTTTGGTTGCAGACACAAAAAATTCAAAATTAAAGAGGGGGGTCGTAAGAAAAGGATGACTGAGAAATTTTCACCTAATGGAAACAAGAAGACTCAAAAAATAATTTCGCCAAATGAAGAAAATTTACAGAAAGTCAGAATATTATGTAAGGAGGCAAAAAAAGCATGGTTGGAGGAAAAGTGCTTAGAAATGAAAAACAACACAACAGTCAAAATCCACATTATTTCACAAAAGAATTCAGGAACTTATAATAACAGAACAAGTACATCAGCAGACTGTTTTAAAAACTAAAGATGGCAAAATCATAAAAGAAACAGATCAGATTTTACATGTATGGATAGATTATGTGAAAACCCTATAAATGATAACAGAGAGAAAAAAATGATTAGATTTTAAAAATGAAGGACCACCAATTTTTAAGATGGAAATGTTCTTAAGCATATGAAAAATGGCAAGGCCCCCCGGTTTCAGATAACATACAACATAAATTATTAAATCTTTAGAAGAATTTGGACTAGAGCAAGTCACCAGACTGCTGAAACATTTTGATACTGGAGATATACCTTCTGAATTATGTAACTTGTATTTTTAAAAAAAATTGGGGGGAAATCCCAAAAAGAAATCCAAAAGGAAAAACCTTGGGGGGAAAAAAAAGTGGGGAAAATTTTTAAAAAAAAAAAATTTTTTTGGGGAAAAATTGGGAAAATGCCCTAAAAGTT
>JACEFZ010024421.1:202500-219080 GCA_014155875.1 Cepaea nemoralis | reverse complement strand
GGGGGGAAATCGGGGAAAGGCGAGACGGATCAGCAGCAACAGATTGCTACTGGCACTATTAGTGTTGGAACTCTTCGCTGGCTGCTGAGGATGGGGACGGAGCGCTTATCGGAATGCCCCGCATGCTGTGATGTCGGTTCCTAAATCAATCAATCAATCAATCAATCAATCAATCATTACGTTTTCCAATGCATCGCTTGTCTTTATATGAACAAAGAACGTTGTGGTATTAACTAAAATTCGATTTTTAATCTCCATTCCCATAACCTTTAGTCACACTCTTACAATTATGTTGTTTAGCAACCATACTTCAAGTATACCTCAATAGCATTTCATCATCGCTGTTACAGTGTTTTTTATTTTTATTTGTCGGTTCCTAAATCAATCAATCAATCAATCAATCAATCAATCAATCAATCAATCAATCATTACGTTTTCCAATGCATCGCTTGTCTTTATATGAACAAAGAACGTTGTGGTATTAACTAAAATTCGATTTTTAATCTCCATTCCCATAACCTTTAGTCACACTCTTACAATTATGTTGTTTAGCAACCATACTTCAAGTATACCTCAATAGCATTTCATCATCGCCGTTACAGTGTTTTTTATTTTTAATCTGCCCCCCCCCCCCCACCCCTACCCCGTTGTTATGAATCTGCAAGCTTACCACTGACATCTGTCATAACTGTCATTTACTGCCAATATAGTACCTTGCGGTGTATGGCAGAGGGGTCTTTGAGCATGAGGAATAAAGGCCGCCTGGCTAGTGCAGTCGCCGCGAACTATTCAGTTTGGATTTTCTTTTTGCCCCCGACAGAAAAAAATCCCGCACCTTACCGGGGATCGAACCCGGGTCTCCCGAATGAGAGTCCGGCGTTCTATCCACTTGGCCAGCCGCTCCACTGACATCATAGGCAGGAAAATGTCATTGAACAATGCTCTTTGCTTTATAGTGTTACGTATTTGTTCTTTAATATTAATAACGTGATTTAGATTGCTTTGTTATACCTGTATTCAAGTCAGCACTGATTTTACCGCTTGATGAAGTCATATAACTATTTAATACAGGCAGCAAACGACAATGTATTCATTGTATTCAGATAATGAGCTAAGGCTCGCTTGGGTTATTTAGGCTGTTACAGTTAAAGCATCCATGATGCATCTTTTGTTTAAATGTTTAATTGAAGATTGCGCGGTGAGATTACAACAAAGGTGTGCAAAGCTGAGGAAATGAACACGATATCAGATTTCCCATCACCAGAATCTTTGGGTATAGTAAGGCTGTTTTGTGGACAATCCGTGATAGCAAAATATCAAAGATTTACACGCAGCAGGGCCACGATTTGATAATGATAACAATATCACAGATTTCAACGTAACCAGGTCACAATTTCCTAATTTTGATAATACGACAGATTTCATCGTATCTAGACTATGATCTGACAATGATTGTAATATCACAAATTTCAAAATAACCAGATTATGGTTTGATAATGATAACAATACAATAGATTTCAATGACAATGATAACAATATCACAGACTGTAATGCTTCCTATTCGACTATGTACCCAAAGTTTGAAAGCTTCAATTTTTCGCTCACATTTTTTATACATTGTCCATCTTTCTGCTACCACACATTATCCCCTTTGGGCAACAATCACTTTCAAATTAATATCATGTCAGGGTAAAACCGTGGTCAGTAGCTATTTGTGGCTGATTCAGCCACATGATTATTAATATGAGCCAGGGATGGACCCTAACATAACTTCTCTTTAAGACTGAGCGGGGTAGGGGTACTGGTATAATCGAAATAGAAAATGAAAACCACACAATAATGTAGAGTAAATGTAACACTTGATCACCCATAGTTTTAATTTGTAACTTAGCTGTTTAAATGTGGGAATCTGCTTCATGTTGGTGAATGTTTCTTCTGCCATTTCTTTTCTCTGTCTTATTTTAGTATTACACCATCATCTGTTATTAATTGTTGTAGGTAAGATCTGGTGAAGGAGTTAACGACTTTTTCCGTAATCCCGTATATCCACGTGAGGAACACATCTGCGAGAGATTCGGCAGCGGATTGCGTCGCGTTGGTTACTTAGGGGTATGTGAGCCTGTCGCTCAGAAAGCAGTGGCAAATTACTGAGCGTAATCTTGCCAAGAACATCAACAACAGCTGAAAAATGCTGGTGTCGACTGTAATGTCCTGTAAGTGATATGCAACTTTAAAATAAAAGGTAAGAAAAACGATGGACTTGTTCAAGTGTGTTTTCATTTACCATAATTTTCAGAACTGGTTAGGTACTATCTTTGTTGATTCTCATAGTTTTCTTTATGCCTACGCTGTTTTCAAGGTTTAAGTTTTGTTACAACTATACCCAAATATTAAAGCAACAGCGAAATCTTAAGTCGCACAGTACTATTTCATACTTAAAAATAACAATAATTTAATACATTTAACAGTAACAGCATAACATATTTAGAAATAGGATTATTATAAATATCCTTAACAAAAATTTAACTTGCGTATATAACAATACAGAAATGTGAAAGCAATTAATGACACGGATTTCCAAATGCCGGAAGTTCTGAAGCACAAATACACTGCAGTGTAAGTAAAATAAAGTCCCCTTTTCACACCCTGAAGTATACTGGGCATATGTGCTAGCTCCAAATTGTTATAGACCAATTTAAAGACTCGAGGGGTGATCCATTGGCACCTTGCCGTCTTGACAGACGATAGTTTGTGCTTTAAAAAGGCATAATAACTTTTACCTATGGCGGTAGCGAATGTGACTGATAAGGCCAATTTGCGCTGTAAATGTCCGTTCACAGTGGGTGCATGTGAACACGTGGTCATTTCCACCATCATGCACCATCTTACGTCTCAAACGATCGGTGTGTGACTTATCTGCAATAATTTTCTCCTTTGTCTTTATTCCATTTCTGATGTTTGCCCTCCATGCAACACGTTCAGCGGCAACTTGCTCCCAATGTGCATTATCAATGCTTGTATCAATCATGTCCCGCTTACACACATCTTTGTATCGTAGTAGAGGCCGACCCTGAGATCTCTTACCCATCTGTAATTCACCAAAAAAGATGTCCTTTGGTATTCTACCATCATCCATCATCCTAAGATGTCCTATCCATCTAAGTCTACGAAGTCAGGTTGTGTGACAGTTTATTCCATGCTCAGTCTTCGAGGGGTGATAAGGTCAATATATCACGCTAACGCCATAACTTTTCAAGGCATTTCCTGGTATCTATTTACGACTGGGTCGAAATTGGAGTGTGATTAACCAAATTCAAAGTGAAAAACAAAAAGTTAATAACAGCAATGAATTCCTAATTAGCTATAGAAAATATGAGCTGAAGAGAAAGGATAAAACAAGAACCTAATTCCGAAAGTAAAAACGTGGCAAACAATCCTGCTGACCGCGAAAGCTAGAAAAATCGCTATAAATGGAATGATTGGGTTAGTTAAATGTAGCACCAACACTTCACTGAGGTAAACGGGGGGAAGAAAAAAAGAAGCAGAAGAAGTTAAATTCAAATAAGAAAAAAAAGTTGTAACGCTATATGGAGCAAGAGCGTTTTTGACAGAATTTATTATAAGAATAGCGCGGGAATTCGACACTGTTTCATCCATAATAAAAGGAAGGTCAAGGTCACCGGAGGGGTTTGAGTAGAAACTAGCATGACATGACGTCACACACACCCACGTGATCTGTTTTGTTTGTATATGATTTTATTTCAGCACCCGATGGCGATGAGAAGAATTTCATCGAAACGTTGTGAATATTGTCATGGTGCTGTTTCTGTGACTGAACTGGGTATGCATGCATACACACTTTTATACCTGCACTGCAACGCAAGTAGAGGCGCCCGCTCACTCGCGCTCGCGCGCGCGCGCACACACACACACACAAAGTTAGTTAGGTGCATAGCTTTAGAGGACGTCGCAGTCAACGCCAGGATTTTTGGCTGTGTGTGTGTGATTTCTTGGGAAGTTTACGCCCAGAATTATGCATTGCTTTCTGAACGACCAGCACTCATACCATTGACACCCCTCTGCCGTGCGTCCACCTTGACGAGGTAGAGGGGCTTGAGCGTTCCAATGACCCCAAGAGCTATGCCGGCGGTAGCACAGCTACTGGTAGGGTCACCCATGTCGGACAGGTCAAGGGAGAGGGACCAGACGAAGTGACGCACAAACCTGCTGCCTTGTAGGTAGACTGGGGACAGTCAAAGGCTAGGGAAAGCATCCCGAACAAATGCTTGTCGAAATCGGATGTACTGAGCCACAGGCTTGACAAAGAAGTGCAACGTAACTTTATCATTTCATGATGCCACAGATGAAAATAAATCGTTATGGTGCTAATCCCGTGAAGTCCCATCAGGCGGTGATAGTGCCGGGCCCCCTGCCTCGAGGGGGTCCACCCATGACTACTGGTGGTCACCTTCCCCTGTGCTGTGGAGTCAAGGCACAGAGGAGTAGGTTAAGAGTTATTGACCAAACACCCCGGACACTCAACATACTACAATGGAATGCAGAAGGAGTTTATAACAAGAAAGCCTCCCTAACACAGCGTCTTCATAAAGATAGAATAGATGTGGCATGCATTCAAGAGACACACCTCAACGCCAATCGCACATTTTCAGTCAAGGGATATCAGGCCACACGTTTCGACCGCGAAGGACACAAAGGAGGAGTTCTAATACTTACACGAAATACAATACCTTGCAGCGAAGTATCTGTGATCTCTGACAACCAAACGGAAATTATAGGTGTTGATATAATGATAAAGGACGTGAAAATAAGAATTTACAATCTGTATAGCCCAGGCAGATAAGGATCTTACACTCTCAAACATGGAAATAACTGACACAAATTGCATTGTTGTCGGAGACTTTAATAGCCGTTCAGAAAGATGGGGATACCCAGATACTGACAAAAGAGGAGATGAAGTGGAGGACTGGGAAATAGACTCAAATCTCCATCTACTCAACAAAGCGGATGACACACCGAGCTTTTACTCCAGAAGATGGATTACCACTTCTACTCCAGACTTAGCTTTCTGCACAGGAGACATCCTCCACAAAATCGATCGCCATGTGCTTGACCAATTAGCAGGTAGTGACCACAGACCAATCAAGCTTGTAATAAATATGGAGTATGTTCCACAGGAGCAAAAGCCTTTGCCCCGTTGGAATTACAAACGAGCAGATTGGGACAGATTTGCCATACTAACAGACACATATTGTGAAAACATAAATACACGATATGGCAACATGAAGCAAATGGTGGAAAGTCTAAACAGAGCAATAATACAGGCGGCCACTGAGTCTATTCCAAGAGGAGCGAGGAAAAATTACAAACCATACTGGACTGAAGAACTACAAATTTTGGAGGACAAAGTTGAAGATGCTAGGAAGACCGCAGAGAGAGAACAAACAACTGAAGCGAACATCTCTCTCAAAGCCATCTCAGCAAAATATAAAAGAACAGTAAATCAAACAACAAGAGATTGTTGGAGGAAAAAAACAGAAAACCTGAATTTTGACAGGGATGGAAACAAACTATGGAAACTAGTGAAAGCCATGAACAATGAAGGACCTAGAAACAAACAAATAACAATTAAACAAGGAAATGCCTTGCTTACAGGAAAAAAGGCTGCAAATGCACTAATGGAACACTATGCCAGTGCAAACCACATTGATATTACAGCCGAACAGAAGAATGCAATCAAAGATAAACAGATACATCATAGATATACAGAGACAGCAGCAGAATATATGATGGCAAATCTAACAATGGAAGAAATGGAACAGGCAATGAATACCCTAAAAAAGAAGACATCACCAGGAAAGGATGGAATCACAAATGAAATGCTAATAGGACTAGGCACTAAGGCAAAAAAGAAACTACTAGCAGTCCTAAATTACAGCTGGAAGAGGGGAATAGTCCCTCAGGCATGGAAGGAAGCTATACTAATACCAGTCCCAAAGAAAGGAAAAGACCTGGAAGAACCAAATGGCTATCGACCTATCAGTCTTCTTAGCTGTGTAGGAAAATTAATGGAACGCATTATCAATGGCAGGCTAACATGGCATCTGGAAGAAAACCAACTCTTAACACCTCACCAAGCAGGATTCAGAAAGTACAGATCCACTGAAGATCAAATAACCTATATAGCTCAGGAAATAGAGGATGCCTTCCAAGAGAAAAAGCACACACTAGCGGTCTGGATAGATTTAGAAAAAGCATTTGATAAAGTATGGAAGGAAGGACTGAAAGTAAAACTACAAAAAATGCATGTCTGTGGGAAAATGTACAAATGGATCAGCCACTACCTTGAGAACAGAACTGCCAGGACAAAAGTACAAGGACAAACCAGCAAAATGATGCTGTTGGAGCAAGGTGTCCCCAAGGAGGAGTTCTTTCACCAACATTATTCCTAGCATATATAAACGACATCACGGAAAATTTTCCAGCCAGAGTACACACATCATCCTTTGCAGATGACCTAGCCATATGGACATCTGAAGAATATATTAGTACAGCTAACAGCAGAATACAGCAAGCCCTATTAGCGCTAGAGGACTGGTCAAAATCATGGCTAGTGAAGATAAGTGAGGAGAAAACAACATGCACAGTGTTCTCCCTCTCAACTAAAACTCAGCAACCTAAGCTGGTATTGAATGGAAAAATATTGCGCCATGAAGAAAATCCAAACTATCTAGGAGTCACCTTTGATCGTCGCCTGACATGGAAGACACAGGTTGAGAAAAATCGAACAAGAGCAAGGCAAAGAATGGCAATCATGAAAAAGCTTGCTGGTACAACGTGGGGAGCAGATGAGAAAGTTCTCAAGAAGTTATATACTGGACGGGTGAGGCCAGCACTGGAATATGGCATTGCAGCTTGGGCAACAGCAGCTAAGTCAAACTTTAACAAAATAAGTAGAGTCCAAAACCAAGGAATGCGAATCATAACTGGAAGCCTGAAGACAACGCCTATTAATGAATTAGAAAAGATAACTTGTTTACAACCAATGCAGGATAGAAGAGATAGCAGAGCCCAGCAACAAGCTGAAAAATTTAGAAGATTGACAGACCACCCTATGTATAAAAGGTTTAGTGGTTTTGGAAAGGGAAGACTGAAGCGTAGCAACTTTGTAGAAACTGCAAAACGAAAGATTAGGGCAGATCCCATACTTAACATATCAACAGTCAAACCCATTTACAATGCAGACAAGTTCCCAGCTTGGAGACAGCAGCAACTGCCTGAGATGATAGAAAACATTCCTGGTATTGAGAAAAAGAACACTCAGCATGAAACAGAAAGAAGAGAAATAACCCTAAACTACATAAAAGAACATTACCCAAGCAGCAATTGGACCCATGCATATACAGATGGATCAGCCAAAAATTCAGTAGAGAATGGAGGAGGAGGAATTCTCCTAAATTTAAAAAATGGAGTGAAAAAAACACATTCAGTGGCAACTGGAAAGTTTTCAAGTAACTTCAAAGCGGAGGTAGAGGCTCTGAAAACTGCAGCAGAAATGCTCTTGATGGAGGAAAATAAAGAGAAGCAAATAGCTATCTTTACAGATGCAAAGTCAGCTGTCTCAATACTGAAGAGCAAAAACAGCACAGAACTAGCTGACCTAAGAGCAGCACTCCATGGTCTATGCCAGAAATCCAAAAAAGTTGTAATACAGTGGATCCCATCACATTGCAGTATACCTGGAAATGAAGAGGCTGACAGACTGGCAAAAGAGGGCGGACGACTACCACAGCCTGACACAGACATAACCTATAATGAGGCAAAGAGGTTGATAAAAAGCACTTATAGAACCAAATGGGAATCAGAGCATCCAGGCCACCAGAAGGATGATGCATATTACAAACTCGACCGAAGAGAACAAGTAGCAATCTTCAGACCACCGCACAGGACATAACAGGCTGAAATACCACTTGTTCAATAAACTAAAGATAGGAGATACCGATGAATGTAATTGTAGAACTGGAAAAATGACAGCAAAACACTCGCTGCAGGATTGCCCAACGTATGCAGAACAGAGAAAGATATTTTGGCCCACACCTGCTTCATTTGAGGACAAGCTCTATGGAGATGTCAACAAGCTCAAGTTGACCGCAGCTTACTTTAACTACATTCAGGTTGACATTTAAAGGTTCATGAAGACCCAGAGGCATGAAATGGAATATTGCTTGGATAGCAAATCCATTATGTGGAAAGTCCAAATCGAAAGGTCGCTGTGTGGGCTTCATAAAAGGTGGAAAAGTGTCCTAGTGGCACGAAATGGAATATTGCTTGGCTAGCAATCCATTACATGGAAAGTCCGAATCGAAAGCTCACTGTGTGGATGTCATCTGCAGACTGCATACTTCTGGTTTCCGGAAGAACAGCCTATGGTGAACGGAAGGCCCAATATACGGAAGTGAGGCTAAGCAGCCATGTGCAGGACGTGACGATTCCTTGGGTGAGCCCAGTACCAGAGCGCTATGTATCGGCTCTGCAAGTATGGAAGCCTCCTTGGATGGCGGGGAATGACATGGTCTGCCCCTGCCTTCCCTTGAGGGCTGACCAGGATCTTTGGCTGTTCTATATGGGCCAGCTGGGATGGGGGATAACACCACAACAGTGAGGTCAAACGTCCTAAGAAACCCCCGGGAAGGTTAACCCGGTCAACAAATGCCCGCAGAAGTCGGATGTGTCGGCCTAACGGCGCAAGAACGCAGCTCTGCTGTAAACAGGCACAACGCAATCACATCCGAAAAAAAAAAAAAACCAACTCCGGATGATCGCAGAAGAAGAAGAAGAAGATACCATTGACAACTAACGCATGGCGGCCATATATATATATATATATATATATATATATATATATATATATATATATATATATATATATATATATATATATATATATATATATATGCTATGAAAGTCATGAAGTATAACATAGTGGAAGGAGTACATTAAGATAAACACGATTTCACAGCAACGCCATCATCGTCATCTTTATCATCATCATTATCCTCATCATCATTATCCTCATCATCATTATCCTCATCATGTAGTAGGTCCTAAGGAAAATGTTGATCTCAACACGGCCCGTCGGAAAGACTCTGGATCTGTCACCAGTTCACCTGTCTCATGCATGTTCATACCCAGGATGTCGTTCATGCTGGCCACCTCTGCCTCCTCTTCCAGGAACCAGGCCTTCCATGGCATTAGCATCGGGTTCAAACCACGGTGACGTTTAGTATGACTAGAGTATTTCCACAGAGCATGTTCTCCAGGGTTTCCTCCAGTAAAGCCAACTAAAGCCAACTCAGAAGGGAATACTGGCCACCTGAGTCGACACTGCTTCGAAAGTTGTATGGAACAAAAAAGGGGCTTAAAAAGTTGTTGAATACTTAACAAGAACTCGTCTAAAGATGAAAATATGAAAGAACAAACGGGAGAAGAAGAAGAAAAAAAAAACTCAAGTATTTCAGTTTCAGAGACATGTTCCTATTTATGAACAAAAGAGGGACTCCAGAAAATTGTTGACTACTTAACGAGAACTCACCTGTCAGTGAAACCGTGAAAGAACGAACGAGAGAAGAAGAAGAAGAAAATCTAAAGAATTTCAATTTCAGAGACATGTTGCCATTTATGAGCCAGCGTTTTTCGAAGATTTGATTTGGTAAAATGTCAGCACGTTTCGTCTTCTGGGCCCACGGTATTCTGAGAAGTATTTTGTAACATTTAAGTTCTAAAGCCTGGAGTGTCTCCTGGGCCCATGGTATTCTGAGAAGTATTTTGTAACATATAAGTTCTAAAGGCTGGAGTTTCTCCTGGACCCCCGGTATTATAAGAAGTATTTTGTAACATGTAAGTTCTAAAGCCTGGAGTGTCTCCTGAGCCCATGGTATTCTGAGAAGCATTTTGTAACATGTAAGTTTAAAAGGCTGGAGTTTCTAATGGACCCCCGGTATTATAAGAAGTATTTTGTAACATATAAGTTCTAAAGGCTGGAGTTTCTCCTGGACCCCCGGTATTATAAGAAGTATTTTGTAACATGTAAGTTCTAAGTCCTGGATTTTCTCATGGGCCCAAGGTTTCTGAGAAGTATTTTGTAACATGTAAGTTCTAAAGACTGGCGTTTCTTCTTCAGTGATTGTGAAAAAGTCCATGGCTCACATCCGTCAACCCTCCCAGAATTCCAAATTGCAAAATAGTGAATAACAAAATATCAGTATCACTGATTTCATAATAAAAGAACTTATAAAAGACAAGTAAACAGGAACAGAGTTAACTGATTAAGTGCCGAAGGATAATATATCGCCATACTAAGGTCATCAAGTTGTTTATTTTGTTTCGTGGTATCTTCGGCAGTTTCAATGTTTTGTGAATGGAAATTTACATTATAATACTCTTTCATTTGATTGTGTAGCATGTTTCGTTCAAACCGACTTTCTGTTAGAACACTGAATCAGTTAAAAGTAATCAATCAATCAATCAATCAATCAATCAATCAATCAATCAATCAATCAATCAATCAATCAATCAATCAATCAATCAATCAATCAATCAGGTGCCGTCTCCGCAATGAAGGTTGGCTGCAATGGATCTCCAACACTGTCTGTCTCTCGCCTTGACTGTACATTCTGTCAGGCTGATGTTCGTCCATCTCTTGATGTTATCCTCCCACTTGTATCGTTGTCTACCTCTTGCTCGCTTGCCCTCCACCTTGCCTTCCAGTATGGTTTTTATAAGAGTATCATGTCTTTTAACGTGGCCAAAATATTTCACTTGTCTCCTCTTTATTTCTGTCATCAACTATCTCATCATTCCCAGTTTTTGTAGGACCTCTGCATTTGATTGTTTTTGTTTCCAAGGTTAAAACAATGTGTAAATTTAAAACTAAAACATCACATATTTTGTAATGTGATATGGGGAAGTCGTGGCAGAGAAACGTTGGTGTCCGCTTCTGCACTTTAAAAATACCACGGCAGTTTGAAATTGCAAAGAGTAGGTCTCACCGACCCTGGCTTGACAACTTTGTCAGGAAATAAAACATACCCTCGGGTAGATTAAGTCCGCTATCACGGATAAAATATGTCTAGAGTAGGTTAGTTAACCGTACCCAAATGTAAGCCTGAAGTCGGACGCAATGACCTTTGAGGTGCATAATTATGTGTGACGCTCTTCCTCTTAAAAGAAGAATGAAGAAGGGGAAGACAATTATAGTATAATATATGGAAACTGGTTTTTCAAAAACAACAGCAACGTAACACATTTCACACTAACGAATTAAAAGATTTGAGAGCACAACGGGAATATAGCAACACTTACGTTTTCTTCCACGATCTTCCTCATCTTCCAGAAGTCCCGTGTGGGTGCGATACCACGTGACTGTTGGAGGTGGGAAACCAGTTACATTGCACACTAGCTCCACCGTTTCCCCTTCCCTGACACTAACAGTGTCGCTAGAAGAGAGATGGTCGACGATTCTCGAAGGTTCTGAAAATAAACAAACGTTATTTGTCAGCAGAGACTACGACGACGACGAAAAATACAGCTGCCGCAGCAGCAGCAGTAGCAGCAGTAGCAGCGGCAGCAGCAGCAGCAACAACAACAAAAACGACAAAGATAAGAACAATGACATTAACATAAAAAACAACAACAACAACAAGAACAACAAAATTAACATCGAAAATAACGACGACAACAACAGTGACGACGACGACAACAACACCAACAACAGCAGCAGCAATGATGACGACGACAACAACAACAGCAGCAGCGATGATGACGACGACAACAACAACAGCAGCAGTTACAACAACAACAACAGCAGCAGTTACAACAACAACAACAGCAACAGCAACAAGAACAACAGCAACAGCCACACTTTAAACGTGCTTCACAGGACGTATCGATCAACCCCATTCTGATTTCATGGACTATTTGTACTTTCAGTAGTTTGCATTGCTTTATGAACGAGAACCTTCTTTTTGAATCAGTTAAGTCCGGTGTATTGGCCTTCAGGTCGCCCGTACTCCAAAATCGATCTGCTTGTGTCGTAGTGAGGTTGATGAGGAGAATTTTTTCTCGATCCGGTATCAAAGTACCACTCTCTCATGGACTATTGCAGAGCTCTCATTCACCCCTCCAAGCCCCGATACCATCGAAGTGTTTGAGACCAGTACAGGAACATCACATTTGGGGAGAGGCATCATAGAGTTTAACCAGCTCATGTTCAGGTCATCACGGAAATCATGGGGTTTAAGCAACTCATGGTTCAGGACGTCATGGAAATCATAGAGGTTAACCAGCTCATGGTTCAGGTCATCACGGAAATTATGGGGTCAAGCAAATCATGGTTCAGATCGTCATGGACATCATAGAGTTTAACCAGCTCATGATTCAGGACGTCACGGACATCATAGAGTTTAACCAACCCATGATTTAGGATGCCATGGACATCATATAGATTAACAAGCTCATGGTTCAGGATATCACTTACATCATAGAGCTTAACCACCTCATGGTTCACTACGTCGTGGATATCGTAGAATTTAACCAGCTCATGGTTCAGTACGTCATGGATATCGTAGACTTTAACCAGATCATGGTTCAGGACGTCACGGACATCATAGAGTTTAACCAGTTCATGGTTCAGAACGTCATGGATACCACAGCGTTTAACCAGCTCATAGTTATGGACGTCATGTAAATCATACAGTTTAACTAGCTCATGGTTCAGCACACCACGAACATCGTGGAGGTTAACCAGCTCATGGTTCAGGACATCACGGACATCATTGAGTAAACCAGCTCATGGTTCAGGACATCACGGACATCATTGAGTAAACCAGCTCATGGTTCAGCACACCACGAACATCGTGGAGGTTAACCAGCTCATGGTTCATCACATCACGGACATCATTGAGTAAACCAGCTCATGGTTCAGCACACCACGTACATCGTGGAGGTTAACCAGCTCATGGTTCAGGACATCACGGACATCATTGAGTAAACCAACTCATGGTTCAGGACATCACGGACATCACTGAGTAAACCAGCTCATGGTTCAGGGTAGCAAACACAGACTGGCTGGAATTAGATTAGAATGGTTGGTAATGTGCCTTCCACAGGTATAGGCATCTCTTCCACAGGTCAATGCATCTCATTCACAGGTCTAGGTATCTCATCCATAGGTCTAGGCCTCTCATTGTCAACATACTTCAACCCAAGGCCCAGGGGTTAGGACTTTTGTTACATATTTGCACATAACACGCGTGCTAGAGGTTGTGTATTTGTCTTATCTGGGAGATTATATTAGGGGCGTTCATTTGAAACCCGTTCCAGTGGCTTTATTACAAAAGCGTGAAAGAAGCATTAACAGGTGTGGTAGAATTAAACAAAGTATTCATTTTGTTTGAATTATGCACCATGGGTTGATCAGAAGAAGTCGCCGTAGGCATTCAGACAAGTATCCCATTGTTTAGGTAGGCGGCGAATGCCGTCGGCAAAAAAGGATTTTGATTGCTCACTGAAAAAAGTGTTTACCACGTTCATTACGTCTGCATCTGTGTGAAATCGTTGCCCCTTCAGAGCTGTTTTTAGAGGTCCGAACAAATGAAAATCACATGGTGACAAATCAGGACTATAGACTGGATATTGCAGAATTTCCCACTTCTTTGCGACATGCGGACGAGCAATATCGTGCAACAAAATCAAACCGCGAGAAAGCATGCTGAGTTGTTTATTCTTGATGGCTTTTTGCAGCTTGTCTAGTGTTTGCAATTAGTGGGTAGAGTTGATGTTGACACCAGGTTCTTTATAGTAGGCCAACAATAGCCCTTCATGTCCAAAAAATGCGCTCAGCATAACCTTACCAGCGGAAACCTGTAACTTGAATTTTTTGGCTTTTGGTGATCCAGTATGCTTCCATTGCATGCTCTCTCTTTTGCTGCTTGGCTCAAAGTGGTGACATATTTATCGCCTGCCACTGTGCGGAAGAGAAATGCATCACCCTCCACTCTGTAACGCAGTAAGTGGTCAAACATCATCCCATGTGTTCCTCTTTTTGGTGGTCGGTCAACATCCGTGGTACCCACTGTGAACACACCTTCTGATATTGCAGTTTCTTACGAACGACCTTTTGAATTGTCCCAATTGACACATCAAATTTTTTCGCTAGGGAACGTTTGCTTCGACAACGGTTCATCTGTACTGCTGCATCAATTTTGCCGATGGTTTTTTTCTGTTGCAACAATATGCGCTTGACCCGGCAGTCGAAGATCTGTCGTGAACTGACGTTCTTTCAGAAACATTCGTGCCCAGTCTGTCATTGTTGTCTTCGACACACATTTGCTACCGCCCGATGTCTGCATTCTTCGATGAATGTCCATTGGTCGACATCCTTCAAATGAAAGAAACTGAATCAGCTTCTTTCGTCGGATTTTGGATCAACCCGGCCATTTTCTCAACGGTCAGAAACAGAACCTTTGCATCATGGGACTATAAGCACGTGCTCTTTTATTCATTGGTCAGTACTTATCACATGACTATGACACGATCATGTTCAACGTACGCAATTACGTGCGGTGCTGCACGAACAGATTTCAAATGAACGCCCCTTATATAATAGGCAGCAAAGACGGTCGGCTCAAAGACTGAGCAGCTCTTATATATACAACTCTTTTGAAGTCTTTCATGCTCGTCGTCATTCGCATTTGCGAGCGCTATCAAGACAAGTCACCTGAACAAATTAAGAAGCCTGATACAGGGGAGGAAATTGTCACGTTGCAAGAACAACAAAAGACGCACGGTATCCAAGATGTGCAGCGTGGTAGCCGACAAAACCATCAAGAAGATGAGAGCCAGCTTGCTAGCTGCATCAAAGATCCTGAAACTACAAGTATTACTGAAGCTACCACGAGAGACAAGATTGACAGTCCACCATAGACAAGAGCCAAACCTAATGAGAAGCAGAGAGAGGAGAAAGACACCGACTCACCGACAAGCGAGTGGATTATCAAGCGTATCCAAGTGGATATATCAGACGAAGAAATCCTGAAGCAGCTACGAGAAGAGAATCTCCACACCCGATTCTTGAAGGCGGAGCGGCTCCTCACCTGCTCCAAGATTCCCACAACCTTGACGGTGGTGACGACAGAGGGCAGCGAAATGCCGATCACAGTATCCATCAACAAGAGAATGCAGCAGCCAGAGAGATTCATCCCAAGGATCACCCAATGTCCCAGATGTCAGAGGGCCGGCCACAACAGAGCAACATGCCGCAGCAGGACGGAAATCTGCCGGTACTGCGCCGATCACCACGCCTTCAAGGAGTGTCCGCTGGGCAAGCTGGACACGGACTTCCGATCACCCAACAACAAACGATAGTGCGCCAACTGCCTGGGCAAGCATGGAGCAAGATACTTTGGCTGTCCGTACCTGCAACGACACAGAGACGTGTTAAAGTTTGCCATCAACACAAAGACACCATGCAACGAAGCAAGGCGGAGGTGCGAGACAGCCACAAGCATCTCACAAGCGGAAAAAGGTCAACTGCAAAACCAGATAGATGAGCTAAAGAAGCAAATCAATCTACTTCACACACCGGCACCGACCAGCGACAATGAAAAGCTGCTTGCTGAAATAAAGGAGATCCAGCAAAACATCATGAAAGAAGTGGAACATATGGCCAAGATGAAGAAGGAAAACGAAGAAATGCTACGCACCATTAAAGCAGAGAGAGAGAGAGAGAGAGAGAGAGAGAGAGAGAGAGAGAGAGAGAGAGAGAGAGAGAGAGAGAGAGAGAGAGAGAGAGAGAGAGAGAGAGAGAGCTGTTGAAAGCTGAAATAGAAGTAATCCGAAATCAAACCAAGTGAAACTATGCAAGAGAACGCAGACAAGCCGCAAGATGAAACACTGCAAAGGACCTAGCCAGAACCGCATGCAGAATACCCACCCGGACTCTCCCTGAAGGAGTGCTTAGAATCGATAAAATTGGAGTAACGCAGGCACCAGGAATTCAAAAGGCGCTGGGATGAAAGAGAAAAGAAGAAGCCCAAGAAACTCAGGAGACCGGTAGTATACCCAGATAGATGTACTGACTTCGAGGATGGACCTGGCTACACTTACTATATAGAAGACGGAGAGATGATCCCACGGATGACCGTGGAGGAAAAAATTGAATGGCAGCAGAAACTCAAACTCAAAAGTGAAAACAGGAGCAAGGAGGAAAATGGAAACGTAGAAAAGCTCCTACAGAAAATACACAAAAAAGGAGGCAAAAATACCAAATAAAAAGTCCTTATAAGGACTGCAACCAGTCAAGCCAGACGAGCCAGGAGCCTTCACTAACAAAAGGTACCACAAAAGGAGACGAGCACAAAGGATAGCCGCCGACCAACCCCCAGATGACACCACAGACACAAATCAACATAACCAGGCCGAGATAGGACTAACTCGTAAGAGCGCACAAGACAAGAATGAGGGCAAATTACCCAAAAAAAAAACCACGGACCTCAACAATAACC
>JACEFZ010024421.1:105000-197500 GCA_014155875.1 Cepaea nemoralis | reverse complement strand
CTCTAAGAGCTGTACCGTCGATGATTATATTTGTCAGCTTT
This sequence comes from Cepaea nemoralis, assembly GCA_014155875.1. Taxonomy (NCBI): domain Eukaryota; kingdom Metazoa; phylum Mollusca; class Gastropoda; order Stylommatophora; family Helicidae; genus Cepaea; species Cepaea nemoralis. The sequence continues at coordinate 197,459 of JACEFZ010024421.1, read as the reverse complement.
CAGTTTTGTGGAGGGAGTAAACATTGTAGCAGCTGACTTTTATGCATTGGTTTTGGAACAGCGTTTATCTGCCAGTTGGCTTGGACACCTGCAACATTATGTATCTTGTTCGTAGCACTTGCTGCATATTTATCAGAGCACCGTATATCTAGATCAACTGCGCACATTGCTGTCTCGATGTCACAGGGTAGATCTTTGTTAAGATCATTGATGTATATAAGTGGCCGACAGGCCTTCACCTAGAGACTCTCCATAGCGCAGTAACATTTTTGTGGCCATTAAGCTGGACTCTGACTCTCCTAATAATACGTTGCTGTTTGACATCCTGTATAATGTCCGAGAGCCATGGTATCAGTTTGTGCATGTTACAACTGACATTGTTATTATTAAGCTGAAACAAAAAGAGTTTGGTCCAGACTTGTCGAATGCTTTTAGTTAGTCTATTAACATGGTCAAAATGTGGTTCCCCCTCTCTTGGAATGCGTCCTCTGTCTCATGGGAGAGGCAAGTAGACTGATAGACTGTGCAGTCACATTGTCTAAAGCCTGCTTGGCGTTGCGATAAAAGTTGTTTACTTTCCAGGTACCATATGAACTGGTGAAACATAACATGTTCCATAGTCTTACAGAGGCAGCTATAGTCTGTTCAGAAATGAATGCCTTCATTCACGATCAATTATTTTGAAAACTGTCTGTTGCATCGTTATGAAATGTTTCCTGCTGTCTTATATTTACCCCCACCCAAGGAATATGCCTTTGATAGGTCCAAAAGCAACTTAAATCATGGAAAGCGGCGACATTTCTTTGATGTTTTGGCGACAAACTAGTGAATTCACGCTAACAAACTTGTTTTACAGTACCGTATCCTCAATTCATCAATGCAAGAGATGATATGAACAGAGAGCCATACGATGCCCTAAATATCGGCGGTCATGACATACCAGAGATTCGATATGCTGATGATACAGTGTTACTATCCACAACACAGAATGGCATAGAAAACATAATAGCCTCAACCCAATTGAATAGTGAAAATCACAACTTATATCTTAACATAGCAAAAACAAAGATAATGCATACAGATAAAACTACTACGGAGAAAGAAATATACATTAATGGAGGAAATTGGAGGTGGTGGAAAATTTTGAATATCTTGGGTCATTGATTACCAATAACGGTGACACAATGAAAGAAATTAAACGGCGACTGTCCATTGCTCTTCAAAGACTAAAGCAGATGAATAAATTATGGAGTGGGACAGAGAGAAATACAAAAATTAGATTTTTAAGAGCGTGCATCTTTTCCATTGCAACATACACATGTGAGACATGGACACCTACTAAACAAGCTGAACAGCGCATAAACGCCTTTGAATATAAATGTTATAGACGGGTTCTAAGAATATCTTGGGTAAAGAAAAGAACAAATGCATCCATACTTCAAGAGTTGAATATTGAGGAGGGATGGCTATTAAAGACGATAAAACAAAGAAAACTGAAGTATTTTGGTCACTTGAAACGTCACGAAAGTTTGGAGAGAACAATAATGGAAGGGTATATGCCTGGGAAGAGAGGAAGAGGAAGGCCAAAGAGAAGATGGGTGCAGGATGTGACGGATGATCTCGAGATGGGTGTATCAGACGCGGGGCATCTTGCTTGTGATCGAGAAGCTTTCCGGAAGGTTGTTATGGGAGCGAGGGATGCATGCATTTTTTCGGGATTTGTAACAGTATGAAACAGTTTCCTGCGATCAGCTTCTTGACAAAAATATGTGTATAACTTCATAGCGATGCTTTGAAGTGTACACAATTTCACATTCAATCCCATTGAACAATATTCACGCATTCAAATATTAGCGATAAATTGTAAGATTTATTTCTATAATCACGATTCATGAAAGCACCCACATTGACGACACCTCTGAACACTCCCATTTAACTGCGCGCCATTATTGCCATAACGTGTACCCCGAGAAAAATATTAAAAAAGCGCGGATGTGTCTGGGGGTGTAATACATTTAAAAATGTGGACTTAATCTCTGACCCGTAAATTATATACCGCATATAAATAAAAACATTGAAATCTGCTGTACAATCTCTAGAACAAAAATTGTTTTGTTGGGTGGGCATAATGATAAGGTTATATACTAAATCTCATCGTTTTCCCTAAGTTGGTTACTGAGATATTGATGTTTATATAGAGGCACCAAAATGTGAACAGTCTATAGTAAGACTTATTGCCCTGTAGCAAGGGGTCATTGTATTGTCTTTCCCTGATTAAGTATTGGTATTGTAATAGTCAGACAGAAGGCTACTATTAGATTCAAGAGCACTCCCAAATACAGATGTTGATACTGATCACAAGCCAGTCATAATAAAGAAGATTTCACCACACAGGAAAATAAGAAACAAAAAGGTAACAACACATGTCATCAATTATAGGAGGCTGCAGGAAAATACGGTTAAAGACGAATTCAATCAAGAAATCCAAAACCTACATAAGAACATCCCTGATGACCACTCAAGCGTAGATAAGGAATGGACATGTTTCAAGGCTGCCATGCTCGACACACTGAAAAATAAATGTGAAACAAAGAAAGTAGGGCAGGACAAAAGATTAAGAACAGCCTGGTGGAACAACGAAGTTAAAGATAGCATATTCAAAAAGAAGGTAGCATTCAAAAAGTGGATCACAACTAAATCTGAACAGGACTATATTACTTATAGAATAGCACGACGTAATGCCAAACAAACAATTAGAGCATCTAAAGATGAATCCTGGAGAATATACGGTGAACAGATGGCGACCCTTAGCAAAGACTGCCCAAGAGAATTTTATAAACGTGTCACCACAATTAGAAACAGAGATGCATGTTACAACCCAACCACCATCATAAACAGCAAAAGAGGTATGCCAATATTTAATCCGCAACAAAGACTAGCAAGGTGGGCAGAATACTTTCAAGAACTACTTAACCCCACAGATAACATAGGAAACCTCACTTTTGTGCCTAAACACCAGGGACAGCAAGAACCAAATTTCATACCTGCAGAAGTCAAAGCAGTTATACAGAAAAGTCCTAAACACAGATCACCAGGTCCAGATGGAATAACCACAGAAGCTATTCAGGCCTGTGGGGAAACAGGAGTTAAATGGCTAACAAGACTTTTTAATATAGCATGGGAAGAAAGAAAAGTCCCAGATGATTGGCAACAGGCAATAATATTACCAATATGGAAAAAGAAAGGCAATATGAGAGAGTGCGAAACATACAGAGGTATATCACTCCTGAGCCATATAGGGAAAATGTATGCAAAACTTTTGGAACAAAGAGCTAGACCAATAGTTGAACAACAGTTAAGCAAAGCACAATTCAGTTTTCGGAAAGGTAAAAGTTGCACTGATGCATTATTTACACTTAGACAAATTTGTGAAAAAACTATTGAATATAGTGACCAGCAGAATATTGTGTTTGTAGATCAGGAAAAGGCTTTTGATAGAGTAGACAGATACAAATTATGGACCATCCTTGAAGACTATGGGATAGAAGGGCAACTGCTAGAAAACATCATAGCCATGTACCACTCGAGCCAAAGTGCAGTAAGAACACAGGAAGGTATATCAGATATGTTCACAGTCAATACAGGAGTGAGGCAGGGATGTGTGCTCTCTCCTCTGCTATTCAATATCTACATGGACAGAATTTCCAAAGAAGCAAGTCTCGACAGACCAGATTCAGAAAATTTAGAACTCTTTACTCCAGATGAAACAACTGACCCACAGGGAATAAATGAACTTCTATTTGCAGATGATCAGTGCCTGTTTTACAACGACGAGGGCAGACTACAAACTCATATTACTAATCTGAGTTCAACCTGCAGCAGATACAATATGAGTATAAACACAGCCAAAACCGAAGTAATGCAAGTTAGCAGATCGCCAGGCCCACTAAGTATACAGATAAATAACACACCTCTGAAACAAGTTAAAGAATTCAAATACCTTGGAAGTATGATCACAGAAGATGGCAGATTAGACAGAGAAATTGAAATCAGATGTCAAAAAGCTAGTGCACTTACATATCAACTGTCACCCTTACTGAAACATCCAAACATACCCATGTCCGCAAAACGACAGATAATAAACAGCATATTCACACCAACCCTATGCTACCAATCTCAAACCTGGACTTTATCCAAATTACACCTTCGCAAAATCAACACCTGCGAAATGAGATGCCTGAGGAGAGCTGCCAACTTAACAATCCGAGACCGAGTAAGAAATGTTACTATCAGACAGACTGTGGGATCAACACCTTGTGCCACATTTATTGAAAGACAGAAGATCAAGTGGTTTGGCCATGTTGTTAGAATGCAACATCAGCAACTACCATCACTGGCCTTACATCAAAGATCATCTGCGACGAGACCACGAGGACGTCCAAGAAGAAAATGGATTGACGACATCAGAGACATTGTACAACCACACGGAATGACACTATCCAGTGCCGTCCACCGGGCGCTGGAACGCAAATTATTCCTCCCCACGACGCTTGACGGCAGAAGTGGAAGATGATGATGATGATGATGATGATTGTAATAGTCTCTCTTCACATCCGTGGCACGTTCCAACGTTTATTAAAGCTTTCTTGTAATTGTGTTAATGCGTATGTTCCTCAATCAATTATGTGCCGTCTCCACAATGAAGGTTGACTGCAATGTATCTCCTACACCCCTGGGGGGGATTTTAGGGTTTCCAGTAATTTTTAATGCGTTGTTAATCTCTCTATATGTTAATACTGATTTCATGATGTTGAAAGCATGTTTCGCCATTCCTATTCTCTTTTTGAGTTCTGTTTCACTTCTGCCACAATCTGAAATTACATGTCCAAGATATGAGAACCTTGAATGTTCCTAGGTGTTTAAAAACATCTCATCATATGTTCCATCTACGCATGGGGATTTTTCTCGATTTTAGCATGGCTACTGCGAGTTCCAGTTCTTTGCATGTGAGTAGGAGATCCATTGTTTCTACTTTGACTCCATTTATGTCTTGCTCGGTATTAGTTCTGCGTAATTTGCTTTATTTTTACAGACTGTAATCAATATTACACTCTTAAGGAACTATTTTTAATATGTGGTTTGCAGCTTGCTTTCGTGTAATGCGTTTTCCATCCTCCAGTATTATAGTTCTACAATTTCTTACTGTCCCATCATCATTTAAATGTTTGAATAGTAAATTAATTAATTTACGTTGTTTATTTACATGTGTTTCAAAGTTCAGAGACTTAATTTCTTTCTTTCCAGCTCATTAATCTATCTAGCAGTTTAGTTCCCCGAGATGTTGCCTTTTTGCGACTGACTTTGTTGTAATTTTCCAGACTGGAGGAATTTTTCAGGTTGACGGTGAGCCGCCTTAATTTAATTCTGTAAGTCATCTAGGTAATTGTTCAAGTAGGGTACATATTTTCTACGTGCACCTCTGGGTATAGTTTCCTGGGCTTCTGTTTAAACTCTATTCGCATGTCAACATGACTTTTATCTTTGGAAAGCATCCTATATCTCTTGGGATAGATAAAATGTGCAAGTGGGTTATCTCAAGCTTCCCATGGGCCACCTGGATTTAATTCTGCTACCCTTCTAGGTCATATCTGCGTAGTTGTTCATGCGTCGAAGTACACTTGTTCCTGCCGCCAGACGTTGTCTCATTTAGAGGTGACAGGTTTGAATCGCGATCAGTAACTGTAGCTTTCAATTCCTGCAACAAATGTGTGTGTGTGTAATGCTACCAGTTCCACATTTACATTCATCAGTATCTCCTATCTTTAGTTTATTAAACATGTGTTATTTCAGCCTGTTGTGTCCTGTGTGGTTTCTGAAGGTTACTGCTGGTTCTCTTGGAAGAGTTTGTAATATGTATAATTGTTTTTTTGGTGGCCTGGGTGATCTGGTTTCCACTGCGTTCTATAACAGCTTTCTATAGTTATCTTGGCTGGCTTCGTGGCTTAGAGGTTATGACTTTTCTCCGTAATCTCGTATACTCTCGTCGGTAACGTGATGACGGTGAGAATCAGCAGTGGTTCGAATCGCATCGGTAACTTACGGGGTATGTGAGCCGGCCGCTCAGAAAGCAATGGCAAACTACTGAGCGTAATCTTGCCAAGAAATCAACAAACAACTGAAAGATGCTGGTGTTGACAGCGATGTCCTGTAAAGGATATGCAAAAAAAAAAAAAAAAAAAAAAGGACCCCGCAAATCACGTTTTATGTAGACGTCTAGCTTGTTCTAGTATGTGCTATTAAATTTAGCTTCCATTTTTACGTATACTGTGTAGGGGCGGGGGGGGGGGGTGTGTGGGAATTTATAGGGATGAAATATGAAAGGGGAGGGGGAATGACGTTCTGAACATATGGTGAAGGGATGCATAGACTAAGAAAGGTTGTGAAAGGAGGTTTAGGAGGACAATATAATGATACACACGGCATACTGGGATTTTGTTGAAGACAGTTTAGGTGGTGGCTCTCTTGGTAAGTGAAAACGAAGTGAAAGAAAACATTTATGGGGAAGGGGGGGGGGGGGGGCTCCTGGCCAATCTTTCTCGCTTTAAATGACTCGATGAGTTTTATTGAAGTAAATCTTTATATGAGATGGAACGTGGATATTTCACTATTATCTTGAGGCAAATGAGCCTCTGGGAAGGAATTACAAAGAGGAAGGAAACTGACCACCCAACCTAAGATTGTGCTGTCTGGAGTATGTGAAGGGCTAAGACTTCCACACCCGAGCGGTAGTATCTACCGTGGGACTACCTGTCTTACCTGAGGCACAAACCCAGTCCGTGGTGAGTAAACATCCTGGGTCAACTACTACTGATGAAAGTTATAATGAGTCAATCCTAACATATGCAAATGAATGTTTTAAACAAGATGAGGGATAATTTATAAGTGCCAAACATTACTGAAGATGACACGTGGGTTTTCCATTGTTTTTCTGCGGGAAAGAAAATAATCAAATACCATAGTTAACTGGCAAATACTCTAGCGAACTGTCAGACACACTAGACAACTGGAAAAAAACTTAAATACATATTAAAAATCATAGGTAACTGTCAAACACCCTAGCTAACTGTCAAACACCCTAGCTAACTGTCAAACACCCTAGCTAACTGTCAAACACCCTAGCTAACTGTCAAACAACCTGGCTAGCTGTCAAACACAACAGCTAACTGTCAAAGAACCTAGCTAACTGTCAAACAACCTAGCTAACTGTCAAACACTCTAGCTAACTGTCAAACATGCTAACTAACTGTCAAACACCTTAGCTGACTGTCAAACACCCAAGGTAACTTTAAACCACCTTAGTAAACTGTCAAACGCTGTCAAAATAAAATTGTGAAACAGTCACACCAACAGTAACACATCAACACAAACACCAAACACCCTAGCTAACAGTCAAACATCAACGTAAACATCAAATACCATAGCTAACAGTTAAATATCAATACAATCATCAAACACCCTAGCTAATAGACAAACATCAACACAAACATTAAACACCCTAGCAAACAGTCAAACATCAACACAAACATCAAACACCCTAGCTAATAGTCAAACATCAACACAAACATCAAACACCCTATATAACAGTCAAACATCAACGCCAACATCAAATACCCTAGCTAACAGTAAAACATCAACGCAAACATCAAATACCATAGCTAACAGTAAAATATCAATACAATCATCAAACACCCTAGCTAATAATCAAACACCAACACAAAAATCCAACACCCTAGCTAATAGTCAAACATCAACACGGACATCACACACTAGAGCTAACAGTCACACATCAACACAGACATCAAACACCCTGGCTAATAGTCAAACACCAATACAAACACCAAACACTCTAGCTAACAGTAAAACATCAACGCAAACATCAAACACCCTATATAACAGTCAAACATCAACGCTAGAATCAAACACCCTAGTCCTAAGAAACCCCCGGGAAGGTTAACCCGGTCAACAAAGGCCCGCTGAAGTCGGATGTGTCGACCTAACATCGCAAGAACGCAGCTCGGCTGTAAACAGACACGACGCAATCAGGTCCGAAAAACAAACTCCGGATGAACGCAGAAGAAGAAACACCCTAGTCAACTTTCAAATACCCAAACAATTTAGCAGTCATCTCATTTCCAGGAAACGTTCTTGGATTTTAGTTTGATTAAATTAGTAAACCTGCAAAATTAGGGAAGAAATGTACATTCCAATATTAACTGTGATCAGCAAATTGCAATGCCCTAAGCGGCATTATTACCATACCACAATGATCTCCAGGAAGGCTAGTTTTCAAACATCTAGAACGTTAGCTTGATAAAATTAGCAAACTTGCAAACTTAGGAAAGAAATACTCAGTCAGCTCACTTGTGGAACTGTCAGTGAAAAACATCTAATGGCAGTGGAAATGTGGTTTCTGAGGAAAATGCAAAGAATATCGTGGGCAGACCAAAAAACAAAACAAAACAACAACAACAATGAGCAAGTCTTACAAGAAGCAAATGAAAAGCGTAGACTAATTAGAGAAATTAGACGTAAACAATCAACATTATTTGGACACGTTATGAGAAGAAATAAACTAAAGAACTTAGTGACATCTGTCAAGATTGAGTGGAATAGAACAAGGGGAAAGGCAGAGAAGTAAATATATGGATGGCTTGGCCACTTGGCATGGTCTCAGACAAGAACACAGAGCTGATCCACGACTCTGGTGATTGTGTAAGATGGCGGAACATGACCGCCCCACGCTTATCGGTATGGCACATGATGATGATGAGTCAGCGCAATAGTATCCGTGATAAGCAAACTGCAATGCCTTAAACTGCATTAATAGCCTGCTACAACTCAACATTCAGCCTGCAGTGTGTTCTATCATAAAATGAATATTAGGGGTTAGTGAGGGCATCATTGCACTCTGATCAGTTCTATAGGTGCTCCGATCTTCTTCTCAACACCAGCGTATATCGACTGGGCGTACCAGTTCTGTGTTGGTTAATTAAATGTTCACATCTGGCGGCTTCCTGTTTAACTCCAATCTCCCCCACTCTGGACAACAGTCAATATATATATATTTATATTTTTTAAATTCGCATATCCTTTACAGGACATCGCTATCAACAGCAGCATCTTTCAGCTGTCTGTTGATTTCTTGGCAAGATTACGCTCAGTAGTTTGCTATTGCTTTCTGAGCGGCCGGCTCAGTATCCCGCAAGTCACCAGCGGGAGTAGAACCGCGCCCAGTTCTCGCCCGCTACGAGACTCTGCGGGATAAACGGGATTACGGAGAAAGTATTGTAACCCCTCGGCCAGAGAGACCGGCCAATATAATATTACCACTTGACTATTCAAAACAACAGTCACTGTAATATTCAGGGCCGCGCGGTAGGTTTTCTCAGTATGATGCTGGTCCTCGAAATGCCGCCCCTTAATGATGCAAGTCTTCGAAATGCCTTCCCGCCTTCGTTGCTTAGGCTGCCCCCTTACGACGCCGCCTGATGCGGCCGCCTCTCTATCATAGCACGGCGCGATCCTGGTAATATTTTAAAAAATGTTGCATACCCCTTTCAGGACGGTGCAGTCAACACCAGCATTTTCAGCTGCTGTTGATGTACTAGGCAAGTTTTATGTTCAGTAGTTTGCCATTGCTTTCTGAACTACCGGCTCACATACCCCCGTAAGTTACCAGCGCGGCGTGAACTGCTGCCGATTCTCACAGCTGCTGTTTTCCCCACGTGGATATACGGGATTCCGAACAATGTCATTGACCTCTTGGCCAGGGAGACCAGCCTGGTAATATTACCACTTCACTATTCAAAATAACAGTAATGTAATATTACCACTTCACTATTCAAAACAATAATCAGTGTGATATTATCACGTCACTATTCACAACAACAGTCAATAAAAAATTACCACTTCACTATTCAAACAATAGTCACTATAATATTACCACTTCACTATTCAAACAATAGTCAGTATCATATTACCACTTCACTATTCTCAACAAAAGTCAATGTGATATTACCACCTCACTATTGAAAATAAGAGTCTCATTAGAAATAGAAAAGGCCAGCGTAGCCGAATGGATAAGAACACTCGCGCTAAAAATTCCCGTACGCTGATGGCGATGTAGCGGGTTCAATCCCTACATCGGTCAATTGGACTAAAATGTTGACTTCTCTCTCTTGACTTGGGGACGTAAAATTACAAGTATCTCTGTAGTCGGAGTGGGTTTGCCTGATAGCGAGGGACACAGGTAAAAAGGAAAGCTAATCCACACGCAAAAATCAGTCTGGTGTATTAGAAGTAGTTTCTCATCATCATTCTTGGTGGACAAACAACAACAACAACAACAACAACAACAACAACAACAACAACAACAACAACAACAACAACAACAACAACAACAACAACAACAACAACAGTTTCTCGTGTATGAACTACAAGCGAGTATTAGAAATAGAGGCCACCTGGCAGCAACTGTTGACAAAAACAATTACAACTGTCAACAAGGCGGCTTTGAAGTCGCCGCCGGAGCTCCTGCCCTTTGTATCCTCCACACAGAAGAAGATCAGATGCCAGCAGATACATCACTAGGGGGTTTGCGGGAGGTGGGAACCGTACCGTGCGATAACATCAGAGTGAATAGGGAATTTGTGTATTGTGTTTCGGCAGATATTGTATTACTTTTCGGACTAAAACTTTATCACCATATCTTCTTCTATATCCTCATCCTTCTCCCCCTCCCCTCCTCCTCATCCTCCTCCTCGTCCTCGTCCTCCTCCTCTTCCGCATCACCATCATCATCATCATCATCATCATCATCATCATCATCATCATCATCACCATCATCATCATCATCATCATCATCATCATCATCATCATCATCATCATCATCATCATCATCATCATCATCATCATCACCAGAGTGTTGCAAATTGGCTTGGTTGCTTATACGAGTACACCTCCAAATCTCGCGATCTTGGAAATAATATATAAATTCCTGTTTCATGTAATTACGAAACGCTGTAAAAACTGTTCTCTCGATATCTTTCTCTATCTCATTCCCCATCAGTTTTTCCAGTTATTACAATATGGTCTAATTTTTCTCTTCACATAACTTAGCAAACATATTGATTACCTGTGTATGATGCTTAAGGTAATTTCCCCCCGTGTCTTAAGCTCTGACAACATATGTAGATGCTGACCACACGGCGGATACAGGGTCCGTTGCATAACAAATCTAGCACTATATCTTCAGAGGCGCTGTGGTAGCGCAGTGGCTAGAATGCTTTCATGCCGATCCAGTGGTCATATGTGGCGAATTGCCTTTAATGCGGGCATTGTGTTTTTTATTAACACGAGCTCCAAGGTCGACGCCGCTTAAATTTGATACCAGAAGTATCCTGAGAAGTAATCTCGGAAAGGTTATGCAACTAACTTTATATATATATATATTTATTTGTATTTATAATATTTATATTATATTTATATTTATATTTATAATATATATATATATTGTGTGTGTGTGTGTGTGTGTGTGTGCAACAGATCAGCATGTGAAGTTTAAAAAAGTGTATATTCTAAAGGTGCCCACTGAGTGTGAGTAAAGGTGCCCAATGTGTGAATAGGTTGGTACAAAAAGAGTTAAAACATATTATTTAAACACAAATTCCCCCTCTGATGTGTCTACACTGAAGTCTATGCCGACGTCAGTTTAGCGGCTACTGGTCGGGTTTCCCATGTTGGACAGATCCAGTGACAGGACGGGAGACACAAACCTGCTGCCTTGTTAGGTAGACTGTTCACAGTCAAAGGCTCGGGAAACAATGCTTGTCGGATGTACAGAGCCACAGACTTGATGAACCAGTGCCACGCTATTCATCTAATATAAAACATACTGACAGATAAATAGATGTCATTTGCAACGAGAAAACGAGTGATGAGGTGCTACATAAAACTTGTGCTGTTGTATTGATGTGAATAATGGACAATGAGCAAGCAGGCTGATAAACATCCGATGGCTGTGGAAATGTGGTTTTTGAGAAAAATGCAAAGAATACCATGGACAGACAGAAAAACCAATGACCATGAACTGATTAGAGAAATTAGACATAGACCATCACAGTTTTGTGGTCACGTTAAGAGAAGGAATAAATTGGAGAACTTGGTGACAACTGGCAAGATCGAGGGGAAGAGAACAAGGGAAAAGCAGAAAAATAAATACCTAGATCGCTTGGCCACGTGGCATGGTCGAAATAAGACTGCTCAGCTGATTCACGACTCTGGTGATCGTGTGAGATGGCAAAACATGACCGCCCACGCTTATCGGTATGGCGCATGCTGACTACGATTCATCTTATGATGCCAAACACAAAGTCCAGTCATTTTTACATGGACAGATGAACTAAGAAATTTAGGAAATAATAATCAATTAATTCCAACATGACAACGGTGTTCATAAAAAAAAGAAGAAATAACTGCACAGGACATTGTCCACATGCAGCCAAGCAGCGTCCGCTTGCGTTTGACCCAGCGTCCGGGAGATGCTGGATTTAATACCGTGCTGAAACAAACCTGATGACGCGTTCGCAAACACATGAATCTGCTTACAGGCAAGTCACGGCATCGCCAGAGCACACAATTTCATAACGCAGTTACAGAGTCCCTGGTTGGTATGATATTTCTGTTATCCTCCCCGCTTCTATAGCCTTCTCTCACGGGATCATCAATAACAGCCAATGTTGGGCTTAACTTGGAAAGACATCCGAACGAGCAGAGACAAACTCGAGATGGGACAAACGAGTCCTCAGAGGTGGAGTTTTTTTCCTCTGTCCTATTATGTGGGATATTTTATTTTCGATGCTTCTAGAGTTACTTAAAATAAAACGTTGATGTCGTTTTCTGTTTCGTGGAAAACTTGTTCATAAAATTGTTGTAGTTATTGATTGTATAGATTCGTTGGTAAGCTGTGATGTTGTCTTGTTTCTTCTTAGTCTTGTCTGTTAGTCGTGTCTCAAAGTGCTGTTTCTTTGACATGTCTCTTTGTCTTATCTCTTTCACTTTTCTCTGAAGTCTTGTATCTTAGACTGTCCTCTTAGTCTTGTCTCTTTGTCTTGTCTCTTTGTCTTATCTCTTTGTCTTGTCTCTTTGTCTAGTCTCTTTGTCTTGTCTCTGTGTCTTGTCTCTTTGCCTTGTTTATTTGTCTTGTCTCTTTGTCTTGTCACTGTGTCTTGTCTCTTTGTCTTGTCTATGTCTCTTTCTCGTTGTCTTGTCTCTTTGTCTTGTCTCTTTGTCTTGCCACTTTGTCTTGTCTCTCTGTAATTTATCTTAAGTTTTCTATCTTATTCTTGTCTCTAAGTCTTGTTTCTAGGTCTTGTTTCTAGGACTTGTATCTAAGTCTTGTCTCTAGGTCTTGTCTCTAGGTCTTGTATCTAGGTCTTGTCTCTAGGTCTTGTCTCTAAGTTTTGTCCCTAGGTCTTGCCTCTAGGTCTTTGTCGCTTAGTCTTATATCTTAGTCTTATCGCTAGATCTTGTAGCTTAGTCTTATCGCTAGATCTTGTATCTTAGTCTGATCTCTTAATCTTGTATCTTAGTCTTATCTCTTACTCTTGTATCTTAGTCTTATCTCTTAGTCTTGTATATTATTCTTATCTCTTAGTCTTGTATCATAGTCTTATCTCTTAATCTTGTATCTTAGTCTTATCTCTTTGTCTTGTATATTATTCTTATCTCTTAATCTTGTATCTTAGTCTCTTCTCGTAGTCTTGTCTCCTAGTCTTATCTCTGAGTCTTATCTCTGAGTCCTGTCTCTTAGTCTTCTCTCTCTCTCTCTCTCTCTCTCTCTCTTGTCTCCCAGTCTTATCTCTTAGTCTTGCATCTTAGTGTTGTATATTAATCTGGTCTGTCAGTCTTATCTCGGAATCTGGTCTCCCAGTCTTATCTCTGAATTTGGTCTCCCAGTCTTATCTCTGAATTTTGTCTCTCAGTCTTATCTCTGAAGTTGGTCTCTCAGTCTTATCTGGTCTCTCAGTCTTATCTCTGAATCTGGTCTCTCAGTTTTATATATTAGTGTTGTATATTAGTGTTGTCTCTCAGTCTCATCTCTGAAACTGGTTTCTTAATTTTATATCTTATTGTTGTATATGCCGGCTTCGTGGCTTAGAGGTTATGACTTTTCTCCGTAATCTCGCATACTCTCGTCGGTAACGTGATGACGGTGAGAATCAGCAGTGGTTCGAATCGCATCGGTAACTTATAGGGTATGTGAGTCGGCCGCTCAGAAAGCAATGGCAAACTACTGAGCGTAATCTTGCCAAGAAATCAACATACAGCTGAAAGATGCTGGTGTTGACAGCGATGTCCTGTAAAGGATATGCAAAAAAAAAAAAAATTGTTGTATATTAGTTTGGTCTCTCAGCCATGTGTCACAGTCTTGTCACTTAGGCTGTAAACATAATAGTCCAGAAATAAGTCGTAGATAGGCGTGTTTTAGCATTCCCTTAATCATCTAGTGGCTAGTAATCGTGCTTGCCGGCCGGTGGTCCTGTATTCAAATCCTTCTGAAGACAAGACACCGGGCTTATGATAGACAGAGAGATGTGGGGGTGGCTAAATTTATGCACAGTACACGCCATAACAACAAATCAGTTGAAGATGGGGGAAACATTACCCTCTCGAACATCATAGGTACTGGTAATTTGCCTCCGCAAGTCAAAGACTAGAAGTCAACATGTTAGTTCAACTGACCATTGTAGGGGTTGAATCCGCTACTGTGCATGCCCGTTGCAGGACGTGGCAATCACTTATAAACCCTTCTGGCTGTTTACTAGATAATTTTACATTCACTAATTTGTCTGAACGAGAAGTCAACGTTTATGTCCAGTTGACTGAGTGTGGAATGGAACCACTATGCCGCCGCTAGAAGAGACAGTTTCAGCGCGTTAGTTTCAGCGCGTTAAACATCTCAGCCACGTCGACCTCTCATCTCACAAAATTAACTCGTGTTACCAACAAACGAAGCCCGCAGAAACGTACTTCATGCCGAAATGTGAAGCTATCAGGAGATATGTGAATGTGTATGAATCCAGTTTACCGAACTGCAAACGGGCTTTCCGAAATGACAATCAAACATTACGGACCAGGCGAGGTCTCGAAAGCCAATGTAATTGAAAATAGCTCCCTTCTTGGATAAATGAAGAAAGATATCCTATATACTATCACATGCTGTAGTGGGGAAAATGTCATCTCAGTATAGGTTCTCTCTCTTTCTCTCACACACATATGTGTGCGGTGATGTGTGTGTGTGCGTGTGTGCGTGTGAGTGTCCGTCTGTTAAAGCACAAACCCAGCTCTAAGACGTCTTATGGAGAGACGTACGGTGTTGAGGATCCATTGCAGACAGCCTTCAATGTGGAGACGGCACTTGATTGATTAAAGGAGGACTTTTTTTTTGTTTTGCATATCCTTTACAGGACATCGCTGTCAACACCAGCATCTTTCAGCTGTATGTTGATTTCTTGGCAAGATTACAGCTCAGTAGTTTGCCATTGCTTTCTGAGCGACCGGCTCACATATCCCGTAAGTTACCGACGCGATTCGAACCACTGCTGATTCTCACCGTCGTCACGTTACTTACGAGAGTATACGAGATTACGGAGAAAAGTCATAACCTCTAAGCCACGAAGCCGCAAAGGAGGACTACTAAGGTTAAATAAGAGAAAGAGCTAGAGGCGAATCTTTGGTGCCCTGGTTATATAAAACACTGGCTAGTTGAAGCTGGTTAGCTGTGTAAAGCATTTAACGGATAGTAAAGATAATTCTGATCTCATACAAGAAGCTGGTGATACAGGAAGGCTGCTGTACACCCAAAGAAAACAGTTTTGAATAAAGCTGGGTAGCTGTGTAAAGCATTTCATGGATAGTAAAGATAATTCTGATCTCGGACAAGAAGCTGGTGATACAGGAAGGCTGCTGTACACCCAAAGAAAGCAGTTTTGAATGAAGCTGTGTAGCTGTGTAAAGCATTTCATGGGTGGGAAGGAGAGTTTTGATCTCAGACAAGAAGCTGGTGATACAGGAAGGCTCTTGTACACCCATCGAGAAGAAGAAGTAAAAGAAGAAGAAAAAGAAGAAGACGAAGAAAAAGATAAAGATTTGAAATTGAAGAGGAATAGTCTAGAGTGAAGAGCCATTAGTAAAGTAGGTTGAGGACCCATTAACAAGCCTTAAGGCGCTGTGACAGATTTGATTGAGTTGTCAGAGGACTTAGGTTGTAGTGTTCTCTGGAGATATATCTTGAATAATAAATAACAAGATAAAGGATATGATTTAGCACGTTTTGTCTAGAGGTCACTCAAATGAGCTAAACATTCCCGCAATAGCCTTTTTGGAGAACCATTTTTCTTTGGCTCAACCCCCACTGTGAGACTACTATGTATCTACACAGAAATTTATAAAAGAAGTAAAAGGTTCCCTTAAGGCCAGAAAAGATCTGAACTATTAGCGCCTGTACAACTGAGGATCCCTCTCACTCATTATACTGTTGACAGTGTGCTGTTCGTTCCGTCACCTAGATCTCTTCTTTCTTATTTTTTCAGTATGACCTATATCAGTTCAAGTAGTTCTTCAATTTTGCAGACAAACAAACTTCAACAATAACTGTACATTACATCTGTTGGACAGGACATCTACATGACAGTTTCTTGACAAAAGTGGAACATACATTCACAAGGAATGGTTTACACCACAAGTGTACAAGATAGACATCATGAGATACCTGACAACATCTATACAAGACTTTTCACAATATGTATAACCAACCACAGCACTTAAGACAGTCACCAGAGACAACACTTGACAGCAACTGTACAAGAAATTCACTGGGGACATGTACTTAAAACACTGGTTCAATCATACTGTTTATTGAGCTGATGGTGAGTCTAGTGATGACCATTGTTCATCCCATTTGTCATGTCAACACCTCAACAAGGTACATACAAAATGTACAAATATGCTAACATGCATGAAGATAACATGATACACCACCTCTCCATTACTCCACCAACTAATAACTCTTATCCACCTCTCCTCTCTAATCACCACTACACCATTCTGTTTACAGTATCTATCTCTATCCTCATCTCATGTCTCTTGGGAATTTAGGAAATCCTATCCATGGGCAACTCAAGGAAGAAAACTACTGTTCTGGGTCTGTTGAATCCTTTTATCATCAGCATGGATGTTGGACTAGCTCCAGTTAGCAGCTTTCCCCAAAATAAGCTTCATGGCAGATTCATTCCTCTTGAAGACAAGAATTGGTAGGATGATATGATACTGTCTCTCCCCGTTAACCAGACTGTCTGTGAATGCTGATACTGGGATACTTCAAAAGTTGAGGATAACACTCTCCTGACCTTGGGAGATGTATACTCGGTACATGCAAAACATGACTTGCTGAAGAAACCAGAGATAGGAACAAATTCCAATATACTGCAGCCCCTCAGTCAGTCCAATCTCACCTACACCTCAAGTCACATTCTTCAACACTGTGTGAGTACCAGGCTGGAGATTAACCAAGATAAGTCCTAGCTAAACAATCCATTGCACCAGTCATTTCACAAGTTGTCTTGAATGGGGTTAACAACCAGACTTGTTGTTTCATTCTCAGATGACATTTGATTAATGATCACTGTACTTCTTATTATTGAAGTCTTCAGAACTGTTTTTCTCTCTTTCTTTTATATCCAGCTGTTTGAGAGCTGAGCTGAAAGTCTCTAGGAAATTCCCATATTGTGGGTTCTAGAAGATTTCACTTATAGAGAGTTGGTTCTGGATTCTGGGACTACTGGTTAGTTTTCCCAGATGATATATGGATGCCTCTCCTCCATCCTCCTGTTCTCTGTGGATATATAGAATGGCACAACATCTCTTCACATGTGTTAAAAGATGATGTTATCATACATTAACATACACAGATGGAGATGGGGAAGGTTAAGGTTGATGATGTAGTGAATTTCACTCTGATGTACTGTGGTAATCACAAGACCATATGCTGAGACAGGGTAGCTTAACACAATTACAAGCATTTATGTGGTCTAAGTTCCACCATGTTTGAACCACAGTAGACCTGGGCACAAGGAGGACCAGACACAGTACAGCAATCATTGTGACATAGCAACATGGGACAGGCATTGTGAAGGGAAATGGAAAATAGGCATTTACAACTGCAATATGCATTATGTATTAACTAATGGCATTTACCAAATTAGCCGACCAGACATCCATTTCTATAGCTGTGATGTCGGTGCATGAATGTCTTATTCCATATTCACACAGCAATGCCAGACCTCACCCCTTTTCTCAGACAGACCTGACTCACAGGTACATCATCTTTATCATCATCATGTGCTCTCTCCCCACTGAGTAATGTCCACAGTAGGTAACAGAAGCTCAATTGCATAGCAATGGTTCACATATGCACCAAGCACATATGTGGAAAAACATGTTTAGTCCTTGTAAGTTTGCATGAGCCATACATTATATTCAGCCAACTAAAACACAGGTTCACACACCTATGGTTCTCTTAGGAACTAGTTTATATGAACCATCCAACAGTAGAGGTAACAGTGTAATACTTCAAAGAGAAATTATAGTAATTCTCTTGAGTTTATAGCAACCAGGCATCACATGGACTTAGCAATTCTGGCGTGCCATCACCGTCCTGTTTACATGTGGATATTTGAAGCATCTTTCTTTCTACTAATGTGAGAGGCTATTTATTAAATCACCCACTCACTCACTCCATCAATCTCAGCGTTTTACAAAGGAACGTGTACATGTTTCATCACTCATTCCCATTCAGACTGCCATTTGTTAACTCGCACGAGAGCAAAGGTACAGTTGATTTTAAGAATAAGTCATCCTAGGCATGTAGAATGCACAAGGGGTTTTGGTTTGCGAATCTGCATGAGTGTACTACATTCCTCAAGCATACGCAACCAGTCACAACAAGGGATTGATATGCACTTGGAGTATACAGCGTGAAAGACGTGTCAAGGTTGAAGAAGCAATATTCAGAATTCTGGCGCACAGAAGTTAGGTTTTCCACTTTCACATATTCTTCATAAAATACTCTTATATTCTTCTCTTTCGTACATCAGGTTTAGCCACACATTAAAGTATGTTTTAAAGTGGTACCTGTTGTCCAGAGAACAATATATTGAATCTACAAGGGCATTGTTGGGTCATCACATCACACTAGCGACCGCTCCTGGTGAAATTCCCGCTCCTACTAATTAGATTTTAAAATATGGCCCAGGAATAGCGTGGGCTCATTATTTATGAACCAATCAAAAGACAAGTGCATACCGCCGCCTCCCCCAACTCGTTCTGGAACCTTCGATCTAAGAATAGCCCTTATTTTGGGATGGTCCCTGTTAAGACTCAAAGTATACTCATGAAATGTGTCGGACTGGAAATGGGGACTCTGTTCCATCATGCTACATGGCCCCTCTCTTAGATCTTTCATAGGTATGACAGATGATCACAGAATCCACAGTTTCCAGATCCCTTAGGTGGTTTTGTCAATTACTCCCTGTCTCCCTTTACCCTACTAGTGTAGTACATTTGGAACTAAGTGATTTTTCTCCTTAAAAAAAAATCTGCCCCAACATTGCATCTGTTGATGAATTTGGTGGCAAACGCAAAGACCATGAAGTTAGCCCTGCATTATGTTCCTTTAAGTCACTGGGAGCATCAGGAGTCCTGACTCCACTCATCTGTGAACTGCTCTTCTATTTACCTCTGACAGTGTTCTACTGCTGACATCCTTGCTATATTTCCTGTTGTGATAAATGATCTCTCTGAGTCACACCATCTCGTAATGTATGAATGTTCCATAGAGATTCATTATGTGAAGTAATGGCTTTGCAATTAAGCCAACTTCCAGATGACGTTTAGAGAGAATGGTTGCATTCCATGTATCTCTCAACATTTCACCTTATCAGAACTTCATTCTTCTCGTCGCCACTGGAGAATGATAATCCTGCGAGAGTGTAGTTAACTGAACACTTTCTCCAACAGTAATCTTGGCATTTGGAACTGGGTTAAAATTGTTGATCATCACCGGAGCAAATACAATCTCTTCCGGGTGAACTATAGCAGCCGCTGCAGAACTTGAGACTAAAACCTACTAGAGCAGATTTGGTTAGCGTTGGACCCAGGGTCTACCTTTCCAATAAGCCTCTTGTGTTTGCAGATGGTAGCAATTTCCCATTATATTTCCTTTGACTTATTTCTGTAGTCTTACCATAGATTTAGAGGTGCTTGTCGGTTGAGATTCTCTCATTCCGTTATGCCTCTATTTTGATGTGTTGTGAGAAGTGACAGCATTTTCTCTCCTTAGTTGCTCTATTTTCTAACGTAGCAACCGAATTTTGTAGATGCAGTTAGACTAACATCTACTACTACTAATATAGAAGTCCAGGTGGAGGTTCCAACTAGTTGTCTTCAGCCATGCTTTAGCTAAGTGCTTTTGAGTGACTGGCAAGTATCCGTTCTTTCTCTCCCACATGAGCAAAACGTTTACTTTGGCGAATATAAGGCGTTTCTTCTCATCCATAGAGAAGTCCGTCATTATCACAGCTACCTTTGAAGGTGTGTGATTATGTGGGTATAGCTTCTTATGTTCCAAGTTTGACTGGAATTTTGGAAGCCAATTTTTACTGACTTTGAGGATAGGCCTGGCCAGGTCCTGTGAATATACCTCGCATCTCAGTACTAATATAAGATTCCACTGCATAATGCATTGTTCTTATTATATAAAGAGTCGACTGCTGACTTGCAGGGATCTTTATCTTGAAAGGAGTCAGCTGTTTAAAACTGATCTTTCGTTAGTCCACTTTCGCAGACTGTGTATAGAGTGTCACTGCTGGGTTGCAGTGAGCTCTACCATATAAGAGTTAACTGTTTAGAGACAGTAATCCTTATTACATTCCTACCATTTTTCCAGGCAGAAAGGTCTTCCCAATTGAGAATGAAAAAGGGGAATGACATCAGTTGTTCTCAACTTTGTCCGTCCTTTAATCTCCACCATTTTAAAGGCAGAAACGCTTTCTCAACTGAGGATGAATTGATGTCCGACGTCGGAGACGGATCCTGTTATATCTCTTCATGAAATTTTTCAGGTTGTCCACGTTATGCTCCTAGTCGTATGATATGCCAATGACATCAGGTTGGTTATCCATCGTTTTCTGGACACAAACTTTGCGTATGCTCTCCACTTCCATATGAATGGCTAGGGGTCCAGTTATTTTGATGGCCTTCCTGGAGATTCAATGAGTTCACTCCTGGCGACATGGATCCTAGTACACCAGAGAGATTACATCATCGAACAATAGACTAATGTCTTATAGACACCAGACTGTGGTCGGTTTTATATGACCGCCCATGACATCAGGTAGAATTTTCCCTTCATCTCGTCCATTACGTATCAAGTACGCTTAATAATCCCACTACTTCAGGAATGGAAAGTGACTGAATTGATAAGGATGTTTCTCCTGGAGATTTCAATTGTGTTCACTTTCTCAGCAGCTTGATCAGGGCTACCGTCAGATTACACAACTGAAGAATAAATCCAGATGTTGAATCGACACTGGACATTAGCCGGTACGAATACTGACTATCACCGAGAGAGATTATTAGTGAGGTGTCTTAATGGTTGCCCAAATTTTCCATCAGGATTCACACTCTCTGCTCTCAGTGTTGCAAGCATGTTATGGGGAGAAGAGAATATAAGGAGTTCTTATTTCTATGTGATGTGGTGACATTAAAAATGTTGTAGTTACAACAATATTTCCCCTCTCTCACCCATGCCAGCAATTAAATTTTGGGATGAAGTAGGCCCCATATTATCTACTGGATCAAGTGTCCTAATTTCAGGGACAAAAATGAATTTCCCCCTGTAATAGCTGTCTCAGTCATATTTAAAATAATTTGTGTTCTCTGGTGTTTCAGGTACCTTAATTTTTGGATACATATATTGAACACCCAGCATGCACAAAATTATACAACATTATTGACAAGCCAATAATCAATTCATTCTGAGAAAAACAAATATCATGGATACAAGCAATTATGTTGACCCATAAGATATTTATACACCATCTTCAGTCTGCTACATTGAATTCCTAACTGATATATTAAAACAGTGATACATGCAATATTATCACTATTAATGAAATCAAACCTTCTAGAGATTTATTGTGGGTTTACATGTCTGGACAGTTGCCCTCATATAAGAGACAGGGTCCATTAAACAACACCATAAAAACTTCAAGAATTGGGTCTGATTTGCGAGAGGTCACCCCGGATTTTAATACCAACATAGAGATCCCAAAAGTGAGTCTTATGCAGGGTATACCCAAAGTTTGTATCCCGTCATCAGGGCAACAGGTATGTGAGCCCCCAGCAGGTTATTACCAGGGTTTAAATCCGAGACGAGTGTTCTTTTTCCCAGGGTTTATAGCCTGGAAAGAGCAACCAGTTATGTGACCAGGTTTTCCCAGGGTCTATATCCCGAAAAGAGCCACCCAGTTATGTGACAGATTTGATTGAGTTGTCAGAGGACTTAGGTTGTAGTGTTCTCTGGAGATATATCTTGAATAATAAATAACAAGATAAAGGATATGATTTAGCACGTTTTGTCTAGAGGTCACTCAAATGAGCTAAACATTCCCGCAATAGCCTTTTTGGAGAACCATTTTTCTTTGGCTCAACCCCCACTGTGAGACTACTATGTATCTACACAGAAATTTATAAAAGAAGTAAAAGGTTCCCTTAAGGCCAGAAAAGATCTGAACTATTAGCGCCTGTACAACTGAGGATCCCTCTCACTCATTATACTGTTGACAGTGTGCTGTTCGTCCGTCACCTAGATCTCTTCTTTCTTTATTTTTTCAGTATGACCTATATCAGTTCAAGTAGTTCTTCAATTTTGCAGACAAACAAACTTCAACAATAACTGTACATTACATCTGTTGGACAGGACATCTACATGACAGTTTCTTGACAAAAGTGGAACATACATTCACAAGGAATTGGTTTACACCACAAGTGTACAAGATAGACACCATGAGATACCTGACAACATCTATACAAGACTTTTCACAATATGTATAACCAACCACAGCACTTAAGACAGTCACCAGAGACAACACTTGACAGCAACTGTACAAGAAATTCACTGGGGACATGTACTTAAAACACTGGTTCAATCATACTGTTTATTGAGCTGATGGTGAGTCTAGTGATGACCATTGTTCATCCCATTTGTCATGTCAACACCTCAACAAGGTACATACAAAATGTACAAATATGCTAACATGCATGAAGATAACATGATACACCACCTCTCCATTACTCCACCAACTAATAACTCTTATCCACCTCTCCTCTCTAATCACCACTACACCATTCTGTTTACAGTATCTATCTCTATCCTCATCTCATGTCTCTTGGGAATTTAGGAAATCCTATCCATGGGCAACTCAAGGAAGAAACTACTGTTCTGGGTCTGTTGAATCCTTTTATCATCAGCATGGATGTTGGACTAGCTCCAGTTAGCAGCTTTCCCCAAAATAAGCTTCATGGCAGATTCATTCCTCTTGAAGACAAGAATTGGTAGGATGATATGATACTGTCTCTCCCCGTTAACCAGACTGTCTGTGAATGCTGATACTGGGATACTTCAAAAGTTGAGGATAACACTCTCCTGACCTTGGGAGATGTATACTCGGTACATGCAAAACATGACTTGCTGAAGAAACCCAGAGATAGGAACAAATTCCAATATACTGCAGCCCCTCAGTCAGTCCAATCTCACCTACACCTCAAGTCACATTCTTCAACACTGTGTGAGTACCAGGCTGGAGATTAACCAAGATAAGTCCTAGCTAAACAATCCATTGCACCAGTCATTTCACAAGTTGTCTTGAATGGGGTTAACAACCAGACTTGTTGTTTCATTCTCAGATGACATTTGATTAATGATCACTGTACTTCTTATTATTGAAGTCTTCAGAACTGTTTTTCTCTCTTTCTTTTATATCCAGCTGTTTGAGAGCTGAGCTGAAAGTCTCTAGGAAATTCCCATATTGTGGGTTCTAGAAGATTTCACTTATAGAGAGTTGGTTCTGGATTCTGGGACTACTGGTTAGTTTTCCAGATGATATATGGATGCCTCTCCTCCATCCTCCTGTTCTCTGTGGATATATAGAATGGCACAACATCTCTTCACATGTGTTAAAAGATGATGTTATCATACATTAACATACACAGATGGAGATGGGGAAGGTTAAGGTTGATGATGTAGTGAATTTCACTCTGATGCACTGTGGTAATCACAAGACCATATGCTGAGACAGGGTAGCTTAACACAATTACAAGCATTTATGTGGTCTAAGTTCCACCATGTTTGAACCACAGTAGACCTGGGCACAAGGAGGACCAGACACAGTACAGCAATCATTGTGACATAGCAACATGGGACAGGCATTGTGAAGGGAAATGGAAAATAGGCATTTACAACTGCAATATGCATTATGTATTAACTAATGGCATTTACCAAATTAGCCGACCAGACATCCATTTCTATAGCTGTGATGTCGGTGCATGAATGTCTTATTCCATATTCACACAGCAATGCCAGACCTCACCCCTTTTCTCAGACAGACCTGACTCACAGGTACATCATCTTTATCATCATCATGTGCTCTCTCCCCACTGAGTAATGTCCACAGTAGGTAACAGAAGCTCAATTGCATAGCAATGGTTCACATATGCACCAAGCACATATGTGGAAAAACATGTTTAGTCCTTGTAAGTTTGCATGAGCCATACATTATATTCAGCCAACTAAAACACAGGTTCACACACCTATGGTTCTCTTAGGAACTAGTTTATATGAACCATCCAACAGTAGAGGTAACAGTGTAATACTTCAAAGAGAAATTATAGTAATTCTCTTGAGTTTATAGCAACCAGGCATCACATGGACTTAGCAATTCTGGCGTGCCATCACCGTCCTGTTTACATGTGGATATTTGAAGCATCTTTCTTTCTACTAATGTGAGAGGCTATTTATTAAATCACCCACTCACTCACTCCATCAATCTCAGCGTTTTACAAAGGAACGTGTACATGTTTCATCACTCATTCCCATTCAGACTGCCATTTGTTAACTCGCACGAGAGCAAAGGTACAGTTGATTTTAAGAATAAGTCATCCTAGGCATGTAGAATGCACAAGGGGTTTTGGTTTGCGAATCTGCATGAGTGTACTACATTCCTCAAGCATACGCAACCAGTCACAACAAGGGATTGATATGCACTTGGAGTATACAGCGTGAAAGACGTGTCAAGGTTGAAGAAGCAATATTCAGAATTCTGGCGCACAGAAGTTAGGTTTTCCACTTTCACATATTCTTCATAAAATACTCTTATATTCTTCTCTTTCGTACATCAGGTTTAGCCACACATTAAAGTATGTTTTAAAGTGGTACCTGTTGTCCAGAGAACAATATATTGAATCTACAAGGACATTGTTGGGTCATCACATCACACTAGCGACCGCTCCTGGTGAAATTCCCGCTCCTACTAATTAGATTTTAAAATATGGCCCAGGAATAGCGTGGGCTCATTATTTATGAACCAATCAAAAGACAAGTGCATACCGCCGCCTCCCCCCAACTCGTTCTGGAACCTTCGATCTAAGAATAGCCCTTATTTTGGGATGGTCCCTGTTAAGACTCAAAGTATACTCATGAAATGTGTCGGACTGGAAATGGGGACTCTGTTCCATCATGCTACAGGCGCATTGCACAAAAAATGCGACACCCATATTTGTATACATCAACGGGTGTCACTCGCTGGGAGATGTGGTCAGTATCAGACCTCTACTTCCCAAGACGTTTCCTGGTACCCATTGTATAATTTGTCGACTTGGGAGCTCACGATAATAACCAGAGGGCCGCAGTCCGGCGTCTATCCACTACGCTACTAGAGCTCACATTAAGCCATTACCAACATTAAAAGAAGTTAGAAAAAGTTTGAAGCGACAAATCTAAACTTAGATTGGAGAGATTGTGCAAGACGAGCCAAGAGCAGATAAAAAAGGGTCGCTCCCTAAGTAAGTATCCCAGTTAATTTTAAATGAGAAAAAATTTAAATCCCAAAAAAATTAAAAAAAAAATTTTTTTAAAAAAAACCAAACACCCTGTTAGTGGGGAAAATGTCATCTCAGTATGGGTTTTTCTCCCCTTCTTTCTCTCACCACATATTTGTGCGGTGATGTGTGTGGGGCGTGTGTGCGTGTGAGTGTCCGTCTGTTAAAGCACAAACCCAGCTCAAAGACGTCTTATGGAGAGACGTACGGTGTTGGGGAATCCATTGCAGACAGCCTTCAATGTGGAGACGGCACTTGATTGATTAAAGGGGGGATTTTTTTTTGTTTTTGCATATCCTTTACAGGACATCGCTGTCAACACCAGCATCTTTCAGCTGTATGTTGATTTCTTGGCAAGATTACAGCTCAGTAGTTTGCCATTGCTTTCTGAGCGACCGGCTCACATATCCCGTAAGTTACCGACTGCGATTCGAACCACTGCTGATTCTCACCGTCATCACGTTACCTTACGAGAGTATACGAGATTACGGAGAAAAAGTCATAACCTCTAAGCCACGAAGCCGAAAAGGGAGGACTACAAAGGGTTAAAAAAGGAGAAAGAGCTAGAGGCGAATTTTTGGTGCCCTGGTTATAAAAAACACTGGCTAGTTGAAGCGGGTTTTAGCTGTGTAAAGCATTTAACGGATAGAAAAGATAATTCTGATCTCATACAAGAAGCTGGTGATACAGGAAGGCTGCTGTACACCCAAAAAACATTTTTTGAAAAAAGCGGGGTACTGTGTAAAGCATTTCATGGATAGTAAAGATAATTCTGATCTCGGACAAGAAGCTGGTGATACAGGAAGGCTGCTGTACCCCAAAGAAAGCAGTTTTGAATGAAGCTGTGTAGCTGTGTAAAGCATTTCATGGTGGGAAGGAGAGTTTTGATCTCAGACAAGAAGTTTTATACGGGGAAGGCCTTGTACACCCATCGAAAGAAAGTAAAAGAAGAAGAAAAAGAAAAAGACAAAAGAAAAAAGAAAAAGATTTGAAATTGAAGAGGAATATCTAGAGTGAAGAGCCTTAGTAAAGTAGGTTGAGGACCCATTAACAACCTTAAGGCGCGTGACAGATTTGATTGAGTTGTCAGGGACTTGGGTTTTGTAGTTTTTCTCTGGAGATATATCTTGAAAAATAAATAACAAGATAAAGGATTGATTTAGCACGTTTTGTCTAGAGGTCACTCAAATGAGCTAAACATTCCCGCAATACCCTTTTTTGGGAAAACCTTTTTTTCTTTGGCTCACCCCCACTGTGAGACTACTATGTATCTACACAGAAATTTATAAAAGAAGTAAAAGGTTCCCTTAAGGCCAGAAAAGATCTGAACTATTAGCGCCTGTACAACTGAGGATCCCTCTCACTCATTATACTGTTGACAGTGTGCTGTTCGTCCGTCACCTAGATCTCTTCTTTCTTTATTTTTTCAGTATGACCTATATCAGTTCAAGTAGTTCTTCAATTTTGCAGACAAACAAACTTCAACAAAAACTGTACATTACATCTGTTGGACAGGACATCTACATCAGTTTCTTGACAAAAGTGGAACATACATTCACAAGGAATGGTTTACACCACAAGTGTACAAGATAGACATCATGAGATACCTGACAACATCTATACAAGACTTTTCACAATATGTATAACCAACCACAGCACTTAAGACAGTCCCCAGAGACAACACTTGACAGCAACTGTACAAAAAATTCACTGGGGACATGTATTTAAAACACTGGTTCAATCATACTGTTTATTGAGCTGATGGTGAGTCTAGTGATGACCATTGTTCATCCCTTTGTCATGTCAACACCTCAACAAGGTAAAATACAAAATGCAAATATGCTAACATGCATGAAGATAAAATGATACACCACCTCTCCATTACTCCACCAACTAATAACTTTTATCCACCTCTCCTCTCTAATCACCACTACACCATTCTGTTTACAGTATCTATCTCTATCCTCATCTCATGTCTCTTGGGAATTTAGGAAATCCTATCCATGGGCAACTAAAGGGAAGAAACTACTGTTCTGGGTCTGTTGAATCCTTTTATCATCAGCATGGATGTTGGACTAGCTCCAGTTAGCAGCTTTCCCC
Source organism: Cepaea nemoralis (assembly GCA_014155875.1). Taxonomy (NCBI): domain Eukaryota; kingdom Metazoa; phylum Mollusca; class Gastropoda; order Stylommatophora; family Helicidae; genus Cepaea; species Cepaea nemoralis. The sequence goes on along the minus strand of JACEFZ010024421.1, from coordinate 169,085 downwards.
AAATAAGCTTCATGGCAGATTCATTCCTCTTGAAGACAAGAATTGGTAGGATGATATGATACTGCTCTCCCCGTTAACCAGACTGTCTGTGAATGCTGATACTGGGATACTTCAAAAGTTGAGGATAACACTCTCCTGACCTTGGGAGATGTATACTCGGTACATGAAAAACATGACTTGCTGAAGAAACCCAAAATAGGAAAAAATTTCCCAATATACTGCACCCCCTCAGTCAGTCCAATCTCACCTACACCTAAAGTCACATTCTTCAACACTGTGTGAGTACCAGGCTGGAGATTAAAAGAAAAGTCCTAGCTAAACAACCATTGCACCAGTCATTTCACAAGTTGTCTTGAAGGGGGTTAACAACCAGACTTTTTGTTTCATTCTCAGATGACATTTGATTAATGATCACTGTACTTCTTATTATTGAAGTCTTCAGAACTTTTTTTTCTCTCTTTCTTTTATATCCAGCTGTTTGAGAGCTGAGCTGAAAGTCTCTAGGAAATTCCCATATTGTGGGTTCTAGAAGATTTCACTTATAGAGAGTTGGTTCTGGATTCTGGGACTACTGGTTAGTTTTCCCAGATGATATATGGATGCCTCTCCTCCATCCTCCTGTTCTCTGTGGATATATAGAATGGCACAACATCTCTTCACATGTGTTAAGAGATGATGTTATCATACATTAACATACACAGATGGAGATGGGGAAGGTTAAGGTTGATGATGTAGTGAATTTCACTCTGTGTACTGTGGTAAATCACAAGACCATATGCTGAGACAGGGTAGCTTAACACAGATTACAAGCATTTATGTGGTCTAAGTTCCACCATGTTTGAACCACAGTAGACCTGGGCACAAGGAGGACCAGACACAGTACAGCAATCATTGTGACATAGCAACATGGGACAGGCATTGTGAGGGAAATGGAAAATAGCATTTACACCTGCAATATGCATTATGTATTAACTAATGGCATTTACCAAATTAGCCGACCAGACATCCATTCTATAGCTGTGATGTCGGTGCATGAATGTCTTATTCCATTATTCACACAGCAATGCCAGACCTCACCCCTTTTCTCAGACAGACCTGACTCACAGGTACATCATCTTATCATCATCATGTGCTCTCTCCCCACTGAGTAATGTCCACAGTAGGTAACAGAAGATCAATTGCATAGCAATGTTCACATATGCACCAAGCACATATGGGGAAAAAACATTTTTTTATCCTTGTAAGTTTGCATGAGCCATACATTATATTCGCCAACTAAAACCAGGTTCACACACCTATGGTTCTCTTAGGAACTAGTTTATTGAACCATCCAACAGTAGAGGTAACAGTGTAATACTTCAAAGAAAAATTATAGTAATTCTCTTGAGTTTATGCAACCAGGCATCACATGGACTTAGCAATTCTGGCGTGCCATCACCGTCCTGTTTACATGTGGATTTTTTGAAGCATCTTTCTTTTTTTACTAATGTGAGAGGCTATTTATTAAATCCCCCCATCATTTAAACCCCTCAATCTCAGCGTTTTAAAAAGGAACGTGTACATGTTTCATCACTCATTCCCATTCAGACTGCCATTTGTTAACTCGCACGAGAGCAAAGGTACAGTTGTTTTTAAGAAAAAGTCATCCTAGGCATGTAGAATGCAAAAGGGGGTTTTTGGTTTGCGAATCTGCATGAGTGTACTACATTCCTCAAGCATACCCCAACCAGTCACAACAAGGGATTGATATGCACTTGGAGTATACAGCGTGAAAGACGTGTCAAGGTTGAAGAAGAAATATTCAGAATTCTGGCGCACAGAAGTTAGGTTTTCCACTTTCACATATTCTTCATAAAATACTCTTATATTCTTCTCTTTCGTACATCAGGTTTAGCCACACATTAAAGTATGTTTTAAAAGTGGTACCTGTTGTCCAGAGAACAATATATTGAATCTTACAAGGGCATTGTTGGGTCATCACATCACACTACGACCGCTCCTGGGAAATTCCCGCTCCTACTAAATTAGATTTAAAATATGGCCCAGGAATAGCGTGGGCTCATTATTTATGAACCAATCAAAGACAAGTGCATACCGCCGCCTCCCCCAACTCGTTCTGGAACCTTCGATCTAAGAATAAGCCCTTATTTTGGGATGGGTCCCTGTTAAGACTCAAAGTATACTCATGAAATGTGTCGGACTGGAAATGGGGACTCTGTTCCATCATGCTACATGGCCCCTCTCTTAGATCTTTCATAGGTATGACAGATGATCACAGAATCCACATTTTTCCAGACCCCCTTAGGTGGTTTTGTCAATTACTCCCTGTCTCCCTTTACCCTACTAGGTAGTAAAATTTGGAACTAAGTGATTTTTCCCCTTTAAAAAAAAAATCTGCCCCAACATTGCATCTGTTGATGAATTTGGTGGCAAACGCAAAGACCATGAAGTTAGCCCTGCATTATGTTCCTTTAATCACTGGGAGCATCAGGAGTCCTGACCCCCACTCATCTGTGAACTGCTCTTCTATTTACCTCTGACAGTTTTCCCACTGCTGACATCCTTGCTATATTTCCTGTTGTGAAAAATAAATCTCTCTGAGTCACACCATCTCGTAATGTATGAATGTTCCATAGAGATTCATTATGTGAAGTAATGGCTTTGCAATTAAGCCAACTTCCAGATGACGTTTAGAGAGAATGGTTGCATTCCATGTATCTCTCAACATTTCACCTTATCAGAACTTCATTCTTCCTTTGCCACTGGAGAATGATAATCCTGGAGAGTGTAGTTAACTGAACACTTTCTCCAACAGTAATCTTGGCATTTGGAACTGGGTTAAAATTGTTGATCATCACCGGAGCAAATACAATCTCTTCCGGGTGAACTATAGCAGCCGCTGCAGAACTTGAGACTAAAACCTACTAGAGCAGATTTGGTTAGCGTTGGACCCAGGGTCACCTTTTCCCAAAAAGCCTCTTGTTTTGCAGATGGTAGCAATTTCCCATTATATTTCCTTTGACTTATTTCTGTAGTCTTACCATAGATTTAGAGGTGCTTGTCGGTTGAGATTCTCTCATTCCGTTATGCCTCTATTTTGATGTGTTGTGAGAAGTGACAGCATTTTCTCTCCTTAGTTGCTCTATTTTCTAACGTAGCAACCGAATTTTGTAGATGCAGTTAGACTAACATCTACTACTACTAATATAGAAGTCCAGGTGGAGGTTCCAAATAGTTGTCTTCAGCCATGCTTTAGCTAAGTGCTTTTTAGTGACTGGCAAGTATCCGTTCTTTCTCTCCCCCATGAGCAAAACGTTTACTTTGGCGAATATAAGGCGTTTCTTCTCATCCATAGAGAAATCCGTCATTATCACAGCTACCTTTGGAAAGGGGTGTGATTATGTGGGTATAGCTTCTTATGTTCCAAGTTTTACTGGGAAATTTTTGGGAAACCAATTTTTACTGACTTTGAGGATAGGCCTGGGGCCCGGGCCTGTGAATATACCTCGCATCTCAGTAATAATATAAAATTTCCCCTGCATAATGCATTGTTCTTATTATATAAAGAGTCGACTGCTGACTTGCAGGGGTCTTTATCTTGAAAGGATCAGCTGTTTTAAAAATGATCTTTCGTTAGTCCACTTTCGCAAATGTGTATAGAGTGTCACTGCTGGGTTGCAGTGAGCTCTACCATATAAAAGTTAACTGTTTAGAGACAGTAATCCTTATTACATTCCTACCATTTTTTCCCGGCAGAAAGGTCTTCCCCAAATTTAGAATGAAAAAAGGGGGAAAGACATCAGTTGTTCTCAACTTTGTCCGTCCTTTAATCTCCACCATTTTTAAAGGGAGAAACGCTTTCTCAACTGAGGGTGAATTGAGTCCGACGTCGGGGACGGATCCTGTTATATCTCTTCATGAAATTTTTCAGGTTGTCCACGTTATGCTCCTAGTCGTATGATATGCCAATGACATCAGGTTGGTTATCCATCGTTTTCTGGACACAAAATTTTCGTATGCTCTCCACTTCCATATGAATGGCTAGGGGTCCAGTTATTTTGATGGCCTTCCTGGAGATTCAATGAGTTCACTCCTGGCGACATGGATCCTAGTACACCAGAGAGATTCATCATCGAACAATAGACTAATGTCTTATAGACACCAGACTGTGGTCGGTTTTATATGACCGCCCATGACATCAGGTAGAATTTTCCCTTCATCTCGTCCCCTTACGTATCAAGTACGCTTAATAACCCCCTACTTCAGGGAAAGGAAAGTGACGGGGTTGATAAGGTGGGTTTTTCCTGGAGATTTCAATTGTGTTCACTTTTTTCAGCAGCTTGATCAGGGCTACCGTCAGATTACACAACTGAAGAATAAATCCAGATGTTGAAACGACACTGGACATTAGCCGGTACGAATACTGACTATCACCGAGAGAGATTATTAGTGAGGTGTCTTAATGGTTGCCCAAATTTTCCATCAGGATTCACACTCTCTGCTCTCAGTGTTGCAAGCATGTTTGGGGAGAAAAGGAAAATAAAGGGGTTCTTATTTCTATGTGATGTGGTGACATTAAAAATGTTGTAGTTACAACAATATTTCCCCTCTCTCACCCATGCCAGCAATTAAATTTTGGGATGAAGTAGGCCCCATATTATCTACTGGATCAAGTGTCCTAATTTCAGGGACAAAAAAATTTTTCCCCCCGTAATAGCTGTCTCAGTTATATTTAAAATAATTTGTTTTCTCTGGTTTTTCAGGTACCTTAATTTTTGGATACATATATTGAACACCCAGCATGCACAAAATTATACAACATTATTGACAAGCCAATAATCAATTCATTCTGAGAAAAACAAATATCATGGATACAAGCAATTATGTTGACCCATAAGATTTTTATACACCTCTTCAGTCTGCTACATTGAATTCCTAAATGATATATTAAAACAGTGATACATGCAATATTATCACTATTAATGAAAACAAACCTTCTAGAGATTTATTGTGGGTTTACATGTCTGGACAGTTGCCCTCATATAAGAGACAGGGTCCATTAAACAAAACCATAAAAAAATTCAAAAATTGGGTCTGATTTGCGAGAGGTCACCCCGGATTTTAATACCAACATAGAGATCCCAAAAATGAGTCTTATGCAGGGTTACCCAAAGTTTGTATCCCGTCATCAGGGCAACAGGGATGTGAGCCCCCAGCAGGTTATTACCAGGGTTTAAATCCGAGACGAGTGTTCTTTTTCCCAGGGGTTTTTAGCCTGGAAAGAGCAACCAGTTATGTGACCAGGGTTTTCCCCCGGGTCTATATCCCGAAAAGAGCCCCCCCGTTATGTGACAGTTTGATTGAGTTGCCCGAGGACCTTTGGGGTTTTAGTGTTTTTTCTGGGGATATATCTTGAAAATAAAAAACAAAATAAAAGGGTATGATTTACACGTTTTGTCTAGAGGTCACTCAAATGAGCTAAAAATTCCCGCAATAGCCTTTTTGGGAGAACCATTTTTCTTGGCTCAACCCCCACTGTGAGGACTACTATGTATCTACACAGAAATTTATAAAAGAAGTAAAAGGTTCCCTTAAGTCCAGAAAAGATCTGAACTATTAGCGCCTGTACAACTGAGGATCCCTCTCACTCATATACTGTTGACAGTGTGCTGTTCGTCCGTCACCTAGATCTCTTCTTTCTTATTTTTTCAGTATGACCTATATCAGTTCAAGTAGTTCTTCAATTTTGCAGACAAACAACTTCAACAATAACTGTACATTACATCTGTTGGACAGGACATCTACATGACAGTTTCTTGACAAAAGTGGAACATACATTCACAAGGAATTGGTTTACACCACAAGTGTACAAGATAGACACCATGAGATACCTGACAACATCTATACAAGACTTTTCACAATATGTTATAACCAACCACAGCACTTAAGACAGTCACCAGAGACAACACTTGACAGCAACTGTACAAGAAATTCACTGGGGACATGTACTTAAAACACTGGTTCAATCATACTGTTTATTGAGCTGATGGTGAGGTCTAGTGATGACCATTGTTCATCCCATTTGTCATGTCAACACCTCAACAAGGTACATACAAAATGTACAAATATGCTAACATGCATGAAGATAACATGATACACCACCTCTCCATTACTCCACCAACTAATAACTCTTATCCACCTCTCCTCTCTAATCACCACTACACCATTCTGTTTACAGTATCTATCTCTATCCTCATCTCATGTCTCTTGGGAATTTAGGAAATCCTATCCATGGGCAACTCAAGGAAGAAACTACTGTTCTGGTCTGTTGAATTCCTTTTATCATCAGCATGGATGTTGGACTAGCTCCAGTTAGCAGCTTTCCCCAAAATAAGCTTCATGGCAGATTCATTCCTCTTGAAGACAAGAATGGTAGGATGATATGATACTGTCTCTCCCCGTTAACCAGACTGTCTGTGAATGCTGATTACTGGGATACTTCAAAAGTTGAGGATACACTCTCCTGACCTTGGGAGATGTATACTCGGTACATGCAAAACATGACTTGCTGAAGAAACCCAGAGATAGGAACAAATTCCAATATACTGCAGCCCTCAGTCAGTCCAATCTCACCTACACCTCAAGTCACATTCTTCAACACTGTGGTGAGTACCAGGCTGGAGATTAACCAAGATAAGTCCTAGCTAAACAATCCATTGCACCAGTCATTTCACAAGTTGTCTTGAATGGGGTTAACAACCAGACTTGTTGTTTCATTCTCAGATGACATTTGATTAAATGATCACTGTACTTCTTATTATTGAAGTCTTCAGAACTGTTTTTTCTCTCTTTCTTTTATATCCAGCTGTTTGAGAGCTGAGCTGAAAGTCTCTAGGAAATTCCCATATTGTGGGGTTCTAGAAGATTTCACTTATAGAGAGTTGGTTTCTGGATTCTGGGACTACTGGTTAGTTTTCCCAGATGATATATGGATGCTCTCCTCCATCCTCCTGTTCTCTGTGGATATATAGAATGGCACAACATCTCTTCACATGTGTTAAAAGATGATGTTATCATACATTAACATACACAGATGGAGATGGGGAAGGTTAGGTTGATGATGTAGTGAATTTCACTCTGATGCACTGTGGTAATCACAAGACCATATGCTGAGACAGGGTAGCTTAACACAATTACAAGCATTTATGTGGTCTAAGTTCCACCATGTTTGAACCACAGTAGACCTGGGCACAAGGAGGACCAGACACAGTACAGCAATCATTGTGACATAGCAAACATGGGACAGGCATTGTGAAGGGAAATGGAAAATAGGCATTTACAACTGCAATATGCATTATGTATTAACTAATGGCATTTACCAAATTAGCCGACCAGACATCCATTTCTATAGCTGTGATGTCGGTGCATGAATGTCTTATTCCATATTCACACAGCAATGCCAGACCTCACCCCTTTTTCTCAGACAGACCTGACTCACAGGTACATCATCTTTATCATCATCATGTGCTCTCTCCCACTGAGTAATGTCCACAGTAGGTAACAGAAGCTCAATTGCATAGCAATGGTTCACATATGCACCAAGCACATATGTGGAAAAACATGTTTAGTCCTTGTAAGTTTGCATGAGCCATACATTATATTCAGCCAACTAAAACACAGGTTCACACACCTATGGTTCTCTTAGGAACTAGTTTATATGAAACCATCCAACAGTAGAGGTAACAGTGTAATACTTCAAAGAGAAATTATAGTAATTCTCTTGAGTTTATAGCAACCAGGCATCACATGGACTTAGCAATTCTGGCGTGCCATCACCGTCCTGTTTACATGTGGATATTTGAAGCATCTTTCTTTCTACTAATGTGAGAGGCTATTTATTAAATCACCCACTCACTCACTCCATCAATCTCAGCGTTTTACAAAGGAACGTGTACATGTTTCATCACTCATTCCCATTCAGACTGCCATTTGTTAACTCGCACGAGAGCAAAGGTACAGTTGATTTTAAGAATAAGTCATCCTAGGCATGTAGAATGCACAAGGGGTTTTGGTTTGCGAATCTGCATGAGTGTACTACATTCCTCAAGCATACGCAACCAGTCACAACAAGGGATTGATATGCACTTGGAGTATACAGCGTGAAAGACGTGTCAAGGTTGAAGAAGCAATATTCAGAATTCTGGCGCACAGAAGTTAGGTTTTCCACTTTCACATATTCTTCATAAAATACTCTTATATTCTTCTCTTTCGTACATCAGGTTTAGCCACACATTAAAGTATGTTTTAAAGTGGTACCTGTTGTCCAGAGAACAATATATTGAATCTACAAGGACATTGTTGGGTCATCACATCACACTAGCGACCGCTCCTGGTGAAATTCCCGCTCCTACTAATTAGATTTTAAAATATGGCCCAGGAATAGCGTGGGCTCATTATTTATGAACCAATCAAAAGACAAGTGCATACCGCCGCCTCCCCCAACTCGTTCTGGAACCTTCGATCTAAGAATAGCCCTTATTTTGGGATGGTCCCTGTTAAGACTCAAAGTATACTCATGAAATGTGTCGGACTGGAAATGGGGACTCTGTTCCATCATGCTACAGGCGCATTGCACAAAAAATGCGACACCCATATTTGTATACATCAACGGGTGTCACTCGCTGGGAGATGTGGTCAGTATCAGACCTCTACTTCCCAAGACGTTTCCTGGTACCCATTGTATAATTTGTCGACTTGGGAGCTCACGATAATAACCAGAGGGCCGCAGTCCGGCGTCTATCCACTACGCTACTAGAGCTCACATTAAGCCATTACCAACATTAAAAGAAGTTAGAAAAAGTTTGAAGCGACAAATCTAAACTTAGATTGGAGAGATTGTGCAAGACGAGCCAAGAGCAGATAAAAAGGCTCGCTCCGTAAGTAAGTATCCACAGCTTAATTATACCGAATCTAACAGTGCTATAAATCCTGGGAACTTGCAGTCCACATCAATGATAGGGCGATATCCTGGCTTCTCTCTCGGTTCTGTTCTGACACTGCAATCATACGGAGTCTGGATAAAACTACCAAAACATTAATTGGTTTTCACTGAAAACTCCTTGTGATCGATGCTTGTTCGTGACGCCATTTTCTTGGCAAACTCGCCTTTATGATTCCGAACTTGGACCTCTTGTGGACGACCGTAAGGATGAGTTATGGCTCTTCAATGATTGCTCTTGGCCTTGGCATAGCTCTGTTTGTATGGGCGGCGATTGCGGTTACAGATAATTATTTCTGTGATGCTGATCTTCATTTATGGCAGTTCCAAATCATTACAAGTTCAATAAAAACAGGGTTAGCACTTCCGCAGATAGCCCTGAAATTTGATAACCGTATTAAAAGGTCGCCTCAACAAGATGGATTATTCAACTTTCACTTATTTTGTTATCAGTGGCTGGAAATTGTGAGCAAAAACCCCAGTAATCTCTTACAAATCCTTTACTACAAACGCCATGTTGTTTGAAATCTTTACACAAAAGGTTGCCGCGAAGCTTCTGGAGATGTTAATGCGGAAATAAATGTTTGGTCAACTTTGTTAAATGCTACCATGTTGCTATTTGATTTAACTTGCTGCAATGTTTTCAGCCTCTTTTTGCTGTTCCTCCATCTGGTGCATTCGTTAGAGCTTCTGTCGCAGCTAGACGATATCACTATTTTATATTGTTCTGGATTAAATTACCCTATGCGATTGCTAGAACTCTGAGCTAGAACTGCTAAATGGTAAAAGTGCATATCTTTTCTGCCAGCTGCTTTATATTTGGAAATGAGAAAGCGTATAGACTAGTCAAGAAGTGAAGGGAAATGTGCTTGCTGAAGACAGAGCAATATATAAAGAGGTACAAACAATAATAAGAAATACATTCAAAGAAACATCCCAATAAATCCCCAGCGATAGACTCAACAGCGCTATACTATTCATTGTCAAAAGGAGATGAAATAACATGTGGACTAAGAAAAAAAAAAAAAACTGCTGAAAATGTTCTGCATATTTGGTGTTTTTCTTTTGCACAGCTTAAAAAGATATATCAGCTCACTGAACTCTACACTAAATAAAACTAAAGTGGATCCCCAAACAAAAAACGGGTAAGCTCATCATAAGAATTCACCTGAAGGTGAAATCAACAAAGATACGGTCGCAAGAAGGAGAATAACAAGGAAAATGACGTAGAAGAAGAAGAAGAAGAAGAAGAACAAGAAGAAGAAGAAGAAGAAGAAGAAGAAGGAGAAGAAGACACAAAGAAGAAGCAGAAGCAAAAGAAATGGAAGAAGAAGAAGATCAAGAAAGAGAAAAGAACAATACCAACGCACTTAGAGGACGAGGAATTGTTTTTAAAAAATGAGTTAATAATGATGATTATGATGAGGATGATGATGGTAAAAAGCAGAAAGGGAATACGGACAAGAAATAGAAGGACGGGGTAGGGGGAATACTAAAAATAGTAATAATAATAATTAACGATGATGGAGTCGAAGATGATAACGATAATAATAATAATAATAATAATAATAATAATAATAATAATAATAATAATACGGAGGAGGAGGACGAGGGATAGGAGGATAAGGAGAAGAACGATGGATAGGAGGAGAAGAGGAGAAGACGGAACAGGAGTACGGGAGGGGTAAACAAAAACAATTAAATCAGAGAATGACAAAGAAATTGAAGCAGTCAAAAAGAAAGAAGAGGAAGAGAAAACAGATGACAGAATGTCTGATATCTATTGGATTTCAACACAGGATACAATAAGAATACAATCAGTTTTCTAAATAATTAAACATACAATATTCCGAACATTGCCTAACAGTGACGCTGTGTGGCTTTATGGTTAAAAAAAAGGCAATCTTATTATACAGTTATAAGGATAACTGCTGTTATCAAACAGCATGACAGATTGAAATATCAAGACAACAAAGGAGGCAGACTAAAAATCATAAAACAAACCGCAGGAATGACCGAGCTGTGGTGAAATTTAGATGATTTCACAATTGCCCGAATCTAAAATATTTGTGTTATGTATGCACTGTCATTACATTACACAGCTAAAAAGTTTCTCCTAATAAACGCGCTGAGCTCGATTTTCCCCGTCAAATAATGGCAGAAAGATTGAGAGAAATTCACAGCGGCTGCCGGGTAAGGAAAATGATAGTTATGTGAAATTAATGCAGCGCTTGGGGCAGAAACAAATTGTGGCAGCGAAGAGATAGGCTTTACCCTCGCCTTTACATAGCCCGCCGTTGGAAGATAAGCGGTGCTGGGGAAGGCAGTCGCTTTCTTGAAGAATGCTTGGCGCTTGACTGATTGGTCTGTAGCCAGTTTTTAACGCCAGGGATAACCACTCTGGCTTTATGGTATATCTCGTGGCATTCACTTGATGTCGATGATGACGCATTAGTAGATTATAGTAGACTGGGAAACTAACTTGTGTGGTCAAATTGTAATCAGACGTTGCGGCTATTTTATTGTATGCTCTTCTTCTAGTTTAATAACTGCGTAACTATGGAGCGGTGCTGGGTTAGTGGTTAGTGTGCTTGCCTGTTAAGACAATGGGCTGGGTTCAATTCCAATCAGTAGGTCAGTATGGCCGAATGGATAAGAACACGTGTTTTAAACATCCAGTGTACTGATGCTGAGGTAAGGGGTTCAACCCCTACACCGTCCAGTTGGACTAAAATATTGACCATATTGTCCTTGATTTGGGGATATAAACTACAAGTACCTCTGATGTCGGAGTGGGTTCGCCTGATGGCGAGGGACACTATTAATATGGAAAGTTAATCCACACGCAAAGTTAAGTCCAACACTACTAGAAGTAGTGTGTATGGACGAGGCTTAAATTCAAAGCTAGCGAACGCAAAAAAAAATAAAAATAATAAAAAAAAAATTAAATTAAATTTAAAAAAAAAAATTCCCAAGCAGTCAGCATTATTTCCCGATCTATACAGCACTGGGGACACACAGCTCCAACAGCATGGGTACAGATCAGTTTCAGGATTCTCTGGCAAGAAAAGGCGACAAGGAAGGAAACTGGACATCCCACCTAATATTTCATGACCGACCTCAGATGCCATAGTGCCGCCCAATAAGGCAGCCTTACATAGAGTGATAGTCACGTTGGATCAAGGGTGTCGGGAATGGGCAGCGGGTGACACAGAGGTGTCCGTGCAACAGATCCGCGCAACAGCTGATAAGTGACAATTCAAGCCTAAGAGATGTGATAATATGCATGGATGAATCTGTGGGGCGAGGTAAACGGAGTGCGTGGTGCAAAGAAAAAGGAGAGTATGTCGTAGAGTATCACAACTTTCAGTATGAGAATGGAGGTGGAGGCAGCAACGGCAGCTGGAGAATAGTGCATAATATGCTATTTTTGTTTTAAAGACAGACTCTGCAAAGCATCCTACGTAAAAAATAAACTGGTAAAAAGTAAACACCATCAGCGTGGACACTCTCCACTGTCTACTGTAGCAGGGGACGTTCAATTAGCCTGCCACTGGTACCATCAGCGTGGACACTCTTAGCTGGCTACTGTAGCAGGGGACGTTCAATTAGCCTGCCACTGGTACCATCAGCGTGGACACTCTTCGTTGACTACTGAAGAAGGGGACGGAGCACCCGTGGGAATGCCCTGAATGCAGTGATGATGATGCTTGGTTTCATATTTCATATATGGTGGTCTAGAATATGTGAAAAAACACTTCCCTCCTCAAGGACAGCATCTGCCTCGGAACGGTCCCTTGGACCCTTTTTAACTCATTCTACATCAGTGGCTGTGAGGCTGGGAGATTCCGATCTTATTCTATGGGCACTAAGTAGTTATGCATTATAAAGTTAGTTGCACATCTGACATATGCCTGGGTCAGTGACATTGAGGTGAGTGACCCTGGTAGCGAGGCTACGAGAAAAACAACCAGCAATGAGAAATAATGGTGAGGGTAGATGGAGACCCCCAGGGTGGATGGAGAGAGAGACAGTTTTAGGCTGGGGTGTAATGTTGTGGGGAGCCCAGGGAGGGGCTACACAGCAGGGTTAAAAGACAGGGGAAAACTTTGACTGGGCAGTGGAAGCTGAGACCGACTGAGGTTCGGTTCGTGTGAAGTCAGGGGACTTCTGGACAGTTGATGTTTTATGGCCGAGCGGATCGGTGGGCTAATACGTGGGAGCTTAGACTGACTGTGGGTCAGTTCTTTGGTAGTGTTGTTCTCCCAGTTGTGAATGCAGGCCTAAAACCCAGTGGGGGTTGGATAGTTAATAGAGGCCTGAACCCAGAATGGGTTGGATAGTTAGTGGAGACTAGACCCAGTGTGTGGGTGTATTGTGTGAGGTCCAGCTGTGGATAGGAGCTGGATTACCTGTCTTGTGAATTTGAGATTAAGCAGGCCGTAAGAAGACAGTGATGTGTGCGAGTTAAGTTGAGAGGTGGATATGGATATTCTATGGATTATATTGTTTCTGGATAATGAGTTATGTTCCGTTTGTCCGTGTTCTTTCTACAATAAAGGATAATGTGCGCCAACTCAATCTTGTTGAATGACTGGTGAATGTGCACTGCGGGGGTGAGTTATATTGTAAGAGAGTTAGATAACTCAATTGACACACCAGGAGTATCGTTACCTAGACAACGACCATATCACGCACTTATCATCAAGAACTTCGTGATAACACCCTTTACATGACGTAGCAGTCAACTCCAGCATTGTTTTGGCTGTTTATAGTTCCTGAGCAAGTTTACGTTCAATAGCTTGCCACTGCTTTCTGAACGACAGGCACTAAAACCATTGTATGGCAACCAACGCAAGACGGTCTGCTTCCAAATCACCCGCAGCTGTGTTTCGAAAGCGGGATTCGGGATTACGAATTGTATTCGTAATTCGTTCTCAACAGAGCCGGCTGCATTATAAATAGATGTAAAATTAAGAAAGGCGTGCATTTGTTAAGGTGCATGTCAGAAAAGGGGGATGGGAGTGTCAGGATTGTGGGAGATAGAAAGGACAGATAGTCTGAAATATCAAGTGGTGGAGTTTGATCGTAGCCTGTCAAACACGTGCCACGTGAGCAGATTTAATAATAACTAAACGTAAAAGTGGCCTAGCATTACCGAAGACTGATGCTCGTATGGAACAGAGGATACTTCTCTACGTGTTCCAATATTTGCTATCTCACTGGCTGAGTGTGTTCACATATCTGTGTCGCGAGAAGAATGTGAATGATCTTGGGATGCACATTGAAATGCAGCTGTGTCATTGTGTGAAAGACTGAAATGCATTAGTCACCATGGTGGAATGTAAATGATTGTGGGTTGTATTTATCGTATAACTGTGCCACACTGTGAAAGACTGGAATGTATTCAAAATGGGAGAGGAAAGGGGTGACTGTGAATGATCGTGGGTTGCGCACGAAACATCTCCGCCACAACTATGAGGTAGATGCCCAGGCTAGGCTGGTCCTGACGAGTCACTAATGATGGCAGATTTCCACTATATGTTAACTTTAATATGCTCAATGGCAAGCGAATAAAGTGAGGAAGGTTCTAGATGATGAAAGCAGGAGAAAGTATTGGACAGATTACCAATCAGGCACTTACAGAGTGGACAAGAATTTATTGGTATGGACAACAACAAGAGCAACTTCCGTCCAGTCCTCATTACGGTGGGCAGACAACAGAAAACTGAAATTAAGAACTTAACGTCAATGCTCTTGGGATATTACCTCACATGCTCCGTCCCCTTAAAAAAAAAAAACTATTTCGTCTTACACTCGCTCCATTTGTGGAATGCTATCCTCGCTACAGAGGTCACAGATTGTGAGAATTGTATGGATATTTTGCCCTGGCCATGTGGGAGTGTGGGGGAATGAACAGGCTAATAGTCTGACAGGGAATACACCTCTTGGTGGTAGATTACCTATGGACACGGGAGAGGTGGTCGAGCGCGTGTGGTACCAGGTGGAGAAGGCAGGAGAACAGTTTGAGAACCCGTACGTGGAAATAATGATATTGCGGAAGTTCTGGAAGAATCTCAAAACTGAGAGGGAAGAATATTCAATCAATAGCAGTGGGAACGAATAGTAGTATGACTCTTCGCTGGCTGTTGAACGAGGGGACGGAGCGCGTATGGGAATGTCCTAAATGCAGTGATATCGGTTCTTAGCTCAACTCGACTCAACTCTATTCCATGTGAAGACACTATGGAGTGACAACAAACCCAAGTGGTCTGCTCCTTTCTTGAGATATATTCACGTTGACGTTTAATGGTGCACGAAGAAAGAGAATAGGTACTGTGATCTCCATGTGATACAAGATATCAATTAGTTTCTATTAACCTAGTATGAGCAAAATAACACACACCCACCCATCCCCCACCCCCCACCCCCACCCCCCCACCACACACACACACACACGCACGCACACACACACACACACACACACACACAAAGATATAGGGTCTTGTTACCGGGTAAGCGTAAAACGAACATATAATCATGAGGCATTATTGGTTGCTTGATGAAATTGTGTTTACACTTCCAGCGTTGTGCAAGACCAGTGGAAACAATTAATGGCATGTAAATTAACATTTTCAATTAACATTCATTACAACACCTCCAAATGCAGACAAAACAATCTGATACGGAATTCTACTGTAGTGTTGTTACTTTGGTGGCAAATCTCTACTACTGTATACATCGATTGCACTGTTGCACAAGATGTTAAACAACCTGTCAGATCTTTGTCCAGCCAAGCCACAACTATTAATTGTTTGAAAAGTCTTTGTAGAACTTTGTTGTCCTGTACAGCAATTTATTTTAAAAACAATTAACACTCTAGCTGGGCGTGAACACAAGCGGCAAACTAGAGAAACAAGGTGGGGGGGGGGGGAGAGAGACAGAGAGATACACACACACAGAGAGAGAGAGAGAGAGAGAGAGAGAGAGAGAGAGAGAGAGAGAGAGAGAGAGAGAGAGGTGGAGGTCACCTTATGACAAGTAAACACCAGAGCTCCGGTATCATGTTTAATTCCCTGCATACAAAGGATGCCAGCGGGGGAAGTGGAGAGAAGTAAAAAAAAAAAAAGATGGGGGAGGCAGAAGGGGAAGAGAAGAAAAAGAAGGAGAAGGAGAGGAAGAAATAATAGTAGTAGTAGTAGTAATAGTAGTAGTAGTAGTAGTAGTAGTAGTAGTAGATGAAGAAGAAGAAGAAGAAAAAGAAGAAGAAGAAAAAGGAGAAGAAGACGAAGAAGAAGAAGATAATAGTAATAATAACAGCAATAAAAATTATATTATTAATAATAATAGTAAGAAGAAGAAGAAGAAGAGGAAGAAATGGAAGAAGAAGGAGAAGAAGAAGAAGAAGAAGAAGAAGAAGAAGAAACAGGAGGGGGACAATGAGAAGGAGGAGAAGAAGGAGAAGAAAAGATTATAGTCAATGACTTCTATTGTATTAAAATTAAGAAGCTAAGTAATTGAGAACACAAGCATGCGATCTTAGACCAGGATTTAAAAAATGTGAATTCAGTTTAAATCAAAACAATCGTTCCATTTTTCACATTTAACTATAAATACATTGTTATGCGTTTAGTTGCTTGTTTTTGTGTCATCAAAGCATCTGGGACTCAACTGTTAGGATTTGACTGGTTTCGTTTTGTTTAGTTTGTAAATGCTCACGTTCATCACTTACGGATACGTTCATAAATGTCTCGGTATTCTCCGATAGATCACGCAAGTAGAATGTTCACCCAGTGCACGAAGTCGGTAACACAGAAGTAGTACCAAGTGAGTGTATTCCAGGAGCACACATGAAACAGATATTCTACCTGCTGTTCGGGTTTCTGGTTTGAAAAGTTAGTCCGTTTTTACGGTCCTTTATACACGTCTAACGGGCTTTGGGTATATGGAGCTTGACTCATATTTCTATAAACCAAACGACACCCAGTCGGTGATGTGGTCGGTATCACACCGCTCGCTTTTACTTCCCAAGAAATGTCCCGGTGCCCATCTTATTCTGGGTCGATCTATGAGTTAGTCCGGGCAGCCACTATTCGACCTATTAATGTGCTTATCTTGTTACACGTGCAATGTGCATATCCGTGTGTGTGTGTGTGTGCGTGCGCGTGTATGTGTGTGTGTGTATGTGTGTGTGTGTGTGTTACGGCAGGCCATAGGGAAAGTACACACATGTTGTTTGTCCATCAAGAATGATGATGACCATTCATTTCATCCGTGTGGTTGAAAGTATGAAGCCGTGAGTTCTACGATGGCTGATAATGCCAATTTTGGCTCGAAATGTTCTTTGACAATGTGGACAGAGATTGCTTGACGTTCCAAGAGGAGGATCTCCTGCGGTGGTTTTTCTGTCCAACCGTTTTTTTTCGCAGCTCTTGCAGTCTTGTTTGCTTCACAAGTGACCACACCCTTGCGTAATGATGTACGCCACGAATTTCGGTCTTTGGCAGCAGTCTCTCAAGTGTCAAGATGAATTCCAAAGCTTTTAGTGAGATATTCAGAATTTCTTTAAAGCGTTTCCTCAGGCCGCCTTGGGAGCGTTTACCACAGTGCAGCTCACCGTAAAAAAAATTCGTTTAGGGCGCCTGTGACCTGCTGTGCGAATCTGATTCTTCATTAGTAGCGGGGGATACTGGGCATGGGTGCTCTTTCTAGGACTTCAGTGTCTGGGATCTTGTCTTGCCATTTAATCTTCAGTAGCTTCCTAAATCAGACTGTGTGGAAGTGGTTCAATTTCCAGGAGTGTCGCTGGTAAACAGTCCAGGTTTCACAAGCATATAGCAGCGTAAAACACCCAAACAGTAACACTATAAGCTATCATGCATGTAGTAAGAGGCGACTAAGGAGAATTAGTAGCAGACTGACTATATCATCCCATAGAAAACCAAACAATCATAAACATATTTACACAAGCCAGAGCGTGAAGTGCTTGATGGCCTATATGCTATTGGAAGATAACGCGTAGACGAGGAGAACGTATACATGAGTCCTCCGAGAGTTAGCAATTATCAGAGAAGGACAGGAATAATATCAACTAACACACGGTGATGGATAGGATTCATGGCCTTTAGGAATTCTTGGCCTTTTAGAAACTAGCAATTATCAGACAAAGCCAGGAATACTACGGGCAGGGGGAGAGAGTATAGCATCCTATGGTTTCATACTTTGCAAACATTAACAGCGCGAATTATTGGTTTACTAAGGTTAGAGTCCCATCTGAACAGCTCTGTTGTTGTTGCTTTTGTTGTTGTTTGTAAATCACTGGGACGATTCAGTTTTAACAAGTCCGAGACATTGGCTTTCAGGTCGTCTGAGTCCCAACAGGACTTGCGGAGTGAGGTCGGCCTAGAGACTTTTCTTTCTTCTCAGTAACAAAGTAACATCTCCAAGGGACAATGTTTCAGAGTTCTACACCCTCACTCTAAACCTAAATATCAGCGGTGAGCAAGTCGGGTGCTGGAACATGACATTTGTAGAGAGGTACATTCATCTGTAACCAGGTCATGTTTGGATATAGCACATATGGGCTGACAGGGATTGCACCACTGCTGGCAATGCTTCTCCCGTAAGTTTGACTTATTTCATTACCAGCAGACTCTAATGGGGAACTAAACCCAGGGCGGGCTCGTTGTATTATCGTTAGTGTGTGATCTCAGCACGTGGAACATGCAAATTCCATGCCATACTGCCTTCTGTATATAATTTATGCCGTGTGGCGTTGGCGATAATGCCTATCCACAGCCTTCTATCTCTTGTGCTGCGAATCGTTTCTGATACCGACGTTCCTATGACATGATGAAAAACTGTCCCGTATTTTCTCTCTTGGTCTCCCCCAATATATAATAACATAGTTGTATTTAATATATTCTAAATCATTTTATTTTGTGGTAAGGTGACTAACCCGTCCTCTCTCCACCTATCTCTCCCTTTCCTCACCCCCCCCCCCCCAAAAAAAAAAAACACAAACAAACAACAACAAACAACAACAAAAAACAACAACAAAAAACAAAAACAAAAACAAACAACAAACTTACTCTCACAGCCATGCTGGGTCGACCCCGGAGCCATATTAGTCACTCAGAAATTCTCAACAATCACAGACTGAACCAGGACGAATGTATTTATAAGGCAGAAAACTATGCATTACATCGATGAGGCCTGTTAATGGGATCGTTTTCATCATAGTTATTGAATGCCTCGTCACTTAGCGATCGTGTTCTTCCATAATTCTCCGTCTCTAGCATTATGCATTAATTAATTAATATACTGATGCCATTCCATACTATGATTTAGAATTGTCTAGGATCTTCTCCCCTGATTTCCTCAATCTGTTGTGTTAATAAATCTAACCTGTTGTTTCAATATGTAGCCGCGTTTCTCTTCTCTTGTTGTGGTTACAAGTTTAATTGCCGCGTTCTGTAATCTCTGTGAACAGATTCCTTTGAGTCATTGTCTGCTTGAAAATATTTAATCGTTTGAACTGCGGATGGTATTTATTTTAAACATTCTTTAATTCAATAATATGTCGTTTATGCTAGGGAACTTCATATTCTATAAGCCTTGTCAAAGCAAGATTTTACTAGGTAATACTGTAACTCTAGTGTCCCCTTGCCTTTCTCCGATATTTGTGGTAATCAAATAATTTAAACACCAGTTCCATAAAACATACTGGATGGTCATCCTCCTTTTATTTACGTATCTTGAATGTATGTTAATGTTAAATAAGTACTACTGTGTGAATGAGAAACATGGGAATCGGCTAATACAAAAAACTGGTAAACTAAAACCATTACTTCGCAGTTGTCTGCGCAGAATAGGACTACAATAGTATGGCAGAATCAACAATGTGGAGCTTAAGGAGAGAACTCAACATAATTACCAATGTGGAGCTTAAGGAAAAAACTCGATACAATCACCAAGAATAAGAAGAAGAAGAAGAAGAAGAAGAAGAAGAAGAATGTCAGGTAGTCCATTTCGAAGATAAGGATTGCGTGGTTTTGAACATGTAACTTCATCGCAAACCTAACTTACTGATTATTCATGAATCTGCTACTTGGAAGATTAATGTGCCAGTTTAACCTTAGCTTCCACGCGTATACTACAACCTTACGTGCTCTACATATTCTGCAGCTATAAAATTTGAGGCATTTTGCCAGAGAAGCGCTTAATTAACACTTATTGTTTATGGTGTCAAATCGTGCATATTTATGCTAAATGTATGAGAGCCCATTAGTTTAAGTAGTGCTCAGATACGAACAAAGAGTGCACAAGAAAGAAAGAAAGAAATGAGGAAAGAAAGAAATAAGGAATGAAAGAAATAAAAAATTACAGAGTTACAGTACAGAAAGAAAGAAAGAAAGAAAGCGAGAGAGAGGAAGTGAGGAAACGAGGAAACGAGAGAGAGAGAGAGAGAGAGAGAGAGAGAGAGAGAGATGAGAGAGAGAGAGAGAGAGAGAGACAGAGACAGAGACAGAGACAGAGACAGAGACAGAGACAGAGACAGAGACAGAGACAGAGAGCGAGAGACTGAGAAAGGGAGAAAGGGAGAGGGAGAAAAAGGGAGAGAGCAAGGGGGTGAGAAAGATCAAGAGAGAGAGAGAGAGAGAGAGAGAGAGAGAGAGCATAAGGTATAGAAAAACAAGAGAGAAAGAGTGGAGAAATGCACTGCCACGTTGGACAACAGTGTTGCGGCAAATTGCAGACATGGTTTTGTTTTTATTTTTTGCATATCTGAACCCAGTAAACCTCTAACACTCCCCACCCAGCCAGCAGGCAAAATTTCCTTCCCTGGCCCAATAAATTGACATCAATAAATCCAGATCTGTAATTTGACATAACGTATCCCATCATGAAGAAAAGGCGAATTCCCACACTCGTGTAGATAGGAAAAAAGACCGATACAAAAATGTGGAAATTGCTCTATTTCAATGTTGGGAGATCCTTGTCAGTCAAAATATATTCCCACATTTCTGAGACTGCGAAATTGACCAAACTTTCCTGAGGACGAAATAGGAAATGTCAAGTTCTAACAAAGAAGTCGGCAGCGAAGAGACGATGGGAGGAGTTTTGATAGATTTTACTACTGTGCCTTGAAATTCCCTACATTATTTCACAGTCGGCAGTTGATAACTAATGGCAGGTTATCTACACTTGATATAACCTATATTTTGGCAGTTAATTCACATTTGTGGTTATGGTTTCCAAGAGTCTGCTTTGCTTTTATTAACTATATTCCTTGCTGCTTTAGATTTCAATGTAAGTGTTTTGGATAAAAGCTAATATATGTTGCAGATATTGCTCTGTTTCACAGCTTTTGTTTTACATGTCATCTAATCTTAGATTTCAATGTCAGCGTTTTGGATAAAAGCTAATGTCTGTTGCAGATATTGCTCTGTTCCTCAGCTGTCGGTTTGCATGTCATATAGCCTTATATTTCAATATTAGCGTTTTGAGTAAAAGCTGATGTCTTGTTGCAGATAGAGCTTTGTTCCATAGGTGTCGGATTACATGTCATCTAGCCTTAGATCTGAACATCAACATTATGTGCTCTGGATAGAACCTGCTGTCTGTTGCAGATAGAGCTTTGTACTTTAGTTGTAGGATTACATGTCATCTAGCCTTAGTTTAGTTTAGTTTAGTTTAGTCGTTGGATCAACATCACGGCACACGGTTTAACCCATAAGTGCTCCGTTTTCCTCCTAACTCAAACTTGAGTCTGCAGAAACTCAGCTCAATGCACGAACTACGTTGCATTGGCGCGGATCCTGAAATACTTTGGGTAGATTTTTAACTCGAAATTTTGCCAGCGCCGTTAGGCTACTCTTTTTCGATTTCCAACTGCCAAGGGATTTTTTACGTGCGCAACAATACACACGGGCGTCCGATCTCCCTACCCAGAGACCAGGGGAAGTTTTATTACTGGAAGTCCAGGTGGATTTTTTAAGTAAATCCCGGTCCTCACCGGGGCCTGAACCCGGGACCTCCAGCACTCGAGGCGGACACCATACCTCGAGACCACTCACCCCCCCCCCCCATCTAATCTATCCAATCTAATCTATCCCCCATCTACACACATCAACATTATGTGTTCTGGATAGAACCTGCTGTCGGTTGCAGGTAGAGCTTTGTTCATATCTTCCGATTTATAGGTCTTCAAACTTTGAATTTCAACATTAGTGCGTTGGGTGAAAGCTGCTGTCGATTGCAGATATTGCTTTGTTTCACAGCATCCTGTTTACATGTCTTCTAGCCTTAGAGGTCAACATCAACATCTGGTGTTTTGGATAAAAAGCTGCTGTCGTATGTAACAATGGTCCATCCTACCGTTTCCCTAGTATATTTCTGCTAGTCTTAGATTTCAACATTAGCTTAGTTGTTCTGGATTAATTAAAAAAAAAAAAAAAAACTTCTGTCAGCTGCAGATAATACTCTACTCAGCAGAGTTAAATTCTCAGTACAGTTCCGTTTGTCCATAAATAACCTCGAGCTTGTTGACAGAGGCAACATATCTTAAGGATGTGCTCTAAAGTTTGAAGGTCAGTGAGGACTTGCAACTGACGGGTGTGTGACATGTTCAGGTGATAGAATGTGCTCGCAGTGGAGTTGAAGAACTTAATTAGTTGTAATTCTTCCCTCATTTCTTCTACAGCTTTATGTGTGTCGTTACTGTACCAGCTTTAATGTGATATTTCTCTATTCCAAAGCAGATGACACAAAGAAACCTATTTAACTACTGCATGCTTGGAAGCAATTCCTGGACCTGTTGTTTCAGTCGCATACCAAGAGAACACACAGCCACGAGAATTAAACCACTTGTTTATACTAGATCAAAGTATTATGTGGTTTATGACCATTTCTCTTTCTTGTACTTTGATAGTTGGGAATTTAGGCCTTTCGGTTAAATTAATGCACAGGAAAATTGTACACCCAGGTCGATCCAGCATTAGATGGGTACCAGATATATTTTGGGAAGTGCAGGCGGTCATCCTGATATTGACCACATCACACGTTGCATGGGAGCCGCGGTACCGTAGTGGCCAAGCCAATATCTACCGATCCAGTGGATTCTATGGGGTGTATTTTTAATGACTGCAGTGTTTGAAAATGTTGCCGGTCCAAGTTTTGTATTCACCCTCTGTAAAGTTCATGCAACATAACAGGTAAATACAGAACTTGGACCGGCAATATTTTCAAACACTGCACAATCATTAAAAATATACCCTAGTGTGAGTTCTATTCAGGTCAGGGTGGGTTCGAATTTTAAAAACTGACCTGAGTTCCCAGGTTGAAAAGGCCCAAAATAGATACCAAGACATATCTTGGGAAGTAAAAGTCACTCTGGTCACTCCTGGCCGCACCATTCTCTCTAGGCTTTAATAATTTATCTATTCTTCCACACTATACACATGACCCAAAAGAGCCCAAAACACATCTGCCTTATCAATCACTACGGCATCTTGCCTAATGGGAGGCCAGACAAAGGCATGAGAAGATGCGGACTTACCATTCACGTGCAGAATGACTCCTCTGACCTGTACTGGGTCAGTGTTAATCTGGCATTGGTAAGTTCCTGCGTCCGAGGTCTTGACCATCCGCAAGTGCAAGTTCCATTCTTTGACGTAGGGTCTCTCCACGCTGAAGCGATCGTCAGCCGTGATTCGTCGGTCCTCCAGAGTTAGCGTCTTACCTCGCGGACTCTGCCATACAACCTGAAGAAG
This sequence comes from Cepaea nemoralis, assembly GCA_014155875.1. NCBI lineage: Eukaryota > Metazoa > Mollusca > Gastropoda > Stylommatophora > Helicidae > Cepaea > Cepaea nemoralis. The sequence continues at coordinate 145,313 of JACEFZ010024421.1, read as the reverse complement.
CCAGACATGATACGTTAGTTGTGTACAGCCTGGAGAATGTAGCCACATTACATTAATTACATACAACCTGAAGAACACATATGTGATACGTTGGTTGTATATAAACTAGAGAAAGTAGCCACATTACATTAATTACATACAACCTGAAGAAGCCAGGCATGATACGTTAGTTGTGTACAGCCTGGAGAAAGTAGCCACATTACATTAATTACATACAACCTGAAGAAGCCAGACATGATACGTTAGTTGTGTACAGCCCGGAGAAAGTAGCCACATTACATTAATTACATACAACCTGAAGAAGCCAGACATGATACGTTAGTTGTGTACAGCCTGGAGAAAGTAGCCACATTACATTAATTACATACAACCTGAAGAAGCCAGACATGATACGTTAGTTGTGTACAGCCTGGAGAAAGTAGCCACATTACATTAATTACATACAACCTAAAGTACACAGGTGTGATACGTTAGTTGTGTACAACCTGGAGAAAGTAGCCACATTACATTAATTACATACACCCTAAAGAACACAGACGTGATACGTTAGTTGTGTACAGCCTGGAGAAAGTAGCCACATTAAGTTAATTACATACAACCTAAAGACCACAGATGTGATACGTTAGTTGTGTACAGCCTGGAGAAAGTAGCCACATTACATTAATTACATACAACCTAAAGAACACATATGTGATACGTTGGTTGTATATAACCTAGAGAAAGTATTCACATTACATTAATTACATACAACATGAAGAACACAGACGTGATACGTTAGTTGTGTACAGCCTGGAGAAAGTAGCCACATTACATTAATTACATACAACCTAAAGAACACAGATGTGATACGTTAGTTGTGTACAGCCTGGAGAAAGTAGCCACATTACATTAATTACATACAACCTAAAGAACACAGACGTGATACGTTAGTTGTGTACAGTCTGGAGAAAGTAGCAACATTACATTAATTACATACAACCTAAAGAACATATATGTGATACGTCAGTTGTGTACAGCCTGGAGAAAGTAGCCACATTACATTAATTACATACAGCATGAAGAACACAGACGTGATACGTTAGTTGTGTACAGCCTGGAGAAAGTAGCCACATTACATTAATTACATACACCCTAAATAACACAGATGTGATTACGTTAGTTGTGTACAGCCTGGAGAAAGTAGCCACATTACATTAATTACATACAACCTGAAAAACACAGACGTGATATGTTAGTTGTGTACAGCCTGGAGAAAGTAGCCACATTACATTAATTACATACAACCTGAAGAACACAGACGTGATACGTTTGTTGTGTACAGCCTGGAGAAAGTAGCCACATTACATTAATTACTTACAACCTAAAGAACACAGATGTGATACGTTGGTTGTATATAACCTAGAGAAAGTAGTCACATTACATTAATTACATACAACATGAAGAACACAGACGTGATACGTTAGTTGTATACAACCTGGAGAAAGTAGCCACGTTACATTAATTACATAGAATCTGAAGAAAATAGTCACATTACATTGGTTCTTTACGGTTATAATACATAGTAGCATAAATCCGGAAGAAATAAGCTACAATACTTTAGTAGACTATAATCTGAAACAAGCCAGAATACATACGGCAGTTGGTGGGTCATGTGATCAGTATCATACTAGCCGTCTTTACTTCCCAATATATTTCATGGCACCCATTTTATGAAGAGATTCACAGGAAAGTCATAGCATTATGTAAAGAAGCAAAACAAGAATTGCTTTAAAAAAATTACATAGAAAATGAAAAAAACAACACAACAGTAAAAATACCAAATTAATGCAAAAAAAAATTAGGAGCTTACTAATAAAAGAACACCAACATCAACAGGCTGCTTGAAAACAGAAGATGGAAAAATCATAATAAAAAAAAATTAGATTTTACATACATGGTCAGATTATGTGAAAAACCTTAATGATGATACAAGAGAAGAACAATGTGATATTCGGAGTAATAATGAAGGAACATCAATTCTGAAGATAGAAATTCAGAACGCTCTTAAACATATTAAATCTGACAAGACCCCCGGGTCCAGACAACATCTCCACAGATCGCTCTCTTAGAAGAATATGGAATAGACCAAGTCACCAGACTGCTGAACACAATATATAACACTGGAGATATACCATGGACAGAAAAACCAATGACCAAGTCCTACAAGAAACAAATGACAACCATGAACCGAAAAGAAAACAAAAATTACACGTAGACAGTCACAATTTATTTGGTCACATTATGAGAAGAAATAAATTTTAGAACTTGGTGACAACTGGCAAGATCGAGGGGGAAAACAAGGGGAGAGCAGAGAAGTAAATACCTGGATGGCTTGGCGATGTTGTGTGGTCGAGACAAGAACACTAAGCTGATCCACGACTCTAGTGATCGAGTGAGTTTGCAAAACATGACCGCCCACGCTTAACGACATGGCACATGATGATGATGGTGATTTTAGGCTGGGTTCACATGGAAGCCCAGGTCAATTTACAAATTCGAATCCATGCCGACGTGGATTGAACTTGTGATTACGTGGTCGGAGAGCGTCTAGCCACTACACTATCTTCTATAATATAAGTTAGCTGCATATCCTTTACAGGACGTAGCAGTCAACTCCAGCATTTTTTGGTTGCTTGTGATTTCTAGGCAAGTTTACGTTCAGAAGTTTGCCATTGCTTTCTATAAGTTTATATCAATACCTATGAATTCAAGTTGTACTATCGTGAAACTATTGCTAGGCAATCTCTTTTTCCAAGATCTGGGAGTTTTACCCCGTGGTGAAATAAACATCGCACACTGCACAACTTTCCCCTGAATCATGACCAAACCACACCACATTAAGTCTCTCGGCAGATGTGACGTCCCAGTACCGGTCTTGCACAAACCCTGTTTGTTGATCTTGAAGAGGGAAAGAAGATTTATGTAACACAATTCCCGTAGAGAGGATACGTTCGTACCGGCTCAGGAAGAAAGTATCTACAGCAAACTGACTCCGGAAAAATGCAAGCAGGTTTTCAAGGCTCAAACGAATTGAACTCTAACGCATCGATTTAAAGGTTCAAAATTGTATCTTCAATATGAGTCACCAAGCAAACAACCAGCCAACCAATCTTTCTACACTATACAAAGACTACCCTAACACAACCTGTCTGCGATCCCCAAATTCTTCTAAATATGCCCACATCTGCACTAAAAATGTCCACAGATGCACTAAAAATATCCACATCTGCACTAAAAATGTCCACAGATGCACTAAAAATGTCCACAGATGCACTAAATATACCCACATCTGCACTAAAAATGACCACAGATGCACTAAAAATGTCCATAGAAGTACTACAAATGTCCACAGCTGCACTAAAAATTTCCACAAGTTCACTCAAAAATGTTCACAGCTGCATTAAAATGTCAACAGCTGCACTAAAAATTTCAACAGCTGCACTAATAAATGTCCACAGCTGCTTAAAAAAATGTCCACAGCGGTACTAAAAATGTTCCGAAGCAGGAGCCTGCTATAGTCTGTGATGTGATATGACCATCACATTGTGAAGCCCTGACTACATGGAGGAACAGGTGGCCAGTCTTTCCCTCACTTAGCGAGACGACGAACGCAGGCGTCATGACAATATCAGTGACGTTCCCTATCAACTACGCCGACGCGCCTGCTGCAGCTACCCTAACACTGGTACAAAAACTGCAAGCATGATCCATTGCTTTAAAAAAAGAAACCAAAACAACTCCGCAGGCCGTTTGAAATCACACAACTTCTTGTATGGAATCTATAAATTCCCGATGAACTTGCGGCTCCAAATGTAAAGACATATAGCTCATAAGGGCGCCAGGAGCCAGGCACTGTTGTAAGTAGAAAAAGGGTTAAAGCATATTTATTCCGTCTGCATGGTGCGTACATACTAACATACTAAGAACATATGTGCGTATTACGTGCATGCGTAAACACAGAGAGAGAGAGAGAGAGAGAGAGAGAGAGGGAGAGAGAGAGAGAGAGGGGGGGAGAGAGAGAGAGAGAGAGAGAGAGAGAGAGAGAGAGAGAGAGAGAGAGAGAGAGAGAGAGAGAGAGAGAGAGAGAAAAGCGATCACTGCGGAAACACACTGTACACATAGAGCATTCACATTGTAAATAGTAAATAAAAATGTATATTGCGCACTCAAATAGTTTGAATTGTTTCAAATGATATACGGTATAGTTTGAATTGTTGCAAATGATACACATATTAGGTAGACACAGCCAGGCAGACAGACATACAGACAGAAACACAGACTATAGACAGAGAGAAATAGAAATAGAAATAGGTAGATATGCCTGCACCAGATAGGCACTGACAGACGGACGGATGGACGGATGGACATACAGACAGAGAGACCTGAAGGCAGAAAGATAAATAAATAGGGATAGATAAATCGTTATGTCTGCATCAAACAGACAGAAAGACAGAAGCAGATACATTTAGACAGACAGACAAACAGACAGCGACAGACAGCGACAGACAGACAGACAGACAGACCGAGAGACTGACCCACAAGCAGGCCAAACAAACAGCGACAGACAAACAGACAGCGACAGACAGACAGACAGACAGACATACCGAGAGACTGACCGCCAAGCAGGCTGATAGACAGACAGAGAAATAGGCAGGAAGGCAAGCAGACAGACAGACGGACAGGCTGACGGACGGACAGACAGACAGACAGACAGACAGACAGACAGGCAGGCAGGCAGACAGACAGACAGTCAGACAGACAGACGGACGGACGGACGGACAGATAGACAGCGACAGACAGATAGACAGCGACAGACAGACAGACAGACAGACTGACCGACAAGCAGGCTGATAGACAGACAGAGAAATAGGCAGGAAGGCAAGCAGACAGACAGACGGACAGACAGACGGAAGGACGGACGGACGGACGGACAGACAGACAGACAGACAGATAGACAGACAGACAGACTTGTCTATTTGTTTCAAATCTTCCTTTCCAAACTTGTAAAAACAAAGCCAACTGTTTCACTCTTTATTTTAGAATCAGCGGAAAGACCGCTTATTTCTTCCGCCGTCCCGTTTCACTCCGCCTGCCCTAAATTCGTATGCCCTTCCTTCAGTATCCCTGTTACGATATTCTATTTTCCCCCAACCCAAGTTTATTCACTAAATTCACCCCCCCCTCCCCAACCCCCAGTAAAGCACCGATCGTATTACGAGGCAGTCAGACTCGGGAGACTAAAACAAATTTATCAGTTCCTATTACTTATAGCAGGGGGAGAAAACACGCCAGGGGGAATACCGCGCCTCAAATAAATATATTTATTCTAATTGTGATACTTTCTCGGGACTCGGCTCGCAGCCAATTAATGTACGGGGCAGTGTGACAGACATTTGATATTACACATGTTCGATTTGTTTTGTTTTTGTTATAATATTAATATGACTCAGCTAGCCAGCCAGCGTTTACAGGAATAGGAAAACTCGGTTTTCGAGGCTTTTATTTTAATTTTTGTTCTAATTTTGCAATTTCCAACTGGCAAATATTTCTTTTTTTTTTTTTTTTGTCTGCCCGTTTCGGTTTGTTTTTTTACACTATTTGGAGGACGAAAATAAAATTACCAACGTTTCTCACTTTACAAAAATAAAAAAAACATATATATAAAATCCTTTTACAAACACTGAGGCTTATTGGGTATATGGTGGTAGCCTCTTATGTTTATATAGTAATGGACATTCGAGGAGGGATATAGTCAATATAACCCAGACTGCCTTCACTGCCCATGGCATTGTATGGTGCCCATTTTAAGCCGGATCTAACTGAAAATCACCGTTAATTAAACAAAATAAATAAATTCGTCTCTATGGGAATTCGAACACATAATCATCTGACTGGCAGGCAAGCCACCGCGTTACTGCGACTCCCACGTTTATTTAGCACATAGTATTACTAATTCTTGACAGTCTTGAGATTGCGGGGGATCAACAGGGATTCTGGAAGAATCTCGAAACCGAGGGGCGAAACCAGGAGAACTTTCAATCAGATAGCGGTGGGAACCATTATAGTAGTCTGACTCTTCGCTGGCTGTTGGACGAGGGGACGGAGCGCACATGGGAATGTCCTGAGAGCAGTTATGTCGGTTCTTAACTCAACTCAACTCATTAGGGCAGAGTAGGAGGAGAGGGGATGAGGAAGATGAGTTGAGAAAAATAAAGAATTGACAAGCTGCCGAACGCAACATCGCCTAATAAATCACAATCAGGGATTGATGGCAAAGTCAAGTAAGAGATATACAATTAACTAAAGTCTTGCAGGTATTGCCGTACAGATAGTTGGCCGCCTATAGATGTGAGGTGTATATACTGAACATGGTCTGCAGGGTTGTTCTCTGTAAAGGGAGCGAAGGAACATACCCTGGCACATTGTATTAGCATTCAACTCCAAGCTGTATGGGGCTAAAGAGGGCCTGAAATGATGATCGTATCCATCGCGAGAGCTCGTCTGACAGTGTAATCAAGAAGAAGAATATGAAGGAGAAGTAGAGAAGAAAAAGAAGAAGAGAGTAAGAAAAAGCCGAAGGAGAAGCAGAGAAGAAAAAGAAAAAGAAGAAGTAGAGAAGAAGAGGGATAATAATAATAATAATAATAATAATAATAATAATAATAATAATAATAAGGGTAGGAGTAGGAGGGAACTAAGAGTAGAACAAGCTTGCTATTTAAGCATTTTTAATGCATTGATGCATTTGTAAGCTACTCGATTTTTCATTGCTGTTGGAATGTCAATCCCTAAACCGCCTCTATTGAGGAAGTAAAGGACATTTAACCTGATAATACACACGTATTCTAAAAGAACGTACACACAAAGAGATTATGCATGTTTTCAAAGACTATATGTACAAACAAAAGGGGATTCAGAATAATTATGTACAAGAACATATGTACACATAGCATGGCCTTTATAGAATGCTGTAGTCAACCCCAGCATTGTTTAGATTGCGATTTACTCGGCATTTTTAGATCAGTACTTTGCCATTGCTTTCTGAAGGATCGACGCCTTGTATCATCGAAATCAACGCAAAACAGTTTGCGTCCAATAGCCTGCATTTGGTTTTGAATCCTCTATTCCAGTGGTTCTCAACCGGTGGGGAATTCCCCTCTAGGGGGGAATTTTAGGGTTTCGAAGGGGGGAATTAAGATTATTTCAAGATCGCGTTAATACAAGAATTGATTACTTAATATTGTTTTTTCCCCTTCGTAGTTTACAGTTCTGTACTTCTCGCCCTTCTGAACTTCGTTTATGACATAAGTAGACCCACAAATCATGTTTTATGAAGACATCTAGACTTGTTATTGTATGCGTCCATTTGTACTTATACTGTGTAAAGAATAGGAGGGGGGGGGGGTTTATAGGGAGAAAATACGAAAGGGGGAATGACGTTCTGATGATATGGTGAAAGGGGGGGGGGGTGGGAAGAAAGGTTGAGAACCACTGCTCTATTCAGTATGTAGGGAATAATGAAACTGCGCCATTCACTATTTCCTAATCCGCAGCGCGGAACAATGTGAATGTAGAAAGGATTACATATCGTTTAAGAAAAAAAAACTATACGTACAGATAGAAGAAGATGTGACCTACTGAATGAGTTAAATGCTAGGCAGTTTGAAACAAAACCTTGGGAAAAACTAATATACAGATCTGTCGTTCTGGCAACAACGGATGGGACTGCGCTATGCATCGATGACACAATGGAATCAACACGAACGGGAGAACATGCAGGAACACGCCCGTGTCTCCACATTCTAGTGCAGCCAAGTGGCGTTATACTTGCCTGTCCGTATTCTACCGCAGAATGGTTATTATTTGTGTCAATAATTAGCACTTTGTGTTAGACACTCAGAGGTGGAGAAGAAGCGGGGAGAGGGAAGGATGAGGGTGAGCCTGGATGGCAGAACTGCAAGGAGAAAAAAAAATACGGGAAGCGGCGCTTTAGAAATAACAAGTTTTCAAAGATTTCTATCAACCAAGCGTTGGTCAAATAATACACACACCAGGACGCGCACACACGCGAGCACGCACACACGCAAGTGAACACACACACACACACACACACACACACAAACACACACACACACACACACTCTCTCTCTCTCTCTCTCTCTCTCTCGCGCAAACACACACATCGTCTAGTGTATTATGAACATTTACCCCCCCCCCCCCCCCCCCCCTACCCTCACCCCCCCACCCCCCAATGACTTGATCGCTTGGTTGTTCCTACTATGTTTATGTTATGCATTGGAAAGTACGCAGGCTCTTTAACTTCCGCTGTGGTGATGCCGATGTTCAACCTCTACACCAGTATTGTTAGTTAGTTGCATATCCTTTATAGGACGTTGCAGTCAACACCTGCATTTGCTGCTGTTGTGATCTCTTGGCGAATTTACGTCCAGTAGTTTGCCAATGACTTCTGAACGACCGGCGCCCATACCATTTCGTTAAAAAAAATCAACGCCCTGTGGTCTGCTGCCAAATATCCCGCAGCTGTGTTTCGAACACGGGTATGCGTGATTACGAACTGCGTCCGTAACTCCTTCACCACGGAGCAGGTCTACACCAGTCTTTGTTTTGCATATCCTTTTTACATGACATCGCTGTCAATACCAGCATTGTACTGCTGTTGTTGATGTCTTGACAAGTTTATCTTCAGTAGGTTGCCTTTGCTTTCTGAACGGCCGGCGCCCATACCAACTCGTTAAAACCCAGCGCAACGCAGGCTGCTGCAAAATAGGCCGCAGCTGTGTTTACACCAGCCTAGTTGGACTAAGATGTGACTTCTCTTTCTTGACTTACGGACGTTCCCCAGAAGGAAGTCGTAGTGATGATGGCAAGGGACATTGGTAATAGGTAAAGCTAATCTACACTCGCCTGTCTCCCTGGCCTAGAGGTTAGCGACTTTCTCCGTAATCCCGTATACTCTCGCGAGTAATGTGACGTGCAAGAGAATCGATGGCGGTTCTCTCCGCGTCGGTAACTTAGGGGTATGTGAGCCGGTCGTTCAGAAAGCAATAGCAAACTACTGAACGTAAACTTGTAAAGAAATCACGAACAGCCAAAAGATGCCGGAGTTGACTGCGACACCCTGTAAAGAGTATGCAACTAACCTATTATTAATTAGTAGTATGACTCTTTGCTGGCTGTTGAACGAGGGGACGGAGCGCGTATGGGAATGTCCTGAGTGCAGTGATGTCTGTCCTTAGCTCAACTCAACCCAACTCAGCTCTCTCTCTAAAGGCCTAAGCTCCGCTTTGAATATTCTGGCTTACCATATTAATCATGTTCTGCATAGGCGTCAGGTAATATATGTTTGTTCTGGATGTTTCTGATCCATACAACAGAATTGATGTTACATTAGTGTTAAATATTCTCAGACTGGTACTAGGTTTATTTTCTGTTCACTTCCACAAATTCCCTAGAGCTATGAAAGCTCCTCGTGCCTTCCATTTTCTTAGTTTAATATCCCCACCCGTCTCTTAATAGCTGCGTCGGTTGTGTTATGGTTAGGGCGTTACGCTGAAAATTGCAAGAGCGTGGTCGGATGAGGGTTTCTATACCAGCTTTTCATGATTCTCCGTGTACTCAGGCCTTCAAAATATGATGGTTCAAACATGTGCACTTATGTCTTCAAAATGTGATGGTTCTAGCACTACTGCGTGCACCTATGTTTTCAAAATGTGATGATTCTGGCACTACTGCGTGCACTTATGTCTTAAAATGTGATGTTTCATGCACCACTGGTGCACGTATGTCTTCAAAATGTGATGTTTCTAGCACTACTGCGTGCACTTATGTCTTAAAATGTGATGGTTCTAGCACTACTGCGTGCACCAATGTTTTGTAAATGTGATGGTTCCAACACCTGCACTTATGTCTTTAAAATGTGATGGATTTAGCACTACTGCCTGCATTTATGTCTTCAAAATGTCATGGTTCTAACACTTCGCAAACCCACAGCAAGTTCCTGTTAGAGACTTGTCCTCTCCTCCTCAACCCCGTCCATGTCTACACTGCTACTTGACTAGGCGTATGATTGCACCTCCTGAAAGGATGTTGCCCCACAGGTGATTGAGTAATAATTTGCTTTATATTTTCTAGTTATCTATCTCTCCCTTATGGATTTTATAGGCCTACTTGTTGTGACATAATAACTGGAATATGTAGTGGTTATTATCGTTACAGACATCAGAGTTTTGTTTATTCATGATTTCCTTCACCAGCACATAGCTATCTTGACAGACGATAGTTTGTGACATTGTGCTAAAAAATAAGCGTAATTACTACATCCAATGGCGGGGACCATGGGTGGAGTTATGCATCTCTATAGGGCAAAATCTGGACTGAACTGTAGAGACCATGTGTTGCCCATGCAACATGATCCCTCTCTTGGCCTGCCTAGTTTACTCAAGAGGAAAGATAAACCAGTACATCTGAAACAAGACAAGCTGTAGAAGCTGCTGGATTAGCAAGGCAACGCTGTAACTGCCCGCCTGTCGGAGCTTCCATCTTAGACCAGGTGCCGACCAAGGCTAAGGACCTGGTCTGCCCTTCCACGACATTTAGTCGTTAGGTTACATTTCCTCGCACCAGGATATGGCGTATACACTCCCACTTGCGCTCCTCCGCCCGAAACCGATGGCACATTGGGGCGTGTCGCGTTTGGTGAGCGCCGCCCAACATTCGGCCCTGATAGAAAACAGGTAGTACTGTTTACTATCATAGCTCAGTCATATCTAAGGCCTGATTTTCTTTGACAGGCCATTAATATCATGCATCTAATTTCAAACAAAGGCATTCGTAAGCGCACCTATTATATGAGCACTTAATTTATGTAGTATCGATCATTTAAATTCACGCCGAGGACAAATTATAAACTCAGATAGAAATAGACAATTATACAACTAAAGAACATGAATAATTACGGCTGCATAACTCCCAGAGCAACGTAAAATCTGTAAGGAAGGAAACGAGCAAGCTTAAATTGGGGAGGAAAGGGGGGGGGGGGAGGAAATAAATACACTGGAAATCAACTGGAGGAGAAAGAGGATGGCAAGAAAAGGAACCATGAAATCTTCGTGACACTGTGGTTAAAAGATTTATTAGCAACGGTTAGAAGTGAGGGAAATAATAGACAAGGACGCAACAGATAGAGGGGTACGTGATAAATGAGTAAGTGGTAGATGGGTAACTAACTGGGTGAGAGGTAATATGTAAAGGTATAATGGGCAGACGTGTAGTAGGTCGAGATGTAACAAGGGCGAGTAACAGGGAGAATGAAAACAAGTAAATGTGGGTAATACGTAGTGGTGAGTAATACGAGGGTAAGTTAATAAGTAAATCACAAATGGCTGTAGAAAAATAACTATGATAACAACTTGAAACCAATTTATCTTTATACATACATTGTCCCTTTATTTCTCAACATAAAATCCACCAACATTGATGCACTTATAACATCGTTTTATCAGTCCTCCCAAACGGGCTGCATAAATCTGCGTGCCCAGTTATCATTTACCTAACATCCCACATAACTGTGTGACTTACTTAATGACTCACCCTCGTATCCTGTTTCTACCCTACTATGCACCGCTTTACGGGAAATCGCTAGAGGCTAAGGCCACTGACATCCGACCTTAGCGAGAGACATTTCGCAAATGACTCCGAAGTTGAATGTGACGTGAAAACGTGGTTTAGAAAACAGAGCACGCAGTTCTATGCAGCCGGTTTGGGAGGACTGATAAAACGATGGGATAAGTGCATCAATGTTGGTGTAAATTATGTTGAGAAATAAAAGGACAATGTATGTATAAAAATAAACTTGTTTCAAGTTGTTATCATAGTTAGTTATTTTTCTACAGCCATTTGTGACTTACTTATTAACTTATCCTCGTATATAGCGTGGCTATCGAAAAAAGGGTTAATATTTGGAGAGGCAACAAAAGGAGGTTTAATATGCGGAGAGGCAACAGACAGAGGGATAATATGTGGAGAGACAACAGGTAGATTCTTAATAGACGGATTCAATAGATAGAGAGTTAATGGGTAAAGGAGCAACCGGTAAAGAGAATAGCTACAGCAATGGTTCTCAACCGGTGGAGAATTCCCCCCCCCCCACCCCAGGGGGAATTTTGAGGTTTCCAGAGGGGGGTGGGGGATGAAGATTATTTCAAGATTGCGTTAATAGAAGACCGATTACTTGATCTTGTTTTTCCCTTCATACTTTACGGTTCTGTACGTCTCACCCTTCTAAAATTCATTTTATAAAGTAAGTAGACCCACAAATCACGTTTTATGCGGACATCTAGACTTGTTTTATTATGTGCTTCCATTATTACGATACTGTGGCGGGAGGGGGGAATTTTTAGGTAGGAAATACGAAAGGGGGGGGGGGGATGACGTTCTGAAAATATGGTGAAGGGGGGCACGGGCCAAATTTTTAGGTAGGAAATACGAAAAAGGGGGGGGGGAATAACGTTATGAAAATATGGTGAAGGGGGGCACGGACCAAAAAAGGTTGAGAACCACTGAGCTTCAGAGTAAACCACTATATGGTTAAAAACTACAGTCAATAGGTAGTGAGTCAACAGGTAGAGAGTCAATACGTAGAGTCAACAAGTAGAGAGTCAACAGGTAGAGAGTCGATAGGTAGACAGTCAACATGTAGAGAGTCAACAGGTAGAGAGTCGATAGGTAGAGTCAATAGGTAGACAGTCCACAGGTAGACAGTCCACAGGTAGACAGTCAACAGGTAGACAGTCAACAGGTAGACAGTCAACATATAGTCAATATCCCGCCCGCGGGAGATATTGCTCGTCTATGTTGCGAACAAATCTCCGCTGAACACTCTGGCGCTTTCATGGTCTATCCATCCATCCATCCATTCATCATGTGCCATGCCGATAAGCGTGGGCGTCATGTTCTACCATCTCAGTCGATCACCAGAATCGTGGATCAGCTCCGTGTTCCTGTCTCGACCATGCCACGTGGCCAAGCCATCCAGGTATTTACTGCTCGGTCTTCCCCTTGGTCTCTTCCCTTCGATCTTGCCAGTTCTCCAAGTCATTTCTTCTCATAACATGCCCAAAAAATTTTGACTGTCTACGTCTAATGGCTCTAATCAGTTTACGATCTTCATTTGTTTCTTGAAGGACTTGTTCATTGGTTTTTCTGTCTGTCCATGGTATTCTTTGCATTTTCCTCAGAAACCACATTTCCACAGCCATCAGCTGTATATTCAACTTTACTGCTTATTGTCCACGCTTCACATCCATGCACAAGTATAAGTTCTATGTAGCACTTCAACACTCTTTGTCTCGTTTCAATTGATATCTTTTTATTGGTCAATATGTTTTTCATCTTGCAAAAGGCTACCTTCGCAATGGCAATTCTTATTCTAATCTCTTCAAGGCATCTCCCATCAGATGTTATGACTGTGCAGAGGTAACTGTATCGATTCACTTGCTTAAGAATATGCCCATTTACTCGTATATCACATTGTGGTATTTCCTTCTTCCCAGCGACGACCATAATCTGTGTCTTCTTAATATTCAGTTCTAACCCTAGTTGTTCATTGTGTGCAACAACCGCATTTACTAAATTTTGCAGGTCCTGTTCATTGTCTGCAATCAAGGCTGCATCATCTGTATATCTAATGTTATTGATGTATCGTCCCCCAATGTTGATTATTTCCATATCTTCTATATTTCTGAAAATATTTTCACTGTACAGGGAAAAAAGATCTGGAGACATTACACATCCCTGTCTCACACCTCTTTTAATAGGCTGATATTGACCTACATCATTATCAATTCTGATGGCAGCTTGTTGTTTCCAATATATGTTTTTTACAAGTTTAAGGTCTTTTCCATCAATTTGTAGATCTTTAAGCATCCTAATCATGTCGACATGTCTCACTTTATCGAAAGCCTTTGTGTAGTCAATAAAGCAAAGATATAGATCTTTGTTTACTTCTATAGAACGTTAAATTACTGTTCTCAGTATATACACAGAATTTACTGTACCCTTGCCTTCTACAAACCCACATTGTTCTTCTCCTATTTCAGGTTGTATTTTCTTCCTAATTCTTTACATGATAATTCTCAGCAAAATCTTCGCGATTATACTAATTGTTCGATGCTAATCACATTCCAAGGCTCCTTATTTCTTCTGGATTGCAATAAATATAGAATTACATCATTCAGGAGATATATCTCCAGCATCGTATATTGCGTTTAGCAGTCTGATGACTTGGTCTATTCCATATTCTTCTAAGGCATTGATCATTTCTGTTCTGATGTTATCTGTACCCGGGGTCTTGCCAGTTTTCATATGGTTAAGAGCATTCTGAACTTCCATCTTCAAAATTGATGGTCTTACATTATTATTCCGATGATCATATTGTTCTTCTCTTGTATCATCATAAAGGTCTTTCACGTAATCTGACCATGCATGTAAAATCTGATCTTTTTCTATTATGATTTTGCCATCTTTGGTTTTTAGGCAACCCGTTGACGTGTATGTTCTGTTGTTAGTGATGTCATGGATTTTTGTGTGCATTAGTTTGGTATTCCGGGTGTTGTGTTGGTTTTCAATTTCCTTGCAATTTTCCTCAAGCCATGTTTCTTTTGCCTCTTTGCATATTTTCCTAATTTTCATGTGAATCTCTTCATATTGTTTCTTTTTATTTTTTTTATTTCTTCTTAGTGCCGTGAGTTTTAAGATGTCTTCCGTCATCCATTTCTTGCGTCCTATTATCTTTATTTTTGGGATGGTTCTTTCTGTAGCTTGGTTGACTGATTTCTTTAATATTTCCCTTTGGTCACAGTCAAAAACTGTCATTTGCTGCCAATATAGTACCTTGCGGTGTATAGCAAAGGGGTCTTTGAGTCTGAGGAATTAAGGCCGTCTGGCTAGTGCAGTCGCCGCGAACTGTGCAGGTTTTGTGCTGGCTGCAAATTTACTTAATGACGTTGACATCAAAAGGTCTTCCAGTCAACGTCACCAGTAACACTGTCTGATACAGTCCAATATCCTTTGATCGATTTTCCTCTCTCTGTATCCATTATAATTGCTACTCCTCGCTGTTGTTTCTCTCCACCAGAATAGATTTGTCTATATTCCCCAGATGTTATAATGCCCATTCCTGTCCATCTGGTCTCACATATACCTAACAGGTTAATATTTAATCTTCTCATTTCATTCTTAATGTTATCAAATTTTCCACCCCCACTCGTAGTTCTTACATTCTAAGTTCCTACTTTCAATGTTGATATTCTTTTGCACACAGTCGCCTGATGACGGTCTGGAGTCTCCTGGTGCACATGACTACCCCTACCGGGCGAGGCTGCTCCTATGCAGCACCCATATATTCCTACTGAAAATCAAAATCAAGCGAGCTTTTGCCCCTTTGCTCTACGCGAGGTTTCCTTCCTCGCTGAGCTCGCCTTAGGACACCTGCGTTACCTTTTGACAGACGTGTCGCCCCAGTCTAACTCCCCGCCTAACACTGACGTCAGAGCGGATCGCGGCCGACGACGAGCGCCGGTTGCCACTTAACTCCAGAAGCGAGGGGCTTGCGCCCCTCTCTCCGCTTGACTGAATAAGTGAGTGAGTGGCACCTTACAGTCTTGACAGACCAAAGTATGTGAGTTGGAATTTGGCCAAAATTCCATCACAATGCCTAGGCAGAGCTTCAGAGAACATGTGGTGCCCAAACGACATGTTCCCTCTCTCGGCCTTGCCTTGTTTGATCCAGAGGAATGGATAACCAATACGTCTGGAACAAGGTAGGCTGCAGACGCTGGCGGCTCAGCGTCAAACCTCCGAGACCTCGCCTCCACGAGCAGGAGACGAGCGATGGCCAGACCCTAAACCCTTGGGATTTGACTTAGAGGCGTTCAGCCAAATCCCGCAGGTAACGGTCGTATACGCGCCCCGACCATTGGGTGCGTACACCTGTCAAACGCAAGTGTCTGGACCTTGTAAGCGTGTACTACCGTCAGAGAGTAGGCCCGCCGGAGATATTGCTCGTCTGCTGCGAGCAAATCTCCCTGCCTGCTACTTTGCTGATCTCGCTACCAGCGAGAATAGGCCCGCCGGAGATAAACTCGTCTGTTGCGGACAAATCTCCACTGAATAAGTAAAGAAACGATAAAAGTAGTAGTATTTCAATTGCGCTTGCGCTCCCACCTATGCTACACCCTTCATGCGTCTTCACAAAGTCGGACTAGAGTCAAGCTCACCCTGTTGAGCTTGTTGAGCTAATAGGCCAGTACACATTCTATTACTATACATGTCCAAGGATTGATAACGCCGCACGTGAAGCTACACCGACAAATCCATTATTGTACATGTACGTCGATGTCAAACCTACAATTTCGCAAACCTTTAGTTTACTCTACATCATGTGACAGAAAAGTTTCATCGAAGACACTAAAGAAGGCACACAAAAAAGATTTACTTGACATTAGCAAAAAACACTGGAAGGTACACATTATTCATATGTACTCAGAGGACAAAAGTGACGCGGACACAACTTGAAACAATAAGAAAGATTAACACGAAGCAACTGATATTAGTGTCAGACATGAACGATGATTTTGTAGAAAGAACAGCTAATTTTCAAAACCCACGATGACATGTATTATTAAAAGACAAGAACTAAATGTCTGAGTTCTGAGTTACTTTCATATTTTATGCCATACATTACGTAGCTCGTTTTGCGTAAACATTGTAATGTGAATGCGTCGATGCAGTGGTCGTTGGGAATCAATTGTTAGTGGTAGCCTGTGTTAGATAGGCATGCACTTTTCTCAACTCTCACGCAGGACAATATGGGATTATCCAAATGCTTCAGCCCGACAGGACGAGTTTCAAAGTCACTGTAATAGAACAACTGAAAAACATCTGATGGCTGCGGAAATGTGGTTTCTGAGGAGAATGCAAAGAATACCACTGACAGACAGAAAAACAAACCAACGACCAAGTCCTACAAGAAACAAATGAGAATCGTAAACTGATTAGAGAAATTAGACGTAGACAGTCAAAATTGGTTGGAGATGTTATGCGAAGAAATAAATTTGAGAATTTGGTGACAACTGGCAAGATTGAGGGGAAAAGAACAAGGGGAAGACAGAGAAGAAAATACCTGGATAGCTTGGCCACGTGGCATGGTCGAAACAAGAACACAGAGCTGATCCACGACTCTGGTGATTGAGTGAAATTGCGAATCATGACCACCCAATCTTAGCGGCATGGCATATGATGGATGGAATAGAAAAGCAGCGCTCCCGGCGAGTCGTGTGACATGACTCCAGCAGCTTTAACTGATTCAGTGTCGATGGATATTATATCGCCAAATGAGACCTTCCATTTGGACAGAAATACGCTATATCGACATACTAGGGTCAATGTATTATTTGCTTGTTTTTTTTTTTTCCATTGTACCTTCGCAGTTTCAATGCTCAATGGACGGAAATTTACATTTTAATCCATCCATCCATCCATCCATCCATCCATCCATCCATCCATCCATCCATCCATCCATCCATCATCTGCCATGCCAGTAGACGTGGGCGGTCATGATTTTCCATATCACTCGATCACCAGAGTCGTGGATAAGCTCAGTGTTCTTGTCTCTACCATGCCAAGTGTGGTCCAGCTATCCAGGTATTAACTTCTCTGCCTTCCC
Organism: Cepaea nemoralis; assembly: GCA_014155875.1. Taxonomy (NCBI): domain Eukaryota; kingdom Metazoa; phylum Mollusca; class Gastropoda; order Stylommatophora; family Helicidae; genus Cepaea; species Cepaea nemoralis. Next base: position 127,531 of record JACEFZ010024421.1, on the reverse strand, counting down.
CCTGTTCTCTTCTCCCCTTCTTGCCAGTTGTCACAAAGTTCTCTAATTCATTTCATCTCACAGCATTTTAATACTTGTTCATTTGATTGTGTACCATGTTTGGTCTAAACCTTCTTTACGTTTGGCACTGAATCGGTTAAGTCATGACTGATTGTGACGTGTTTCTCTTCGTCATAATCATTGATACCTTTGTGGATTGGAACAGACAGAACACAAGTCAGAGAATAGAGACCATGCATATTTCCTGCGGCAACATCACCATTATTAGGTGCCATGCTGATAAGCAGGGGCGGTAATGGCTCGCCATCTCATACGATCACCTATACCGTGGATCAGTTCTGTGTTCTTGTCTCGACCATGCCACGTGGTCAAGACATCCAGGTAGGTACTTCTCTGCCTTCCTCTTGCTCTCTTCCCCTCCCCTCGATCATGCCAGTTGTCACCACGTTCTCTAGTTTATTTCTTCTCATAGCGTGCCGAACATATTTTGACTGTCTACGTCTAATTTCTCTAATCAGTTTTCGGTTTTCATTTGCCACTTGTAGGACTTGGTCAATAGTTTTTCTGTCTGTCCGTGGCATTCCTTGCAATTTCCTCAGAAACCACATTTACACTGGCCATTAGATGCTTTTCATCTTGTCTGCTCATTGTCCACGTTTCACATTCATACAAAAGTACACGTTCTATGTGGCACTTTAGCACTCTTTTTCTCGTTGCAATTTAAATCTTTGTGTTGGTCAGTATGTTTTCCATCTTACAACAGGCTACCTATGCCATAGCGATTTTTGTTTTAATCCCTTCAGGCCTCCCATCATATGAGAACATACGTGTGTGAAACTGCAAATCAGATGAAAATCACATACGTGCCTTTGAATATTAATGCTTGAGAAAAATATTAGAAAGTTATTTGACGACAAAGAGAACAAAAGGTCAGTACAACACGAACTCAACGTTGTAAAGAGGTTGATTATTCAGACAAATAAAATTGAGGACAATTATATATTTTGTGCATGTAAATCGACATGAGTGTATGCAAACGACAACTATAGAGTGAGGAAGGGGATGCACAGAGCAAGAGACAATCACAATGTAGCAGGATTCAGATGTGATAAATAATTCACATAAGACAGCAATAGATAATTGAGGCAGGGCATCTAGTTTATGATAGAGAGACATGTCCAAAGATTGTTAAGGGGACACGTTCTGCACAGGACAAGCCACTCGCCATCGTCGTTCTCCTCCTCTTCCTCCTCGTCATCATCGCCTCTACCATTTTGCCACCTGACGTGGACGTTGATGTATCTCCTCTGATTCTGTTCTTTACCTGAAAGGAATAATTCACGTACAACTATCTTTCCATCGAAAATCTTCTCTCACTGCATTCTTCTACCTCTTGTCCCGGATATCTTATCAGTTGTGAACATTCTTCTATCTCTTGTCTCATTTATCTTACAAGTTGTTAACATTCTTCTATATCTTGTCCCTGTTATATTACAAGTTAACATTCTTCTATCTCTTGTCTCATTTATCTTACAAGTTGTTAACATTCTTCTATATCTTGTCCCTGTTATATTACAAGTTAACATTCTTCTATCTTTTGTCTCGGTTATCTCACAAATTGTTTACATTCTTCTATATATTTTCTCTGTTATCAGACAAGTTAACATTCTTCTATCTATTGTCTCGGTTATCTTACAAGCTGTTAACATTCTTTTATATCTTGTCCCTGTTATCTGAGACGTTAACATTCTTCTATATCTTGTCCCTGTTATCTGACAAGTTAACATTCTTCTATCTCTTATCCCTGTTACCTGACAAGTTAACATTCTTCTATATCTTGTCCCGGTTATTTTACAAGTTAACATTCTTCTATCTCTTGTCTCAGTTATCTCACAAATTGTTTACATTCTTCTATATATTTTCTCTGTTATCAGACAAGTTAACATTCTTCTATCTATTGTTTCGGTTATCTTACAAGCTGTTAACATTCTTTTATATCTTGTTCCTGTTATCTGAGCAATGTTAACATTTATCTTTCTGTATCTACAAGTTAACATTCCTCTATCTCTTGTCCCGGTTATTTAACAAGTTTTTAACATTTTTCTATCTCTTTTCCTAGCTATTTTATAAGTTGTTACACAATGTTACAATCTCATTTATATTATAAGTTGTTGCAATATGCCACACTCTTTTCGTTCTCGTAGTACGGTTATAAATGTTTAATGCCTCTTTCTGTTGGTCAAGGTACGTGTTAATTATGTCCTTGTCTTTTACATTACATGTAGATTACTGATGGTACTTTGAATATTCTTTTATAAAACCATATTTTGGAGGCCTAATGTGATGTTTTAGCTTGGTTACTGAAGGTTCAGACATTAGAGCCATATGTTAACTATTGTTTTGTAATACTTAACGACACTGATTTATTACATTATAAGTTATTAATATTTCTAACGACACTGACTTACTGCTTAAAATGTTATTCATGTTTCCACTGACAACGAATTGTTGTATAAGATGATGTTAATTTGATAATATTTACTTATACTGTTTCATTCGTTGTGTTTTTCGTAATTAAATAACAACGTATTGCATTACTTATCTTCATGCCCAAAGAGGTGGGATTTGACAATACTTCACTTACTGGCTATCAGTCTCCGGAAACGTCGGGTGTCTATTTTACGACTTCGTGTGTCGCAGCGCTTTCACAATCTAGTTTAAAACCAGTCACACTAGACATGACAAACTGAGACCCACAGTTGCTGAGCTCATAGAAAATACGATGTGTATGTGTATTGTGTGTGTGCATGCATGTGTGTATATATGACAGTGGCTGATGTGATCTCCTGGGTCAAAATCCATCTCGAGATGTAATGTGATCACATGTCTTCAGAGTCGACCCTGCTACTGAAATGGAGTCCAAAAAATCTTCTGTGAGGCCAGGCGGCCGACATGATTTTGACCACACCACACATAGAGGATTGTTTGGTGAAGAAAAACACAAAAGTAAATTCAGCACCATGCTTCCAGTATGTCGCATTGCTTTCTGAACGAGAAGTAAACGTTTAAGACTAAATGAGTGGAGTGGAGAATGAATCACTACTCAGCCGTCAGCGCACAGGAAGTTCAAGCAAGAGCGCGATAAACCTATCAGCCACTCTGACTCCTCTCCCTCGCTATATATATATACACATGTGGGTGCTCCTGTATTCTCCGGGCCCTAATGGTGACGTAAAGAATAGTTAAACAGTAAACCTACAGAGGAACTACAGAGGATTGGTCTGAGACTTTTCCCTCGCACTGTAGAAAAATATCAGCCAACAACCAATGCACTGGACTACAAAGGGTTTGGCAGGCGGGGTTGTGGGCCTATACTCCTGTAGGAGCCTTACGGGTACAAGAAGAAGAAGAAAACAGGCTTTATATATGTTTGTGTGTGTATGTGTTGGTGATTTTTTCTCTCTCTCTCTCTCTCTCTCTCTCTGTCTCTCTCTCTGTATGTGTGTGTGTGTGTGTATGTGTGTGTGTGTGTGTGTGTGTGTGTGTGTGTGTGTGTGTGTGTGTGGTGCATGTATGTGTAAAACCGATAAAATCACAAAGACTTATTTATCTAGTCTGCACGCTAGAAAGAATTCAAGAACCGTTCAAGCGTTCATAACAACAGTCATAATCTACAGGACTAAGAATGCAGATGAACACAGAGACACAGTAAATGCACCAAACGCGTACACAAGTCCGTCTAGGTCTAGATATTCCAATGTTACCGATCTCTACGTTCTCTGACAGAACTTTCCACGACTTGCTAACTTGCACTTCATACTGTGACAGATCCAGCATTACATCATCATCATATTCCATATCCCCAGCGACTACACTTGCCCATACTCTGCATACCATTAGCATTTACGTCCGACCCCTGGGGTTCGCACCCCTTTTTGGACATGAGGAAAATTGACAAAAACACAAGCGATTCCATTTTCGGGGAGCAGTGTTGATATAATCAGTTCCTCCGCTTTTCTCCGTCGACTTGTAGAGACAGTGATAAGCCGGCTTCGAGGTCTTTATCGCTAGGGAAAGGAGAAGACTGATTGAATTTAGCAGTCAGCCATTTTCAGAATAACGTTTCATCTTCTTCTTAGCGAATCGGCACTTTGGGGTAACAAGGCAACAATGCAGCCTCATGTCACATCCCAATCTTTATCGGATAATCAAATAGATAGATGTGTAACACATATAAGGTCTTGTTACACGCTGTCTCTCATTCTTTGTATCATGGAATGACTCAAATTTGTAATCACGGGTAAATCAGCCAGACACCAGGGTTTCACCATATAGAGATCTTTTTCTACCACTTTCTATTTTTCTGTGTGTCTGTCTGTCCACCTCTCTGTCTGTCTACCTGCCTGTCTTGTCTGTCTTCTGTCTATCTGTCTGTTTCTCATTCTTTGTATCGTGAAATACTCTAATTTGTAATCACGGTTTAATCATAATAGAGAGATTTCTTTCTCTGTCTGTCCACCCGCCCGTCCACCCATCCATCAGTCAGTTAGTCAGTCAGTCTGTCTGTCTCTCTCACTCATTTTGTCTGTCTGTCTGTCTGTCTGTCTGTCTGTCTGTCTGTCTGTCTGTCTGTCTGTCTGTCTGTCTGTCTGTCTGTCTGTCTTGCGCTCTATCTCTGTCTCTTATTGTCCCTGTCTCTCTGGCTCTATCTGTCTCACTCTCTGTTTCTCTCTCTCTCTCTCTCTTTAACTCTCTATCTCACTCTCTTTCTCTCTCTCTCTATCTCTCCCTCTCTATCTCTCCCTCTCTCTCTTACTCTATGGTTAAAAAAAAATTAAGTCGCATGTCCTTCACAGGACGTAGCAGTCAACCCCATCATTTTCGCTGTTCTTGATTCCTGGGCAAATTTTACGTTTAGTAGTTTGCCATTGCTTTCTGAACGGCTCCTATACCTTTTTCGAAAAAAAACCAGCACACTCTACTATGGTTGGACACTCGTTATTATGCGCACATTTAGAGTTAATGAGGCTTGATTAAACCGTGATCAGATTTCTAGCATGCACAATGTACACATGGGACATCGTATTCTTTTGCAGTGTCCGAACAGCTTAGGTACCCGATGCACTACCCAGAAAGTATGGAACTGCTGGCTTTCTAGGAACGATCGAAATTACGGTCTCAGATACTGGTCTCCAGACATGCAGGATGGAAAATATTGGTCTCAAATACAGGACCTCCAACATGTAGGATAGAAAATATTGGATTTATATGCTGGTATGCAGATATGAACGTTATGAAAAATAGGTCCCAAATACAGATGGTCTCCTGACATCAACGTTATAAAAAAATAGGTCTCAAATACAGGTCTCTGACATGAACGCTTGAAAATATCGGCTTCTGATCCCAACTATTCATCCAGTAATATTTAATGTTAGTTATTTTAACGCTGGTTTAAACACTACCAAAAGGAACCGCATGAAAAAGCTGTTCTCACGGACTCTCTGTGAACATTAATAAACAGTTGACGACTCTGTCATTACAGATTTGAGTTGCTGATTCACATGGTACTGGAATCGATAGCCTGGTCATAAATTCATTAACCGTGGCCGACTAGTGGGAATTGTGCTAGACTTGAGGGTCCCGTAGCATTAAGACGTCACAAGGAATATGTGACGGGAGCCCGTTGTAACTAGTTCTGTAACAAGCAATTCAGTATAGTTGGATCGCTTACGTCTTATTTTCAGTTTTCTTAATACAATTGTCTTATGTTATTTAATACATGTGAAGTATGGGGTGTACTGAAAACCAGTCAGTTTATGGGGAATAACGAAGGAATACTAGTGAAGTGTCTATAGACATACTATTGGGAATATGAACGAACGAACAAACTTTATTTTTAAAGGGTTAAGAATTAGGGCATGCAGGCCCATCTGACATTCTGCCCTTCTTCTCTCTTTCCTTTCATACGTTATTTCCTTCATAAACCACTTTTGAAGACACTTGTGAAGAATATGTGACGGGAGCCCATTGCAATTAACTCTTATCAAGCAATTTACAATATGCTACTTGTATCTTTGGGTTTTGTTAACAAAATTGTCTTACTTTTTATTTAAAGCATCTGAACTACGTGATGTACTGAAAACCAGTCAATTCATGGGGAGTTATGAATGAATACAATTGAAGTACCACCGAGAACCGCTGTAACTAATTCAATATCAAGCAATTAACTATCGGAAGATCAGGTACTTCCTGTTTTGTGTTTTCTTAATAAAATTGTCTTAATGGTCTTTTTAATGCTCCTTTTCCTGGCAAAAGTCTATGCTTGATAAGGCACAATAAGGGAGCAAACAATATGGGCAGATGAAGCTCATAAACAGAGGAAGGAAATCCACCTAAGTGAAGGACTCATCGAATGCCGAACCATCACTGCCTTGTGGAAGTTCTTGTAAGAACAAAGGCTGGAGCAACAAAGCCCGACAGAAACTTTGGGCAGGCAGAGCCCACAAGCTTGGGAAGGTAATCTGCCTATGGGAGGAGGAATGTAGAAAAGAAACTTCAACCGTCAAGTCAGAAAATGTTAAATAGATAGATAGATAGATAGATAGATAGATAAATGGATGGATGGATGGATGGATGGATGGATGGATGGATGGATGGTTGGATGGATGGATGGATGGATGGATGGATGGATGGATGGATAGATAGAAGGAACGAACAAACGTTATTCTTAAAGGGTTAAGAATTCAGCTCACAAACTCGCCTAACATTCTGAACTCTTATCCATCTCTTTTCATACAATATTTAGAGAGAGAGAGAGAGAGAGAGAGAGAGAGAGAGAGAGAGAGAGAGAGAGAGAGAGAGAGAGAGAGAGAGAGAGAGAGAGAGAGAGAGAGAGAGAGAGAGAGAGAGAACGAACGAACGAACGGACTTTATTTTCAAAGGGTAACAAATTGGGCACGCAGGCCCGTCTTACATTCGGCCCTTCCAATCACTCATCTTTCTTTCATCAACAGTGCATACGAAAAAACATTGTCAAATGAATTTTGTAAACATAAACAATGCATATTACTATGTTATGATAAACATTCACCACCCACCTACACATCCCCCATTCACTCCAACTCCCCCACCCACTCAACCACAAACATACCCCAGACACACATACATGCCCCCACCCATTCACCACATCTCTATACCTACACATCTCCCCACCCACACACGTCTTCTACCCACCACACATCCCACCCACCCACACCCCAAGCATACATACATTCCCCAACCCACACATCCCCCACCCATTCACATCCACCCATCTACACACATCTCCCCACCCACTCACATATCCTCTACCCGTCCCATTACCCACCAACAATCACCCACCCACACACATATATGTATATGTATATGTATGTATGTATATATATATATATATATATATATATATATATATATATATATATATATATAGAGAGAGAGAGAGAGAGAGAGAGAGAGAGAGAGAGAGAGAGAGAGAGAGCGAAAGACTTAAGGAAAACGATAGAGAATTAAGAAGAAATGGAAAGTAGTAGAGGACAGCAACAAAGAAGAGAAATACACTCAAACGTATAACTAATGTAAGTTTAAAAGTAAATAATAGACTCTTTTACACACCTAAAGGAATGGTGAGCATAAGGGCGCCTTTACTCCCCAAAACATTTCTTAGTACACATTTTAGGCTAAGTCGAATTGGGGAGCCCAGGTTAATTAAACAATTCTTCAATATATGGGTTCGAACCCTTGAGCACCGGGCCGGCCAGAGAGTGTCTAGCCATCACGCTACCGGATCTCCCACAGTTACCCAAATAATACCTTAATTAATCCTACCTGTCAGATGCCAGTTCTTACTTAGATATGACTGAGTTGCCGTATGACAGTAGACGGTACTACCTGCTTTCTGTTAGCGCCGAATGTTGGGCGAAGCTTACCAAACCCGACACCCCACATTGTGCCAACGGCTTCGGGCGGAGGTGCGCAATTGGGAGGGTACAAGCCTTATCCTAGTGCGAGGAAAATGCAACCTAAAGACTAAATGTCATGGTAGGGCAGACTAGGCCCAAAGCCTTGTTTGGCAACTGGTCTAGGATTGAAGCCTCGACAAAGGGACAGTTAGAGTATTGCTATGCTGATCCGGCAGCTTCTGCAACTTGTCTTGTTCCAGACATATTGTTTACCTTTCCTCTGGAGTACACTAGACAGGCCGAAAGAGGGATTATGCTGCATGGGCAATAAATGGTCTTTGGATTCAGCCCGGGATTTGTGTTATGGAGAGGTATAGCTCCATTTTACAAACTATCGTCTGTAAAGACGGCAAGGTGCCTGTCAGTCCTACCTGTAATGAATAACTGGTAACTCTCTGGCTGGCTACACCTTATTAACAGATTCAGTGCGTTTTGTTGGAGAACTTCTAAATGTGTACGCGGTTTTTTTGTGACGTGAACAGCATGTTTGGACAAATGGCGACCGCCGGTTGCTTAACTAACTGGGTTGCCTTATGCAGTAATGTGTGGGTGCTGGTTTTCTAACGACTGCCGCTTCCATCGGCGATGAACTGTATTTTTGGAGCGGACTTTTGTATTGGCATTCTGGCAGCGGCATTATGCTTAGTATAACTGTGCGGGATGTTCATTTATCGAGACTGCTGTCTGTTCCACTTTTCTCATAAGGCATTGAGGAACATTGTGTGCGCTATTCACTGGCACAGGAATGGAGCATAATCGGGCAACCCTTTGCTGTGAAGATGGAATCACGACTAACTGACTGTCTAGATTTACTACCCAAACATGTAGGTTTGGACCACACAAAAATGAATGGTGGAAAAAGTAAAGTAGAGGTGTGTCACAGTTATTAATAGTTCTGTTATGTTAGCAGAAATGGTGTATTATATTTCAAATTAATGGCGGTTGCATATGGAAAAAAAAATACTATATTGCTATTTTAACTACACTTTGATTTATAAGCCCATGGAAGTTGCGGAAGTTCGAGTGGCACGATTTATCATACCATGGCATTTAATCAGTTAAGCGCATATATTAAGAGTTAATCAGGCTTTATAAAACCGTCAAACGGTTTCTGACATGCACAATATTCCCGTGAGACATCCTGTCCTCAGGTATGGTCCGAATAGGCTGGGTATCATGTGCACTACCCTGAAAGTGTGATGTCATCGGATTCCTTGGAAAATAAATGTCTCAGGCAAGCCAGCACATTTTCAAGATATCTGATAATGGCATAACTATAATTCACCCAAATACTGGTGATAAACACAGGGGAAAACATAACAACACACCCAGAAAGCTACCCGGTGAACCACAGAAAGACTACCATATATTTGAAACTGGATTGAACACGTTACTAGGTTATCTTTAGAGTAGGACTTAACAAACTCACTAGTCACATGTACACACCGCTAAAGATAGGTTCAGCAGTAATCTGTATGCGGACAATAGCATCAGAATACATAACAAACACCACAACAACGAACCAAAAACAGCTCAGACAGAACCATACTGAATTTAAGCATCGACATCACTGCACTCACGACATTCCCAATCATGCTCTTCAAAAGCCACCAAATAGTTCCTGTGCTAACTCTCCCAGTAGCATTTTGTATTACCAAGATTCTCTACAAAAACCCCCGTGAACCTGTTTTTAAATACATGGATATTCCGTCTGCTCCAGACAACCTTAACTATATCGCCTTTATCATAAAATAGCTCTCCAACCAGAGTGGCAGCAGCTGCTAATCTATCAGCCTGTTTATTGTTCCGCACACCTGCATGTCCTGGGCAGAAAATCAAGGATGTGTTTCGCCATCTCCGTTATGTCGTGTGATGTTAGACACTGAACCCGAAACATTCCTATTTCCACTTTCCGAAGCAATCTCTGTGAGTTCGTAACAAACTTAGAAAGTCTGGCTGTGTTGCCTTCCAACTATGCTAAGGCAAGGGATTCAACTCCTACATCGGTCAGTTGGACTAAAATGTTGACTTCTCGTCCTTAACTTGGGGACGCAAGTTACAAGTTCCTCTGAAGTCGGAGTGGGTTCGCCTGCTGGCGAGGGACATTAGTAACAGGGAAATCTAATCCACATGCAAAATTCAGTCCAGTGCTACTAGAAATAGCGTGTATGGACTACACTCGAATTCAAAGTGAGTGAGCGAAATAAAACAATTATGATCTGACGCCTCAACCCTACTTTTTTAACACTCTACGTAAGGCCGCAGCACAGCAGGAAACAACATTGCAGACACCGACTGATTCCAAGTGAACGAAAAGAAAAGGAGGACTGATATAAAACAATAATAAATACATAATTACATAGAACAGGTGACACAAAACGGAACATTATTAGAAAGAGGAGACAACAGGAGACAAGAGAAAAGAAAGACAGCTACGGGGAAACAACCGATATGGCCAACAATCTTCATGAATTCATTTCTTCAGGAGGGGCTATAATGTGTCATCTGGATTGATTGGAAACCAGTAGCAGAAATCATTATTTTCATATCAGGAATGAACGACATTATATCATGATTTGTTACTTCTCTAGGGCCATATAGAAGGAATTGATATTGTTATTATGATTTCTTATTTCAGAGTACGAATACGCAAACAAATTCAGCCACTTCCGAGAAGTGAAACAGAAACAGAGGCAATAGTTATCACTGCAAACTATACTTCACTCTTTATTCCTCACAGTTCTGGGGTTAAACTTCCGCTTCCCAGATATTAGGAGCCGCGGTGATTAGCCTATAAGCTTTGTGGTAACGGGTTCGAATTCTCATCAAGGTAATTTTCACATTATATATATATATTTTTTTTTAAAAATTGGCATGGGCGACTACGTCTAAACTGGGTGCTAGGAAATGTCTTGGGATTTAAAGTCGACGGACTTGGTATCGACCCCAACATCTCTCGGGTCGATTGGTCTGTAAAGATATGAGACTAGCACCATATACTAAATACACCCCAAGGAGGGCGGTGTGATACTGACCACACCACTCACCATGTGCCGATGTTTTTTTTTTTTTTTTGGCATATTCTTTTTACAAGAGATCGCAGCATTTTACTGCTATTGTTGATGTCTTGGCAAGTTTACTTTTAATTAGTTTTTTTTTTATTGCTTTCTGAATGACTGGATCCCATACCAATTCGTTAAAACCCAGCGCAACGCGGTCTGCTGCCAAATCGATTGCAGCTGTGTTTCGACGGCGGGTAAGCGGGCTTACGAATTGCGTCCGTAAGGCCTTCACCACAGAGACCGGCAAGTGCCGATTAGTCTATACAAATATGCATCAGCACTATGCCGGCGCTGCGGGTAAGAGGTGACGGACGCAGTTGGTAATCCCGCATACCGCGTTCGAAAATAGCTGCGAGCGATTTGGCAGCAGACCGCCTTGCTTTAGGTTTTATAAAATGGTACGAGTGCCGGTAGTTCAGAATGCGATGGAAAACTACTGAACGTACACTTGCCAAGAAATCACAAACAGCCAAAAAAATGCTGGGGTTGATTGTGATGTCCTTTAAAAGTAAATGCAACTAAATTTAACTGGCACCATATGCTCAGTTCAAAGACAAGAGCTGTAGCCACATTATGAAGCAACATATTCTTTACATTTATCTTCGACAAATGAATGTAGTGCGCAGTGGGTACCACTCGACGTTAGACAATTTCACCATCCTGAGTTCAGTTCTCGATAGTTGTCAGAGCTGTCGTATTTTCCGACCAGCACAACTCCTTACATAAGTGAAAATGTGATGAGAAATGTACAAGAAATTAGAGGATTCGTCATCAACTTAACATCAACAATAAACGATATGCAGGTGAAAGTTTTGATTCGGGTGTGTATAGTTTGCCATTACTTATTAGGTTAGTCTGTCCGAAGACTCACGTTGAAGTGGTCTGATCATGTCCCTCCACTATGTCGTGTTCTCAGCAAGTGTCTTCAGCTCAACGTCGCTGCATGCTTGTGTGATGTAGTTGTAGTTGTTTTGGTATTTTTTGTTGACATCCTTTTGTACTTTTGCCCCGAATCTTATTTCTAATCATTTCAGTAATGCGCGTCCATGTTTCATCTTGTGACAGAGCCAGGAAAACCCTTTTTTGTACGATGGTCAGTAGTTGGCTGTTTCCGCAATGTCTTTAAGAGTTTGTTCATTTGATCTCTTTTCTGTACAGCTCACTCTATGAGTCCAGCTACAACATCCTATATCTATAGCTTATATATTTTGTCATCTTTATTGTTTTTGAGTCAAAATTTCGGAGCCGAACAGTGCAATGGACCAGAAATGCGCAGTGATTATTCTTTTTCGCAGCTCAATATTACATTGATTTTTAGAAGTGCTAGTGACAGATTTTTTTTTTGTTTGCATATCCTTTACAGGATATTGCTTGTCAACACCAGCATCTTTCAGCTATATGTTGATTTCTTGGCAAGATTACGCTCAGTAGTTTGCCATTGCTTTCCGAGCGGCCGGCTCACATACCCGTAAGTTACCGATGCGATTCGAACCACTGCTGATTCTCACCGTCATCACGTTACCCACGAGAGTATACGAGATTACGGAGAAAAGTCATAACCTCTAAGCCACGAAGCCGGCTAGTGACAGATAGGGCCTTAAAATAATGGCTGCCTTTAGTCCAAAATTATTACTAATTATCTGCTTTTATGCCCAGAAATAAATGTACATGAAATGTCTGCGTCAATCGTTGTGAACATAACAAATAAAAACAACACATTCAGCACTTCTATACAAATGCCAGCCGTCTGGGGTTAAATGGTTTAAAACGGAAATGTTTCTCTGCCAGACATATGTCTCACCATCGTGTGTTAGGCGCATGTGTCCAATGACTGGCGGCAAGCGAGGTGTAATGCGGCCACCTTAACTTTACAGGAAGTGTTTGAGGTACCCGCGTAATGAGACTAAGTTGGCGTTATGGTTGCAGTCCTAGTCGAACACATTCAATCATTCGTTCCGGGAACTGAACGCAGGATCATTGTGTTAAAAGACGATCGGGCTAAATTCCTGTATTATATAATATTTACTACATGACTGTTTCGCCACAAAGCAATATTGATTAATTAGTAAGTGCAACGCTTTTAGCGATCGAAGCGTCAGAGGTAGATCAAGAGAAATTATGCTGGATGGATTGAGACGGTGGCATGGAGGAATATCATCAATATATTTGATCCAGAACACCAAACATCGAGATCTGTGGAGAGACATAAATGTCTACGTCTGTTGACATGGCACGTGATGATAATCTCTTTTACGGAATAGTGTCATTTGATGAGATCTTATGAACTACCGTATGACAGTAGACGGTATTAGCGCCGAATGTCGAGTGGAGCTCACCAAACCCGACAGCCTATAATGTGTCAACGACTTCGGGCACAGGAGTGCAATTTGGAGGGTGCGGGCCTTTTCCTAGTGCGAGGAAATGCAACTTAATGACTAAATGTCATGGCCGGGCAGACCAGGCCCAAAGCCTTGGTCGGCAATAGTACCGAAGCTCCGACAGGAGGGCAGTTAGAGCATTGCTTTGCTTATCCGGCAGCTTCTGCAGCTTGTCTTATTGCAGCGTATTGGTGTCACCTTTCCTCTAGAGTTAATAAGTAGGCAGGCTGAGATAGGGATCATGCTGCATGGGCAACACATGGTCTCTGCAATGTAGCCCAGGCTTTGTGCTATAGAAAGATATAACTCCATCAATGTTCCCCGCCATGTGTTGTGTATTAAGCCTTTTTTTAAAAAGCACAATGTAACAAACTATCGTCTGCCAAGACTTTACGACGCCAGTGAGTGATCTGAATGTACACCGCTTTTCATGACACACAGGCCTCAAAAAGAAGAAAGTAGAGATCAAGATAGTCCAACAGCTCGGTAAAGGAGATACAGAGGCAGAAAGCTTGCATAATACGGGATCGTCAGAGGTCATGAATATGTACCCAATAGCTGGGTGAAGTAGAAACAGACGGAGGCGGAAAACTGTCATAATACGGCATTGCTAGAGATTAAGAGAATCCAATAGTTAGGTGAAGGAGAAAAAGACAGATGCAGAAAGCTTTCTAATAGGGCATTGTTAGTATACAAGCGTGGGTTGTTAGGAGAAAGGTAAAGCCAAATGATAAAAAAAATGGCAAATTTATACCATATGAACCCAGTCGGGGTTGGGGAAATCGTGGCTGAAAGGTTAAACTGCCCACCTCAGGCTCAGATGGTACACGTTTCGATGCAAGTAAAGGGCTGGGCACTTTCCCAAGAACCATTAGTACCTAATGATATCCGACGCCAGCCTGATCTCTTGTGTACTGATATGGAAAACCTAGCCATTTCTGATAAGGGCGAAAAACAGGAGGTCCTGTGTGCAAGTTATTAAAATCCCACATTAAAATCCCACGGAAGATGGAAATAGCACAGAGTATACCGTAAAGCCACTGCCCTGGCAAATTGTTAGGAAAGAAAACCTACCCATGCGTAGATTGAATTCGTTACCTTGGAAGGAATCTCTAGAGGCAGTAAACTTGAGATAAACGCATGCCGAAGTATGGATACATTGAACTCGGAGATATATACCTAGGTGTGAAGCACTCCCCTCAACAGAGGAGTGAAGAATAAGAAGAAATCATGCCCGTAGCAGGAATTTGCTGTGTTATGTGAAGTGTTTGGACCATCACATTGTGTATGCTTGAGTGCGCAGAGGATTAGGTGGTCAGTCTTTCTCTCCTCCTGTTGCGAATGTCGAGAACTGACATCGACCCCACGTCCGACCACGCTCGTGGCACATTCAGAGTAACGTCCTACCTAACCATTACATGAACACACCCGCCTCTGTCATAATTATTCGTAGGGAACCACTGCAAGAATGCAACTTTTGCATACAACGTGATTGCAATAAAGAGGCAACTGATCTAGGCCACAGAGATTTCAGAACAGGACTGAAAGATACTAAAGAGGACAAAATATTCCAAAAGAAGAGTTTGCGAGAAAGAGGAAGGAAAGATCTTGATAAGATGACTCTATTGGTAAGGAGGTGAATCTAGAACATATTTCTTTCGCCATCTGTATTCCGCTAATAGACCACTTTTGCTTTGTTTATTCTCGCATTTCAATTCCGAAGCAAGCAATCAATAACATTCTTTGTTTTGCGTAATTTTTATTAGCGTTCTGTGTTTCTTGTTTTCAGCCCATGGAATTATAACACAAAAACATGTCGTTTTAAATTTCATTCCAGCAAACGGACCCGCATATTGAAACTGTTTTGTGAGAATCTAAACTGTCCTTAGAACATGGACGACGTCTGAAGGGAGATGTAAGGAAGGAGAGTTCAGAATTCCTTTCTTTCAGAGGGTAATCAATGAATTTTCCACGCCTCTCTCTCTCTCTCTCTCTCTCTCTCTCTCTCTCTCTCTCTCTCTCTCTCTCTCTCTCTCTCTCTCTCTCTCTCTCTCTCACTTTCTCTCACTCTCTTTCAGCCCCATCTCTCTCCCTCTCTCTGTGTGTGTTACAGCCCACTCATCTTATAATAGGCCCAGTGTTGCAACGTGTTTCAACTTCTTTAACTCTTTGTGTACTACTAGCCGTTTTGCGTGAGAAGCACTTTACATCTGGATACTGGAAGCCAGATCAGACTGCTTGTAAATTATTGCATTCAATTAATTAATCCACTATTCTCCCACATGATATTTCAAAGCTGCCCATCCCTTACAGTTTCTATGTAACAAATTTCGTTTAAATGAGTATTACTGTAAACATTAGTATACCCCACGTCCCTTGAAGAGAGTTACAAATCGTCCCAAACATACCAAACTCCACTTAGAGTGGGTAGAGTTGTTGAGACTCTCCAAGTCCATATTAGACGTAAGACGTTGTAATCAACCCGTGGATGATTTTCTAGGCGATATTTTAGGTTCAGTAATTTATCATTGTCGGTCTCCATGGCTAGGAGCTAGCGGACGGGATTCGTAAGCCCGCTTACCTGCGTTCGAAACACAGCTGTGACCGATTTGGCAGCAGACCGCATCGCAATGAGTCTTAACGTGTTGGTATGGGAGCCGGTCGTTCAGAAAGCAATGGCAAACTACTGAACGTAAAACTTGCCAAGACATCAACAACAGGAGTAAAATGCTGGTGTTGGCAGTGTTGACTAATTTCATTCATGTAAAAAGTATATGCAAATAGACATTTATCTTTGCTTTCTGAATGAGAAGTCAACATTATAGTCCAACTGACCGGCCTGTGGAAGTTTAAGTGCGCACGGGAAGTTGAAGTGCGTCTTAACCCACTTGGCCATAAAGACCTCTCCAATATGAGATAAAAGGCTTAAATTCCACTTGTTTCATAACTTAAGATAGCAGATATTGATGAATGTAACTCAGAAATAGCCAAAATTACAACTAAACGTTTGTTGCCAGAGAGTCCAGCAGAAAGAGAAAGTTGTCTTGGAATAGACCCGAGCATTTGAGGGATCCCTGCGAAGTTGTCAACAAACTCAAGTTGACTGTTGCTTTCTTTAAATGTGTACAGATGAGGTCTGAAGGAGAACGAAGAAAAAGAAGAAGAAGAAGAAGAAGAAGAAGAAGAAGAAGAAGAAGAAGAAGAAGAAGAAGAAGAAGAAGAAGAAGAAGAAGAGGAGAAAGAAGAGAAGAAGAAGCAGACAAGAAAGAAGAGGAAGAAGCAGCGGCAGTAGAATAAAGAAGAAGAGAAGGAAGAAGAAGAAGAAGAAGAAGAAGAAGAAGAAGAAGAAGAAGAAGAAGAAGAAGAAGAAGAAGAAGAAGAAGAAGAAGAAGAAGCAGAGGAGAAAGAAGAGAAGAAGAAGCAGACAAGAAAGAAGAGGAAGAAGCAGCGGCAGTAGAATAAAGAAAAAGAGAAGAAAGAAGAAGAAGAAGAAGAAGAAGAAGAAGAAGAAGATGAAGAAGAAGAAGAAGAAGAAGAAGAAGAAAAGAAGAAGAAGAAGAAGAAGAAGAAGAAGAAGAAGAAGAAGAAGAAGAATATACAATGTACTGTTTGTAGTTCATTCAAGTATCTGTATAATTCAATTCTTCAAATCTGTGTGTTGAAATGTGGTGGAACTTTCAGTTATAAGTTGACTTGAATGAATTAGCCTTATATCCAACATCATTAAATACACACCATCAGGGGAAAGGAACACCCCCCCCCCCCCAGGGGTACACGGTAGCATAGTGGCTAGAAACTTGCCAATCGGCCCGTTGGTCATGGGTTCGAATCCCCTGGCATGGGATTTGTAAACTAGGCCTTGGCTCTCAGATGGACCCAGACGAACATTGGTACCTGGAAATGTCTTGGGAGGTCAAGGCAGTCGGCCTGAAACTGACCATATCAGCCACGGATTGCTTTATATAACAATATGGTTCAGCACAATATGCCCAATGCACATAAGGCATGTACAATGTTCCTTTATTTTCTCTACTTTGCCATATGGGAGGGTCTATGGGGTGAACACTGAACTCGACGCTACGTCTCCACACTTAGACTCGCGCGCGATGACACAAGCATGGACGAACTCATAACAGTGCATTAACTGGTAACACTGGCACGCACACATAGATATGTACAGAGACTACGCTCGCGCGCGCGCGCACTCACACACACACACATTGATGCGTAGGTGTAAGATGCCCACTGACATACATACAAACAGATAGATCAACAGACATATAGGCAGAGAGTGTGTGTGCGTGTGTGAGAGAGAGTGAGTGAGAGGGAGAGAGAGAGAGAGAGAGAGAGAGAGAGAGAGAGAGAGAGAGAGAGAGAGAGAGAGAGAGAGAGAGAGCCAGGCAGGCAGACAGACGCAGCTTCTTAGTGTTAACTGGATTTCAAAATCTCACCCGTCATTGGATCTGTTCCACACCCGAGTGGGCGCTACTTCCCACTTTAGAAACCGCAGATTCAGACCGTAGGAAGAAAACATTAATAACATTCAGATACTGCTTTAAATCAATATATTCAACGGTGTTGCATAGCAGTGAATCTTGGTATGTGAAAGAACAAATTAGGGAGAGATTGGAGGCCACGAATGTTGAGAATACACTGGAAAGCTAGAGTAACTAACAACGATTGGATGGACTAAAGTAAGTAGAACATTATATGAAGCTCTAAGAAAAAGGCAAAGAGCTTTGGTCATATACAGAGAAGAGAGGCATCGAGAACTCGTGAATGTATGACGGACCGACAGAAATGTTGCTAATTGGTGTAAGACAGTAGCATGGAGGGATATCTGTAATAGAATTCCAAGGGTCGAAATATGTGGAATTACTTACACGATTTGGCAAGGCACATGCTGATGATCCTAGTTGAGTTGAGTTGAGCTAAGAATCGACATCACTGCACTCAAGACATTCCCAGACTCGCTCCGTTACCTAGTTCAACAGTTAGCAAATAGTCATACTACTAACCGTTCCCACCGCTATCTGATTGAAAGTTCTCCTTGTCTTCCCTCTCAGGTTTGAGATTCTTCCAGAACCCTGCCGATCTCCGTAATATCATTTTTTCCACATACTTGTTCTCAATCTGTTTCCCCGCCTTCTCCACCTGATCCCACAGGCTCTCGACCACCTCTCCCCTGTCCATAGGTAATGTGCCACCTAGAGGTGCATTCCCTGCCAGCCTATCAGCCTTATGATCCTAACATAAAAACATTAAAATGTCTAGGTAATGTATTCAGCAGTTTCTAGCCATCAATTTATTGAAAATAATGACATTATGTGGCATATCTTATGTGGTTGTTTGTAATGCTGACTGCCCGCCAACTCCCGTGGATTGCTGCATATTAGAAATTAGGAATCCTGCATCAAGAGACAACATGGCAAGTCTTTTCTGGTGTCTATCTAGTGCAGCAATGATCCCCAGCCGGGGCTAGGCCTGCTTTCTAGGAGTCACGTAAAGTGTTTTATAAGATGGTAAAATTGCGAAACGGTTTCTGAGTTGGTGGTTTAGTTGGCTAGTGTGCCTACCTTTCAAAACAGTGGTCTTGGTTAAATTCCCAGTAGAAACATTAATATTATTTCCTACCAGTACGGCAATAGGGTTGAACTAGCTGAATAAAAATGGGAGCCATATAATATGAAACAAATTCTGGTATAGAAAGGTAACAAGGAAGACCTAACCTTATAATGCCTTGGCCAGGAATATGTGAAGGCATCGAACACTTCACATTCCAACTGCTGTAATTGCCATGGAAATATAACTGAGACTATGAGACTGCCTTACACCTTACAAGTTAGTTTTTACAGACTTTGCACTCAACCCCAGCATTTTTTTGGCTTTTTGTGATTTTTTAGAAAGTTTACCTTCAGTAGTTTGCCATTGCTTTCTGAACGACCGGCATTCATATGATTTTATAACATAACCCAACACAAGGCAGTCTGCTGCCAAATCGCCCGCAGCTGTGTTTTGAACGCGTTATGATGGATTACGAACTGCGTCCGTAATCCCTTCACCATAGAACGTTAAGCCTGATGGTTCAACCATAATCAAAATGTCTCTAATTGTGCCAACGTCAGCAACATAAATATCAGACAGTTAACAATCGCGTGTGGTATAAGGGCCTAAAAGGGAAGCTAGGAATGGGAAAGCTGTTGCATACCATTATGTCGTAAGAGCCACCATGGAGGTTGGGGTGAGACTGGCTAATTCCGTAGAAAACTTTAGTTGCAACATTCAACCAACCATGAACAAGTCTACAAAGGGCTTGATGTAACTCGATTGAGGGTCTGTGCGTTAGTGGGAGACGGATGGCAAAAGAAGATGATGATGATGTGGTGATGATGATAGCAGTTTACAATATCTTAATTATGAAAAGGATATGTATGTAGATGTCACTAATCAATACAAACAGGAGATTTTCTCTGGAGCTGTCAGAACAACATTCGGGTATCGGCTATCACTGGCATTTCCTAGTGCAGCATAATAAGGTCGAGAACTCAGCATTGCATCACCAGCAATCGCAGACAGTTCCTGTTATCTGATCAGCCTCCTGTTATCTGATCGGCCTCTGTTGTCGCAGGCAGTTCCTGTTATCTGATCGGCCTCTGTTGTCGCAGGCAGTTCCTGTTATCTGATCGGCCTCTATTGTTGTAGTACTTGGGGATCATCAGGTCTAATATATAGATGTCTGGCAAACGACTCGGCTCTGAACGTGAATATTCCATGGTTGAGCCTAGAAAATGTACATCATATATCACTGCTGCTTTAATGGGATCTTCTTGGATGGCGAGGAATGCTTTTGTGCCATAACTAATTTCTTATCATGATCAAAGATAGTGCATGAGGTTGTGCTCAGGTTAGGAAAGGGGAAATAGAAAGAAATTGCAAGTATGCTTGCTTGCTTGCTTGTGTTCGTTGGCTTGAGCTCCAACGCGAAGTCCTGTATGTCGGATGAAGACATCCTGTTGTCCAACATCAGTGTGATGTCATACAGGACCTGAGGTTTGCGTGAGTATCCGTTGTCCCATGTCTGGCTTATTGGTGTGCAGACTGGTGGTTCCTCGCCGTGCAGGCAGACACTCTCTGACTTCGGAGGAATCAGCGATCCTATTGACTTCAGCCAGGACCCCGAAGGGACCTGTTGCCCAGGACGCTCGACGAGGACGCGTCAATAGGTCTTGGCCAGTATATAACCCGGCCCTGGTGCCTTGGAAACACCTCTGCGCCCCGATTGCAAGTATGAAAATAAGACTAACGCAGATGATATAACCTTATTAAGTAGGATGCTACTAGGCTGAGGACAGGGGTAAAATACAGGGGGGGGGGGGGGATAGAAAGAAATGTTTTATTTTTTTATTTTTTTTATTTTGCATATCCTTTACAGGACATCGCTGTCAACACCAGCATCTTTCAGCTGCATGTTGATTTCTTGGCAAGATTACGCTCAGTAGTTTGCCATTGCTTTCTGGGCGGCCGGCTCACATACCCCGTAAGTTACCGATGCGATTCGAACCACTGCTGATTCTGAGTCATAATCTGTATACGGAACAAGACATGGCGTGATCGCCACTAACTACATTGTAAGAGTTTTACACACACACACTCACACACACACACACACACACACACACACACACACACACACACACACACACACACACACTCACACACACACACACACACACACATATATATATATATATATATATATATATATATATATATATATATATATATATATATATATATATATATATATATATATATATCCGGCCCGGCTTCGCCCAGTCCCTAGTGTGGAGCATCTCATTTAATTCATATAAGTAGTCATATAAGTTCTCGTTCCCGTTACCGACTATCTGTCTGTCTGTCAGTCTGTCTGTCTGTCTGTCTGTCTGTCTGTCTGTCTGTCTGTCTGTCTGTCCGTCTGTCTGTCTGTCTGTCTGCCTGTCTGCCTGCCTGCCTGCCTGCCTGCCTGCCTGCCTGCCTGTCTGTCTGTCTGTCTGGTCTGTCTGTCTGGTCTGTCTGGTCTGTCTGTCTGTCTGTCCGTCTGTCCGTCTGTCCGTCTGTCCGCCTGTCTGCCTGCCTGCCTGCCTGCCTGTCTGTCTGTCTGTCTGTCTGTCTGACCCGGCCCGGCTTCGCCGAGCTCCTGATGGGGAGCATCTCATTTAATTCATATAAGTAGTCATATAAGTTCCCGTTCCCGACTGTCTGTCTGTCTGTCTGTCTGTCTGTCTGTCTGTCTGTCTGTCTGTCTGTCTGTCTGTCTGTCTGTCTAATAATTTATTGGTTGCAGTTAGAACAACCTTAGATAAACGAAGACCAACTTACAAAAAGCATTAGAAAGAGCACTTGAAAGATCTTTACATCTTCCCCAACAATTAACTTAGGTAAATGGAGCAGCAGCAGCAGCAGAAGAAGAAGAAAAAGGAGGAGTAGGAGCTGGGAGGAGGAAGAGGGAGGTGGAGGAGGGAGGAGGAGGGAGGAGTAGGAGGGAGGAAGAGATAGGCGGAGAGAGGAGGAGGAGGGAAGAGGAGGGAGGAGGAAGGAGGAGGAGTAGTAGGGAGGAGGAGGGATTAGGAGGAGGAGAGAGGAGGAGGAGGGAGGAGGAGGAAGGAGGAAGGAGGAAGGAGGAGGAAGGAGGAGGATGAGGGAGGAGGAGGAGGCAGGATGAGGGAGGAGGAGGTGGGAGGAGGAGGGGAGGAGGAGGGGAGGAGGAAGAGGGAGGAGGAGGGAGGAGGGGGAGGAGGGAGGAGGAAGAGGGAGGAGGAAGAGGGAGGAGGAAGGAGAAGGAGGAGGAGGAGGGAGAAGGAGGGAGGAGAAGAACGCAGGAGGAGGAGGGTGATGAGGAGGGAGGAGGAGGGAGGAGGAGAGGGAGGAGGAGGGAGATGGAGGAGGAGGGAGGAGGCGGAGGGAGAAGGAGGAGGGAGGAGGAGGGAGGAGGAAGAGGGAGAAGGAGGAGGGAGAAGGAGGAGGGAGGAGAAGGAGGGGAGGAGGAGGGAGGATGAGGAGGGAGGATGAGGAGGGAGGAGGAGGAGAGGAGGAG
>JACEFZ010024421.1:0-100000 GCA_014155875.1 Cepaea nemoralis | reverse complement strand
GGACATTGAGAACGATTTGGGAACAGATCGCTTTGCTTTGATTTTCACATTGGCATCAGCGTTGACCGTCCAGGAAACCATGGTAGCTTCTGTAGGTGCAGTCACCTAGAAATCACAACCCCCCCCCCCCAAAAAAAAAAAACAACAAAAAAATAATAATAAAACTAAACAAATATGCCGGCATTGATTGCGTTGTCCCGTAAAGGATAAACAACTAACTTTAAAGTGATGTATGTATGTGTTTACATCTGTATGTCTAAATTCTTCAAAAATATATATTTGTGCGTGTTTACGCATATTTACGTGTGTTTATGAGTGTGAATACTATAACATTCGCTAACTGTATATAAGCGCAATTCAATTTTCCGGGTACGAAGCTCGTGTTAAGGGAACCAGAAATCGTTTTGTCGGCCAACAGGCATCAACTTACGCCCCAAAGAGTCGTCGGAACGATCAAGCAAAACATGACAACCAGCTAGCACGCAATCGGATTCTGGTTATTTGCAACTGAAATAACCAGCTACGAGCCAAGTGAAGGAAGAAGAACTTCATTTGCAATAAAAATGAATATCTCACAAGAAGTGATGTCATTTCACTCCATTTTCAGCATAACATATAATCATAGGGATAGAGGGACAGGCAAGCTCAGTCTATGAGTTATGATTGTTCAGATACTGATCTGTATTAGAGTTTTTGCCATTTCGTGGCAATGCTTTGGTCTCGTTTGTGATAATAAATTTCGGTTGCTCATCGATTTTATAAAATAAAATCTGCAAGATTATTTCAGTTTGTTTGGCGATTTCTGCAGCTAACAGCAATTCATGTGAATAATGACTAATTTGATTCATTAGTATGGCGCGTGGCAAGAACCTCTGCCAGAAGTTCTAGAGTAATTGATCTTCTTGTTTATTACGTCAGAGCTATTGATTCAAGCCGGCACATTCTTCCTTAATTCTTGATTGTTCTATAATTCTTGATTGTTCCAAACAGTTACTTTAAAAAAAAATGAAATAAATGTGTAATGTGACTTTCAAGCTCGACACATGATCGATACAAACACGTACAAAAACAATGTTACGACCGAAGTCTTGGTCATTGTGCAAACGACGGAACACAATAACACTTAACTGAAAAACACACATCTTTAAATCATATGCGGCTATCTAACACTTGGATATTAACGCCGACTTCTCGTTCAGAAAGCAATGACTAACTACTGAACGTAAAATTGCCAGGTATATCAGCCTTAGGGTTGATTGCAACGTCCTGCAAAGGACATGCAACATAAAAAATACATTACGACAATGAGATATAATTAACTAAATCATAAAATGGGAAGTTCAGTAACCCCTATTTTTGGTTACTTCGAAGTAATAACAGAGTCCATGGGAATATAGATATATGAAACCCATAAGCGAGCACTCTCCCAGCTATTGATACTTCACCTCGACATCGCAAGGTACAAGAGGAAAATGATGAGATGAGATGGGATGAGATGAGATGACTTGACACACCACACATCGTTAAAAAAATAACTGTATGACCGCACTGGATGTAATTAACTGCTGAACTTTGATTGGGTACATGATCATCATACATCTCACTTGAATATATCCATTAGTACATTTTTTTTTTAAAATTCGCATATCCTTTACAGGACATCGCTGTCAACAGCAGCATCTTTCAGCTGTCTGTTGATTTCTTGGCAAGTTTACGCTCAGTAGTTTGCCATTGCTTTCTGAGCGGCCGGCTCAGTTATCCCGCAAGTCACCAGCGAGGGTAGAACCGCTCCCAGTTCTCGCCCGCTACGAGACTCTGCGTGATAAACGGGATTACGGAGAAAGTGTTGTAACCCCTCGGCCAGAGAGACCGGCCATTAGTGCATAGAACTAATAATTTTAACTAATTAACACCACAAGCCAAGGACAGCACCATGCTTTATGAAGAGGGAAAAAAAAGAGGTTTAAAAAAAAAAGAGGCAAGAACGCGTCACAGTCTTTTACGCTTCGCAAAGTAAAATGTATTCAGAATTAACAAAATTGCATTGGTAAATATCTCTGAAGAGTGTAGATATAACTGTGCTACTGTGCAGCATGTTTTCAAATGTTGCAGTTGATAAATTCGCCAATGTGTGACTGGCGCCCATGAGGAAGTCAAATAATAGTGACACTGTAACCAGTCTCGTAAATCTTAAGCGGCCATTAAAGACTGTTGTCGTGAGACTGGATACCTCATCCCGCAGATAGAATGGCTGCAATACTGCGCTCTTGCCGAGAGGTTGGTGATCCCAGAAGCAGGCTGTATCACTGCAATCTTGCCGAGAGAGTAGAGATCCCAGAAGCAGGCTGTATCACTGCACTCTTGCAGAGAGATTGGAGATCTCAGAAGCAGGCTTTATCACTGCACTCTTGCCGAGAGATTAGAGATTACAGAAGCAGGATGTATCACTGCACTCTTGCGGAGAGATTAGAGATCCCAGAAGCAGGCTGTATTACTGCACTCTTATCGAGAGATTGGAAATCCCAGAAGCAGGCTGTATCACTACAATCTTGCTGAGAGATTGGAGATCTCAGAAGCAGACTGTATTACTGCACTCTTGCCGAGAGATTAGAAATCCCAGAAGCAGGCTGTATCACTGCGCTCTTGCCGAGAGATTAGAGATCCCAGAAGCAGACTGTATTACTGCACTCTTGCCGAGAGATTAGAGATCCCAGAAGCAGGCTGTATTACTGCAATTTTGCTGAGAGATTAGAGATCCCAGAAGCAGGCTGTATCACTGCAATCTTGCCGAGAGATTAGAGATCCCAGAAGCAGGCTGTATTACTGCACTTTTGCTGAGAGATTAGAGATCCAAGAAGCAGGCTGTATCACTGCACTCTTGCCGAGAGATTAGAGATCACAGAAGCAGGCTATATTGCTGCACGCTTGCCGAGAGATTAGAGATCCCAGAAGCAGGGTGTAACATTGCACTCTTGCTGAGAGATTGGAGAACCCAGAAGCAGGCTGTATCAGTGCACTCTTGCCAAGAGATTAGAGATCCCTCAAGCAGGCTGTATCACTGCAATCTTGCCGAGAGATTAGAGAAGCAGGCTGTATCACTACAATCTTGCCGAGAGATTAGAGATCACAGAAGCAGGCTGTATCACTGCAATCTTGCCGAGAGATTAGAGATCACAGAAGCAGACTGTATCACTGCAACGTGCTGAGAGATTAGCGATCCGTGACGCAGCCTGTATCACTGCAATCTTGCCGAGAGATTAGGGATCCCACAAGCAGGCTGTATAACTGCAATCTTGCCGAGAGATTAAAGATCCCAGAAGCAGACTGTATCACTGCAATCTTGCCGAGAGATTAGAGATCCCAGAAGCAGACTGTATCCCTACAATCTTGCCGAGAGATTAAAGATCCCACAAGCAGGCTGTATAACTGCAATCTTGCCGAGAGATTAGAGATCCCAGAAGCAGACTGTATCACTGCAATCTTGCCGAGAGATTGTAAATCCCAGGAACAGGTTGTATCATTACAATCTTGCCAGAGATTGGAGATCCTGGGAACAGGTTGTATCATTACAATTTTCCCAGAGATTGGAGATCCCGGAAACAGACTGTATCACTACAATCTAACCGAGAGATTGAGATCGAAAAGAGGACAAAAATGTCGCAAAAATGAGTGCTGTAACCAGATGTGTCGGGAAACAATTTATTTCTAGCTGCCTAGGTACCAGCAAGAAACATCCTTCTCAGGGGGAACCAAGAAGGACAGGACGAAAAACAGTTTACTTAGTGAATAATCAGTGTTTACAGGGCCAGCTAAATTATACCAATGTTCTTCATCTTGGTCTCCACAAATGATTCCTAATTTATCATTGGCTAGTTTAACTTCTACCTTTCTGCTGCTTTCCATTTCAGCATTTCGAATCCTATTGAAATAATTTAAAAGCTTTGCATTATTATTATAATACGTAATATAGCCATATGGTCAGTGCTGGATCTGTTTGTCCAAGCCTGCCTGTTTATCACTTTAATTGTTTGTCAGTGGCATATCTTAACATGTCCAGAATGATACTGCTCTGTATTTTCCCACGAACTTACAATACCATCGTTCGTCTATAATTGTTACACTGCTGCAGGTCACCTAACTTCTGCAACGTCACCACATATTCTTCTCTCCGGCTGCCGGTATTTCTTCAGACAACTGAATAATTTGTGCAATAATTCAGTTGAGGTGTGCATACTGGTTTTAATAGCATCTCTCGTTCAGAAAGCAATGGCGAACTACTGAAGTAAAATTGGCTAGAAAACCAACCTGGAGTTGAGCGCAACGTCCCACAAAGGATATGCACTTGTTTTAAGCTTCTGCGTGGATACCACTTAGACCAGCAACGTTTACATCTTGCAGCAGTTTTATAACTTTTCTAATTTCTTCTTTAGATGGTTTCTCCCGTCCCATTCTGCTTGTCGGTTAACTGTGGGGTTTTCCTTCGTGGCTGGTCTGTTCAGAACTTCCACAAAAAGAGAACTGGAGACAACTTTGGCATTCGTGTCACCCATTACAATTTTGATACTATGATTGCCTATACAACTTTAAAGATTCATGTGACATTTCTTTATTGTATAAAATTGTACAGGGCCCTTTAACACGCCTTATGCCTTGGAGATTAATGGATATATGATGCTAGCCCCATGTTTTATCAGCAACCGGCACTCTATTGGTGATGTGATAAAAATAACACCGGTCACCTTTATTTCCCAAGATATTTTCCGGTACTCATTTTAGGCTGGATCGACGTGGGCACCCAATTACATTGAGAAAAATCCTTCTCTATGAGGATTCAAATACGTGCTTGCCGGGCAGCCAGGCACGAATGCTAGCCACTTCGCAACCGCCTTTCACTAAACTTATATATAACACATTCCTTTATCAGTTATAATCTATTGTTCATCTATGTAGATGGTAACATCTATGTCATGTTGTCGAACGTATTACACACTTCTATACTTTATTTCACATGCTCTCTTATCGCCTCCCTCTTTATCTATTAGTGTGAATCTCCTTGAATATTTGATTACGCCTGTTCCAGCCCTCCAGGGACAATGTTATATCCTCGTAGTCAGATACAACTAGTGGTTATATTCACGCAGTCAAATACAACTAGAGCCAGCTTTTCTGCCTCGTAATGAAGCAGCGCCATATTTCTCACCCTAGACCGGAAACTGGCGCTGTTTTGGTTTTGAAGTATCGCGGGAACACTTATAAATCTCTTAAGGGAATACAGCCCATAATGTTAACGGTCTCTTTTGTCACATGCAATTTGTAGCTGTTAAGCCAAGTGTATTCCTTGACTGGGTGATCATTAACTCAATTGGCACATTAAAAAATGGTTTATGTTTCTCACTGGGTAGAGTCACTACTCCATGTCTTCATGGACTAACCAAATGGCATTGTCTGTACGTGTTTTTGACCTTTATTTTAACCCAATGAACCCTTGAAGAACAATAGGCCAGTATTTGGGACAATTATATCCGAATGTTAGTGGGGAGAAGTCAATGTAAAGTAAATTGCATGTCCTTTACATTGCAATCAACCCAAGCGTTAATTGGTATGTGTCAAGTATATCCATGGGTAGGTTGATAATGTTTCATCCATAGGTTTTAGGTATTTCAGTCAAAATTCCCAAACAATGATGTGCTTCATCCACAGATGTTAGGTATTTCAGTCAAAATTCTAAGTCGATGTCTAGAGTGAATGCTATGTCCATTTTATTGATCTATCGGCACTGGATAGTATATACTATTTTAGGCTTTGGCATGATAGGTTTGACCCCAGAGTCAAGTGAACTCGGAGTCAAGGTCAAATGAAAATCCGCCTCGTCGATCATACCAACCCGTTTACCAGACTGCCACATAGACCTGTCAGTCACTGTGTCACCGCCAGTTTTTCCCTCCCACCTTGTGTTTTCTCCTTCTTATTAGTTGCGTATAGTGTCCTATTTTCATTAGTCTCTTCCTGACAACCGTTGTTATCCTAGATGTCCAAGTTATTTTCAAAATTTGTCTAAAAAACCATATCTCCGTTGTCTCCAATCACTTCCTAATTCCAAAATATTGTTTTCCCTGAGTGAATTTAGCAAAGAATACCAGGGACAGACAGAAAACCCAATGACAATGTCCTACAAGAAACAAATGAAAACCGACGGAACAGCGTTTGGCAAGGCGACCGGGAGGCCGCAAGGACAAGGTAGACGTGGTAGAGCAAGGCGTTTTAGTCCCAAGTCTGGGCCTCAGGAATACTCGTATTCTATATTGGAACTGTGCCAGCGTAAACCAACGAGGCCCTATTCTAGAAAACCTGGTATACAGGAACGACATTGTGGCGCTTCAGGAGACGAGACTATGTGATCAGTTACTCCAAAATGCCGGCTTCAAATGTTTCTACAACAGGCGACACCTGGGAATGGCGATTCTCATTCGCGACAGTATGTTGGCTTCAGAGCTAGACATGTCCAATTGGGACAGTGACGACATACAAATACAGGCGGATAGAGTTCAATCCGATCTACCATTCGTGCTGGTTCATGTTTACGCCCCAGAAGTGTTTATGGATTCCCAGAAGTGGCAGTGCTTAAGTGACATATTAGGTCACGAGAGAAATGGTATTTTCTATGGCGATTTCAACGCTAAAGGCAGATCATGGGGAAACATTTCCTCCAACACACAGAGTGAGGAGCTCGAGACTGCACTTGAAACCATTGACCTGGTTTGTATCAACAGTGGCTGTGTAACAAGGACAGCAAGTCGTCCAGGTTATGAGGACAGTGTTATTGATCTGGCGCTGGTTTCTCCGTCACTCACTACAGTGTGTAGATGGGGGTCCTAGGGTACCACGGCAGCAACCACCACCCTTGCAGCATATTGGTGGAGAAGGGCTGAAACAGGCAGCACAAGCAAAAGGTCAAGACTTTCCAGTATGACAAGCGCAGAAAGCTTCATGGCAGGAAAAAAAAGCTGGGAGCAGCCACCTTGGTAGAATTTTGAGGCGGAAAAGGCCTGGGTGGATAAGCGTAGTGCTGTAAGGAAATGGAAAAAATCAAGAAGAACAGAATTGTCCATCTTAGACCCTGCATGCACATAGACAGAGAGATGCACACAAAAGTAAGCTACTTAAAAAACTCGTTAAGGTGGTTACAAATGAAAACTGGGCAGAGGTATGTCAAAGAGTAAGCACAGACAAGTCACTGAAATTGTTCTGGCGACTACCTAAAAGCATGACCGGGTAGTCAAGAATAAGAGTATTCCCGACTTCCAAGGTGCTGACCTCATCTGGCAGAGGACTGACGAGAACAAGGGTAAAGCCGTCTTCGAACGCTATCTAGAGCAGAGTAACCAGGCAGACATGAGAGGAAGAAATCTTACCTCGGATAGGTGCAAGGCCCAGATCATTTCTGATGAAGACACAGTGACAGTGAAAGAAATCAAGGCTGTGCTACGACGTTAAAAAAAAACAGCGCTCCAGGGCCAGATGGCATAAGATATGACGGCATCAATAGGTGTACCGACAACGAACTAGAGAAACTAGCAGACATGTACAACAACAGAATAAGGAGTGCTAGCATCAAGGAGGAGTGATTACACAGCTATCTGATTCCCTTGTCGAAGTCCTGGCAAAGACCACACAAAAATTCAGAGATATCGAGTAATAACCATGCAGAACACAATAGGCAAGCTGCTGGAGAAGTTAATTGCTAGAAAAATATCAAGCCAGATGGAGAGCCAAGGTGTTTTCCCACCTACCCTGGGAGGGCACCGTCCAAAAGAGAAACCTAGACAAATGCAGTAGTTTTTGCCCTTAATGTCTATGAAGGTTTCCACTCAGGCATTGAAACATTTGCTGCAGCGATTGATCTTGACGCGTACAACAGAATGCCAGTGGATTTCTTAATGCTTCAGCTTCTTGAACTCAAGATACGCCCTTTCCTCCTTAGCTGGTTCGCGTTTGCCCTCTTCCAACAAAGTGTGAGAATCACCAGCGAGCAAATCATAGGACCGGGGAGGATATTGTCGTATGCAGACGATGTTTTAGTTATCATCAGGGTAAGGACAGAGATCAGGTTGCTGTAGAACTACAAACCCAACTCAATCGTATAAGCAGTTGGTGTGTTGAAGCTGGGACAATGATCAACCCAACAAAGGCAACAGTGACATGGTTCTCTTGACATAACCATATTGTCAACACCCCAACGCCAACTGTAAATCTGGGCTCAGAGACGGTGGAAAAAAAGCAGGCAATGAATTACCTGGGGATACGATTTGATCGTAGCCTTGCTTATACTGAGCAAGTAGATCAGGTGATAACAAAGGCCAAGCGGGGTTTGGCTGCGATGCGGATGATGGCGGCGGTAAACTGTGAACAGCGCCATCTATGACTTCTTTATGAGGGGCTGCTCCTTTCTGCTTTGGAGTATGCGATGGCGATCCTGATTCTCAGCCATAAGCAGATAGAATGAATGGAAAGGATGCAGAAAGAAGCCATGTGCATCATTCTTGGATGTACAAGAAGTACCCCTGCAGGGCGAAGCGCTACCTTATTGATTTTCCAACCATGAGGGACAGTATACACATGTGCCAAGCACGTGCCTATCTCAGAGTCAACGCAAACATACAACATCCACTGCATAGTGAGATTACGAAAGTAAATTGCAGCAGGTTAAAAAGAGGGAAGTCGTGGATTTGTCAAGCCGATGACATTCTTCAGCAGGTGTGTTCACTTGAGGACTTAGAACCTGGCGAGGAGTGGGTACAAGTGCGACCATAGTTCTGTACATCCTTTTCAGTGTGCATCCAACTAGACAGGAAATGCAGACAAGAAAATCCGGCTGCTGTGGAGGCGGAATCACAGGGTCTGATCTTCGAGAATTCCTTAGATGATGATGCTGTCATTTACACCGATGGGTTGGTCGTCCGAGGAGTGAGAAGTTCATTGGCCTTTACGGCTCAGGCCGGAGGGATAACTGTGAAGGAAGTGTCTGGCGCTTTTGCTTTGACCATATGAAGCCTGACTATGGAAGTCATGGCAGTATGTAAAGCAATAACATGGCTCGAGACAAGACATTCAATCGGGCTTGTGACCTTATAGACTCAATGAGTATGCTCAGGAGAATAGAGAGAGGGTGGGTCCGAAGAGAATGTCTGCTGTCTCTGGAGCGGTCTCGGCTGGCAAAGATTAGTTTTATCTTCGTGCCAGGGCATGCGGGCGTACAAGAGAATGAGCCGACTGGACAGGCTTGCAGGTAGGGCTACTGTGGATGGCAGACGAGCCATGGACCAGTCAGACATTCTGAATGCTCTATGAGAAGTAAGTCGTTCACGAGAACCAAGCGATAACTTGGAATCTACAACCATGGTCAGGCTGTGAGAACAGCAAGTTAAAAGAGGTGTGGCCAAACAAGAACACTACGCAGGAAGCCAAAGAAGAGTAATAAACCAGCACAGAACTGGTGTCGTGACCCGCTACACGCTGCGGGATTTGTTGAGGAGGGAATCCGAGCACTTATAGACTGAATGGTTCGATGTGCAATGAGGATGATCTGTCGACTAACTAACTAATGAAAACCGTAAACTGATTAGAGAAATTAGACGTAGACAATCACAATATTTTGGTCACGTTATGAGAAGAAATAAATTAGAGAATTTGGTGACAACTGGCAAGATTGAGGGGAAGAGAGCAAGGGGAAGGCAGAGAAGTAAATACCTGGATGGCTTGGCCGCGAGGCATGGTCGAGACAAGAAAACTGAGCTGATCCACGACTCTGGTGATCGAGTGAGATGACAAAACATGACCGCCCATGCTTACCGGCATGGCACATGATGATGATGATGATGATGATGATGATGATGATGATGATGATGATGATGAGTGAATGTAAACACAGAAGCCAGAAACAAGAGAGTGCACAATTTATTGCCGGACATATTTCACTGCATCATCAGGTTCATGCTGAAGAGTCGTATCTCATGTCCCGGGAAGGTAACCCGGCAAACAAATGCCCGAAGAAGTCGGATGTGTCGGCCAAAAGGCTCAAATATCGCATCTATGCTGTAAACAGGCACAACGCAAATACGTGTAAAACAACATTCCGGTATAACGCAGCAGCAGCAGCAGCAGCAGCAGCAGCAGAAGCAGAAGCAGCAGAAGAAGAAGAAGAAGAAGAAGAAGAAGAAGTAAGAAGAAGAAGATATCACATGTGAAGTGAGTAGATGAATCATGATAATAATTTGCCACGAGGCAGCCGTCTGCTGGGGGTCTGTGATGTGATAGCGCCATCATATTTTACAGGCCTAAGAGCAAGTAGCCAGTCTGTACCTCACTTTGGCAATCGACCAGTCCAGACGTCAAACCCGTTTCCATTCATGCTCATGACTATATTAGCATCATATTTTGACTGAAATTCATCATACGCATAATCACCGATACTGTTGGAATGTGCAGAATACCGTTGGAATGACAAATGTCCGCTCACATTCCAGGATTTATATTACTTTTGTACAGCAGACCATGCTCGATAGAGGATTTAATAACTCTTGTTTCTGGCACTCAATGAATTTGGCTGATCAATCAATCAATCAATCAATCAATCAATCAATCAATCAATCAATCAATCAATCAATCAATCATGTGCCATGCCGGAAAGCTTGGGCGGTCATGACTCGTCATTTCACTCGATCACCGAGTCGTGGATCAGCTCACTGTTCCTGTGCATGTGGCCAAGCCATCCAGGTATTTACTTCTCAGCCTTCCCCTTAGTCTGTTCCTTTCGATCTTGCCAGTTGTCACTAAGTTCTGCAATCCATTTCTTCTCATAACATGTCCAAAAAATTTTGACTGTCTACGTCTAATTTCTCTAATCAGTTTACGAGTTTCATTTGTCTCCTGTAGTACTTAGCCATTGGTTTTTCTGTCTGTCCATTGTATTCTTTGCAATTTCCTCAGAAACCACATTTCTGCAGCCATCAGATGTTTTTCAGCTTGACTGCTCATTGTTCAAGTTTCCCATCCATACAAAATAACAGGCTCTATATAGCACCTCAACACTCTTTTTGTCGTTTCAATTGACATCTTTTTATTGGTCAGAATGTTTTTCATCTTGCTAAAGGCTACTTTCGCCATGGCGATTCTTGTTCTAATCTCTACAAGGCATCTCCCATCAGATGTTATGACTGTTCCGAGATAATTGCATCGATTCACTTGTTGAAGAATATTCCCATTTACTTGTATATTACATTGTGGTACTTCGTTCTTCCTAGTGACGACCATAACCTGTGTCCCCCCAGCTGCTCACTGTGTACAACTGTGTCTACTAATTGTTGCAGAACCTGCGCATTGTCTGCAATCAATACAGTATCATCTGCATATCTCATCTTATTGATATTTCGTCCTCCAATGCTGATTCCATTTATATCTTCTACATTTCTGAAAATATTTTCACTGTATAGGGAAAAAAGATCTAGAGACATTACACATTCCTGTCCTAACACCTCTCTTAATAGGCTGATATTGTCCCACTTCATTATGAATCATTATGGCAGCTTGTTGTTTCCAATATATGTTTTTTATAAGTCTAATGTCTTTCCCATCAACTTGTAGATCTGCAAGCATATCTACCATGTTGACATGTCTTACTCTATCGAAAGCGTTTGTGTAGTCAATAAAGCAAAGATGTATATCTTTGTTTACTTCTATAGAACGTTCAATAACAGAACGCAGCATATACACAGCATTTACTCTATCCTTTCCTTCTACAAACCCACATTGTTCTTCCCCTATTTCAGGTTGTATTTTCTTCCTCACTCTTTGCGTGATAATTCGTAGCAAAATCTTTGTGATGTGACTCATTATACTAATTGTTCTATGTTGATCATATTTTAAGGCTCCTGGTTTCTTTAGAATTGCAATAAATTCAGAATTACATAATTCAGAAGGTATATGTTCATTACTCTGGTGACTTGATCTATTCCATATTCTTCTAAAGCTTAATCATTTCTTTGTGATGTTATCTGAACTGGGGACCTTGCCAGCTTTCATATGTCCATCTTCAAAATTGGCGGTCCTTCATTATTAAATCCAATATCATTCGGTTCATCTCTGTTATCATCATAAAGGTTTTCACACAGTCTGACCATACATGTAGAATCTGATCTTTTTCTATTATGATTTTGTCATCTTTAGTTTTTAGACAGCCTGCTTATGTACTTGTTCTTTTATTAGTAAGTTCCTGAATTCTTTTGTGCACTAATTTGGTATTTTGACTGTTGTGTTGTTTTTCAATTTCTAAGCAATTTTTCTCAAGCCATGCTTCTTTTGCCTCCTTACATAATATTCTGACTTGTCTGTGAATTTCTTCATATTTGGCAGAATTATTTTTGTTGAGTCTTCTTGTTTCCATTAGTGGCTGATAACATGTGATTATTTTAAACTTGTGAAATATAACATTTTATAAACCTATTCTGTTTTTAATCTCTTCACTTTTCACTCAGAGCCGGCTCTGTGGCGAAGAGGTTACAACGCAATTCGTAAAACCACATACAGCGTTCGAAACTCGGCTGCAAGCGATTTGGTAGCAGACCGCCCTGCGTTGATTTTCATAAAATGATATGAGGTCAGAAAGCAATGGCAAACTACTGAATGAAAACTTGCCAAGAAATCACAAACAGCCAAAAAAATTATGGGGATGACTGCGACGTCCTGTAAAGGATATGCAAATAATTTTTTTACTTCTTCTATCGCTATTATTGACTCCTAATATTTGAATGTATTGATGTGGTTAAATATGTCTCTTTCTATAGTAATATTACGTTTGTTTGTTATCTTTCACTCTGGTATAATTAATATTTCAGTTTTCTTGATATATTCCCCTCTATTATTATGTCCAACAGATGTCGCAGACCTTTTACGTTTTCAGTTGTCAATACTGTAGTATCTGTATAAAGTAGATTATCATAAACTCCAACCTTTATTCCTTGTCTAGTTTCTCTCTCTCTCTCTCTCTCTCTCTCTCTCTCTCTCTCTCTCTCTCTCTCTCTCTCTGTCTGTCTGTCTGTCTGTCTGTCTGTCTGTCTGTCTGTCTGTCTGTCTGTCTGTCTGTCTGTCTGTCTCTCTCTCTCTCTCTCTCTCACACACACACACACACACACACAGAAAGAGAGAGAGAGAGAAATAAATAGACATACAGTCACACACACACAAACACACACACACTCACACACACACACGCTCACACTGTGCTGGTGGCGGGGTAGGGGGTTGGAAGCATATTGCAAGGAAGGTCATTTTGAGTGTTAGTTAATGTATTAGTAGTTAATAAATAATAAATAAATGTATAGGTCTGTCAGTTACTGTGTCACCGCAAGTTTCTCCCTCCCACCTTGAATAAAAGTATAAATGTATTAGACATTGAAAGCTATATTCTGGACAATCTTGTATTATGAAACGATGAGATAGCATATGAATTGAAATATACAAGCAGAGATTGGAAGTTATGGGGAGACGTCTTTGCCCATCCAGTGGTCACGGCACTTGATGATGATGATTTTGTTATTATGACACATAGGACATTATCATGGACATATATGTTTAGAGCTGTATCCCTGTCAACTTATATAACCACATCTGCTGCCTGTAATATAAGCATTCATATGAAGAACGCAATTACTTGAACTGTGAACAATGCATTACTTGAACTGTGAACCCGGGAAGGTTAACCCGGTCAACAAATGCCCGCAGAAGTCGGATGTGTCGGCCTAACCAAGAACGCAGCTCTGCTGTAAACAGGCACAACGCAGTCACATCCGGGAAAAAAAATCCGGATGAACGCAGAAGAAAAAGAAGAACTGTGAACAACGCATTACTTAAACAACAAAAAACACATTACTTGAACTATGAACAACGCATTACTTTAACAACAAAAACACATTACTTGAACTATGAACAACGCATTACTTGAACAACAAAAAACACATTACTTGAACTATGAACAACGCATTACTTGAACAACAAAAAACACATTACTTGAACTATGAACAACGCATTACTTGAACAACAAAAACACATTACTTGAACTATGAACAACGCATTACTTGAACAACAAAAAACACATTACTTGAACTATGAACTAATGCATTACTTGAACTGTGAACAACGCATTACTTGAACTATGAACAATGCATTACTTGAACTGTGAACAACGCATTACTTGAACAACAAAAAACACATTACTTGAACTATGAACAGCGCAATACTTGGACAGACTTATACTCAATAATAGCTCAAATGAGAGCGAAACTCGAGTCTGGTGCTTCCAATCTGACGTGGACAGGGCCTTAAGTTCGTACCGGAATACGATCAGCGTTGCCAGTAGTGAGTTGTACTCAATCTTTAAAGTTTAAACCTCAAATCCCGAAACAACTAAATAAATAAATTATATACTATAATTGATATCTTATGTCTCGAAGTGTCACTGCCAGCCACCCAAATCTACACCCACAGAATCAATGGTTCCCAAACTTCAAGTGTTTCTTCAACTAACCGTTCGAGTGGACGAGATGTAATGAAACAAATACACGATCGACTCAAAAAAGCAATAAACCGAACATTTTTTTCTGCTGAACTAATTGTCAGATATAAAACCAACCCAATATCTACTCCATCCGTGAAAGCATTATTGTCTCCGCACTCATATCAAACTGTATTTATCAATTCCATTGTGAGTGCAACGAAATATGCTGGGCAATAAATTGGGTAACATATTGTTTGTGGCTTGTGTGTTTCAATTATAGAAAGTAAACAGGATTACGTCATGCTCGACGGCTTAAATCACCAAATACATTCTGTGCAAACGGAAATACGTGTGCACGGGACGAGTGACATCATCACGTTTGTCCTGAGTAAACAAACATGCTAGGAAAACACCGCAAGAAATATTTTAAATATTTTGAACTTTTGAGAAGGCTGGAAGAGGAGCGGCTGGCCGAGTGGATAGAACGCCGGACTGCCGGACTCTCATTCGGGAGACCCGGGTTCGATCCCCGGTAAGGTGCGGGATTTTTTTCTGTCGGGGGCGAAAAGAAAATCCTAACCTGCACAGTTCGCGGCGACTGCACTAGCCAGGCGGCCTTTATTCCTCAGGCTCAAAGACCCCTCTGCCATACACCGCAAGGTACTATATTGGCAGTAAATGACAGTTTTTTAAATGACAGAGAAGGCTGGAAAAATGATTTAAATTGGGTTATTTAATTAGATTCATATATTCCTGTTAAAAAGATGATTTGTTTTTGCAAATTATATCAATTCTTCATTCTCTGACTTCCTACTCCCGATGGAGTGTGGGGATTAACTCCCTCCAAGCGCTTTGAGTGTTTGTTCATGAGTTTTGGTTTTGCAGCTAGTCTTCTACGTGGTGAGGTAGCCAATCTCAAGCCAACCTTCCTTAGCTACCCCTTGCGACATGCATGGTAGGAGGTTACGATGATACGTGTATTTGCTTCCCCGATGAGCCCTGGTAACGCCAGGGCCACTAAACTGTCTTCTATTGCGTTCGTTCGCTTTGAACTCAAACATAGTCCACGCACATGCGACTACTTCTACTGCACTGGACTGATTGTAGCGTTCCCTATTACCAGTGCCACTAGTAATCAAGCGAACCCACTCCGAATTCAGAGGTACTTGTAATTTACGTCCCCAAGTCAAGGACGAAAAGTCAGCATTTTAATCCAACTGACCGGTGTAGGGATTGAACCCGCTACCTGGGCATCAGCACGCCGTACTAAGCTATGTACATGTGGAGGCGATGCTACGTGGACGGGTTGGATGAAGTTTGTTGATACAGCAACCCCATTTCCCACTTTATCTATTGGTCTGGGTATGCCTTTACTTGTATCTCACTCTCTCCTTTATAGAAATGCACATGCGGATTGAGAGCGGCTTCTGTTCATGCCATTACCTATGTACATCAACCGATCAGCCAGTTCAATATAATTTTCAGCTTTGGTTAAGCAAATGCTTCTAATCTTACTCTTTCTTCTCCCCTTCCTTCTCCCCTTCCTTCTCCCCTTCCTTCTCTATATGAACTATGATATATAATACAATGATATGCTATATTATAACGTACTATATTATAACGTACTATATTATACAATACTGTTACACAATGCTATACTATGCTGTACTATATTTTACAACACTGTGGTAAAACCATATTACACTATACTATGCTCCATACTATTATATTACGCTTTACGTTATTATGGTATACTATATTAAACAATATTATGATATACTATTTTATACTATACTATGTTTTACAAACCTATACTGTGTTATACCGTACTATGTTAAACTATACTGTGTCATACAATACTATACTATTATATTATATTTTACTATTCTGTTTTATTTACTATGCTATACATTGTGCTATATACTATGTTACACTAAATTATGTTATGGTATACTATGTAACGTTACACTATACCATGTTATACAATACTATTTTTACATTGTTATAGTGTACTGTACTATACTATGATATATATACTATGCAAAACTATATTATGCTATGCTATATTAAAAATATACTGTTGTATACACTACTACGATATACAGTGTTATACTTTACTATGTTATACAATACTATACCATCGATGCTATGCTATATTATACTGTACTATGTTATATACTACTATGCTATACGTGTTATACTATACTATGTTATAAACCACTATGCTATACAGTGTTATACTATACTATGTTATAAACCACTATGCTATACAGTGTTATACTATACTATGCAATTCTGTGCTGTGCTGTGCTGTGCTGTGCTGTGCTGTACTGTACTGTACTGTACTGTACTGTACTGTACTGTACTGTACTGTACTGTACTGTACTGTACTGTACTATACTATACTATACTATACTAGGTTCCGGCTACACATTTTTCGGGAGTGGAAGGAAAAGTTAGGAAAGACGCCAGTCCGGTGTGGGATTTGTCATTAAGTCAGCCCTGGTTGGCAAACTAGCTGGTTTTCCGAAGACTATAAACAACAGGCTTAAGTTGCCCCTGCTGACAGGAAGGAAGCATGCAACCATCGTGAGTGTCTATGCACCAAC
The DNA here is from genome assembly GCA_014155875.1 of Cepaea nemoralis. Classification (NCBI taxonomy): domain Eukaryota; kingdom Metazoa; phylum Mollusca; class Gastropoda; order Stylommatophora; family Helicidae; genus Cepaea; species Cepaea nemoralis. The sequence continues at coordinate 82,843 of JACEFZ010024421.1, read as the reverse complement.
CATGACAAATGAAGATGACGTCAAGAACAAGTTCTTTGAGGACCTGCACAATGTATTAACATCTGTTCCCAAGGGAGACAAACTTATACTCCTTGGGGATTTCAATGCCAGAGTAGGCACGGACACCACCTCTTGAAGTGGCATTATTGGAAAGCATGGAGTCGGAAATTGTAACAGCAATGGACTCCTCCTCCTTCAGACCTGTGCCGAACACGATCTCTTGATACACCAACACAATTTGCCGTCTTCCCACGAGAAAAAGGACATCATGGAAGCACCCTCGCTTGAAACACTGGCACCTCATTGACTATATCATTGTCAGGAGGAGTGACAGACAATGTTCGGGTGACAAAATCCATGTGTGGTGCCGAATGTTGGACAGATCATCGTCTCATTTTCTCAGAAATAAACATATACATCAAACCACCACGGCGTCCTCAAGGGGTAAAAGTGCAAAAAAAAAAACAAAAAAAAAAACTAACCGTCACCCACCTAAACAGAAAACAAAAAAACGAAACAATTGCAACTGTCGTTTGAAAATATGCCGGAAGACCGCCTCAAGCCCAATGCTGCAGATAAACGGGATGCGGAAACAGTGGAAAGCCCTAAAGGACATAAATTACAACACTGCCATGGAAATCCTGGATCCAGTTCCCCGAAAACATAAAGACTGGTGTGATGAAAATTCCGAAGACATCAACCAATTGCTGGCTGAGAAAAATCTTCTCCTCAAGGCATATTTGAATGACCAGAAGTCAACATAAAAGAAAGATGCCTTCAATAACATTCGGAGAGTAGTGCAGCAGAAACTTAGACACATGCGAGACTCATGGCTGAGCAACAAAGCTGATCTTAAATGCAATCTCCTTCTTCGATGATGAAGCCATTAACTGCCTTCCTCAAGTTTCCACTAATGATACTCTTGATGACCTGCCAAACATAGTGAAAGTAAACAAAGCCATCCAGCAACTTTCCAGCGGTGAGGCGCTTGGTCCTGACTCCATCCCAGCAGAGATATACAAGGCAGGTGGACCAGTCCCAATAGAGCAGCTACACCAAGTCTTTACAAACATATGGGTGAACGAGACTATGCCACAAGATTTCAAGGACGCGTCAATAGTCCACCTTTACAAAAGTAAAGGAAACCACCAATCCTGTGACAACCACCGAAGCATCTCCTTGCTCTCAATTGCAGGGAAGATACTTGCCAGAATTCTTCTCAATCGCCTCACGGCCCATTTCGACCAAAGTCTTCTTCCAGAGAGTCAATGTGGATTCAGAAAAGAACGAAAAACTGTTGACATGATTTTCTCTGCAAGGCAGCTGCACGAGAAATGTCAGGTACAGAATTCCGAAATGTTTTCCACTTTCATTGACTTCGCCAAGGCTTTTGATACAGTCAGCAGAGAAGGACTATGGAAAAATATGGCGAAATATGGTGTCCACGAAAGTTTGTCCAAATAGTGCGGCTATTTCATGATGGTATGCAGGCAAGAGTACAGGAAAATGGTGAACTGTTTGAGCCCTTTCCTGTCACCAATGGATTGAAGCAAGGATGTGTCCTGGCACCAACACTGTTCAGCCTCATGTTTTCAGCCATGTTGATGAATGCCTTCGAAACCAGCGACACTGGAATAGACATCAACTACCGTATGGATGGAAAATTGTTTAATCTCAGAAGGTTCAAAGCTAAAATCAAAACTAACAGTGACACCGTCAGAGAGCTGCTGTTTGCTGTTGATTGCGCTCTATTTGCAAACTCCGAGGCAGACATGCAACACAATGTTTCAGGTTTCTCATATGCCTGTGCCAACTTTGGGCTCAATTCAACTTGGAGAAGACTGTAGTTATGTATCAGCCAGTTCCACGGATTAATCACACCGTGCCGCATATCAAAGTGAATGGTCATAGTCTAAGTGTTGTGGACAAATTCACCTATCTTGGCAGCACTGTGTCACAAGCTGCCACAATTGATGACGAAGTGAATACAAGAATCTCCAAGGCCAGCGCGGCCTTTGGCAGACTGTACAAGAATGTATGGGATAGAAATGGAATAAGCCTGCAAACGAAGCTGAAAGTCTACAAAGCAGTTGTATTATCCACACTGCTATATGCTTGTGCCGGTCTCCCTGGCCTAGGAGTTAACGTCTTTCTCCGTAATCCCGTATATTCTCATGAGTAACTTAACCTGCGCGAGAATCGGTAGCGGTTCTCGCCGCGTTGGTAACTTACGGAGTATGTGAGCCGGTTGCTCAGAAAGCAATGGCAAATTATTGAGCGTAATCTTGCCTAGTACATCAATAGCAGCTTAAAATGCTGATATTGACTGCAACGTCCTGTAAGGGATATGCAAAAAAAAATATGCTTCTGAAACCTGGACTGTTTATCAGCGACACGCTAGGAAATTAAACCACTTCCACATAGTCTGCCCTAGGAAGCTATTGAAGATTAAATGGCAAGACAAGATCCCAGACTGTGAAGTCCAAGAAAGATCGTCCATGCCCAGTATTCACACTCTACTAATGAAGAATCCGATTCGCTATGCTGGTCACTTAATTCGCATGCCAGATAAATCGACTCCCTAAACGAATTTGTTACGGCGAGCTGCGTTGTGGTAAACTCCCACAAGGCGGCCAGAGGAAACGCTTTAAAGACACTCTGAAAATCTCACTGAAAGCGTTTGGAATTCATCATGACACCTGGGAGACTGCTGCCAAAGACTGAAATTCGTGGAGTACATAGTTACGCAAGGGAGCAGTCACTTGTGAAGCAACCAGGACTGCAAGAGCTGCGGAGAAAAGGCTGGACAGAAATACCACTGGAGGAGATCCTCCTCCTGGAACGTCAAGCATTCTTTGCCCACTGTGATATAATAAAACGTCCTTACCCTTTCCTATTTATTGACTCCCTTAAAAATAAACAACCCCTTTCAATTACTGTCTAAGTAACTTACTTAATGTAGGAGAAAATAAAACAGCGATAGACTGACCGTGGCCGCTTAATTTATTTGGCTTTATTTGGCCTACGCACCTGACCAATAGTCGTCGACTGATTGAAAAACAAAGGCCCAGTGTAGCCATTTTAGTTCAGAAAATCAAAGGAAGCAGACATGTAAAAGTTTCCCTGTGTGGGGAAAAGGTATTTTTGCCTTTTGAAACCATCACTCTCTGAAACTATTGGTATGTTATATCTACATTATTAAGATGTATTTATGTATTACATAGACCAGTATGTTTAATTAAGAATTAGTTAGAATAATAAGTCAACAATTATCTTAAACCAGGCTGGATGTTTACCAATGAAACACATGTGGGCGCCACGCTGTAATTTTTCCTGTTTTACAATTTCAAATCCATATGTTAAAATCTTTTATAGGCATTATGAACTTATATCTAACTAGTAGTGCTTATAACCTAGAAATATTATGTGTACCGTAGAGTATCAAACTCAGGTCAAAAACACTTTCTAGGCATTTTCTCAATGTGGGACTCTTGATTCATACTTTAGTAGAGAACTTGTGTCTGTCAATTTCATATTCCTATGTTAAAACTTCTATGCACTGTGAACAATATCTCACTATTTATGCTTAGAAATCCGCAAATAATCTATGTACTGTAGAGATTGAACTCTAAAGTACAGTTTCAAAGGAGTTTTATCCTAAGGAGACATACACATGAGTACGCATATCATGGACTCAGTTCATTTTGGATAAAATGCTTGCCACATCATTGTCAGCATCCCCAATAAGCCCTTACAGGAGTAAGGAGTTAACACTAGGCTAGTAGAGAGACACCCAGACAGGGAAGACACCGACTGCTATTAATACCTCGCAGGGAGACACATTTGTATCAGACCAGAGGGCAAAGAGTACGGATGAGCGAGGGCTTTCCCCAAGCAATTGGGTTGCTGGTAACCGTGATATGCCAGGTTACTCAAACTCACCAGCCAGCGTGCTGGCCAGTCCAGGCACGCAATAGTAGCAACTGCACGGAGGGAAAAAGGGCCCGTGCTGGTCCACGCTATGTGTAGCGGGACAGACTGACTGGAGACGGTAGAGAGGTCGGACGTATCCTTGACCAATACGATAGCTTTCTATGCCATAGGCAAACTTAGGGCTATATCATTTAGATTGTGTAATGCTAGCATCACCTATCATCACGTTGATATATTCATATTGTGTAACCATGATGAAGCCTAATGCTTGTAGAGCCATTCACATGTCGGCTCTGAATAAATTGCATTCCTTTCGCAAATGTCATGAATTGTTATTTCGTGCAGTGCGAAAGTAGCGGAGTCTTGAAAGCTGCAGCGCACAGGTCGCTGACAGGCTAGACCCCGAATTGGTGTCAGAATGGTCAAAGAACCAACGCCAGCTGCGAATTAAGGTCAGAACACAATGAACGAACGCCAGCAGTACAATTACTGTCAGATTTCGGTGAACGTTTTCTGAACAGCCATAGCAGGCAGTTGTAGTAATGTTCGACAAGCAGTTAACGCCAACATGCAAGTGGTATTATAAACCACTAAACGAACGCTAACTATCGATAAATATTACAAAGTTCTGTGCCAGAATTAGTTCAATGCACGTTTCGACATTTGTGATGTATGATATATTGCAAAGTAATACAAATATTATTGTGATACATGCTATAAATTAAATTTTTTTGCTTGTGGTGAATTATACGATCGCCAAAAATTTGTGGAGTGTGAACCACAAGTGATACAAATTAGATCGGTAAAGTGTGAAATTCTACCAATATTATTAAGAAAGTGTGTGATTATATTAAAAGCAATTGAAATGTATAAGATCATCAGTGAACATCACCATCGTAACCACCGTGTACATTTCATTGCGTGTACATTTCATTGCATACAGCCATCAATGTCACCATTCTACGAAATCATTAAATAGAGTAGCGACGAACTGCAGCCTAGAACGAAGGTACGCCAGAGGCAAACGGCGAAGACAAGACGACATTGACGGCCATACGACTAATCATCTCACTTATCATCTAACAATCATTCAGACGATCATATCATTCATCATTAATACCATCTATCACTATTTATCACATTCTCATTCACCCATCGCATGAAATAGGAAATTATAGTAACATCGTTATGAAATATGAAATATTTGATAAAATATGATGAATTGGGAGCTTGTATTTACAACGTAAGCGTGTGTCTAATTTTTGCTGCTCTACCAACCAGAACGCAGCCGTGTGTCAGCAAATCAAACCAGTGTGTAGTGTGAAAGACTGCGGTGGAACATCCCAAGTACCGCACTGTCCAACAAATTAGATGAGTATATTTTCCGAATATTTCGATATGCTCTAACGTAATCATGCATCTTCCTTTCCAGCAAATGATGTACATGTACTAACACATTATTGTATACTATTCTGTGCATATTATTATATTATCATTGTGAAGTAACATAACGCCACAAAATGGCGTCACTAAATGAATGTATCCAGGCGGGCATCGCCATGGGCCACACTGGAGATAAACTAGAAAAATGGGCAGACCAAAAGTATAAAGAAGAAACAGAAAGAAAAGCTGCTCTTGACAGAGATGAAAGAGCATTAGAAAGACAACATCAAAAAGAAATGAAAGAGATCGAGGAGGCTACTAAGCTAAAGATGAAGGAAATGGAGGTAGATTCTAACATACAAATAGCCTCTAGCAAACAAAAGAGCCACGAAGAACAAAACAAATTCAGTAAATACAAAGGCCTCATTAAACCATATACGGTAGGTGATTCAATCAGCGCATGGACTGAAAATATAGAGTTCCAACTAAAAACACAGAAAATACCTTTAGAGGATTGGGCAATGATTTACATGAGGAATCTGAGTGGGGAGCCTTTAAAAGTAATAGAATCCATACCTACTGATTTTAGAAACAATTACCAGTACATACACGATAGAATAATGCAACATTTTCTTTTGGACGCTACTGGTTACCAAATTCAATTCTCACAGATTAAACCAAAGCAACTGAAACGTTCTTAGACTACATTTCTAACGTGCAGAGCACATTTAAAAAATGGACTAAGGCGGCTAAAGTAGGTAACAGTTATGAAAACTTGAAGAGCTAATAGTAATGGACAAAGTTGTGTCGACAGTACCTACCCCTTTTGCTAAGTTCTTACAACAGTCAGACATTGATTCCATTCAACAATTAGAGAAACGGGGGTCAGCTTATTTTTCCTCTAATCGGGACATATTCAAAACTACATCATATGACACAGAAATTACAGCTTTTGCAAACAGAGTCCCTGATAGATCCTACAAACAGAAAGACTATAGTAAGAAGGACAAACCATATCAGAAACCACCTCAATGTATTTATTGCAATCTGTTTCACCCAACATATTCGATGTGTGATAAAAACCCCACATATCCGGCACACCTAGAACAAGTGTTAAAGAAGCAAGAAAGCAGGAGATCATCGTTTAAACGTGCTGTAAAATGTTATTTTTGTTCTAGTTATGGCCATTATAGCAATAGGTTGTCTTGGGAGACAGAAAATGAAGCAAACAACGCAGCCCTCATCGATACATCATCGACGATGATAGTGACATAGATCCTGAACTTGTCAATGTATTGCCAACGAATGAATGTCAGAATGTAGCGTCAGTAACCGATATTTTAAACTTTAAGACGTGCAAAGTATGCCAACAGTTTCATGCGGAGGGGAGATTGAAATGTGGACACGTAATATCATGTTCAAATGAAGAAGCTAATGCAGCATGTGCCTCCAGAGGTAACCTTAAGTTCTACGATGCACAGGTCAATGGTAAACCATGCCAATGCTTAGTTGATAGCGGCTGTACTATACTGGGATTAAGAAGAGAACTTGCTAGAACGGAAGATTATACGGGTGAATTTGTCAAATGCCGTACTTTCTCGGGTACCATCGAGAAATATCCACTGGCAAAAGCGCATATCAATACCCCGTTCCTTACCGGCACATTTACGTGCGCTATCCTCCAAAATCCATGTACGGACCTTATTTTGGGATGTCTTGATGCATTGAAAGAATGTACAGACGACAACATAAAAGCCTGGAATGAAACACACAGGGTCAACGCTGTAACTAAGTCAGATACAGAAATAAGTTATACTGACTTAACAAAATAAAACTCTACAGCTACTAACACCAAGTGGTGCAGATACCAACACTACTCGCCAAAAGTTGAGCGAGGCACAAAGCACCGACCCAAACACTCACACCATATTTTAACTTGTTATGTGAGCGAAAGAAGTTTCTAAAAATTCTTCCTGGTACTTTAAAAAGGTTAATGGAATTCTCATGCGTTATTACTCATATAATAACCATGAAATTCAGCAGACGGTGTTACCTGTAACATACCGGGAAAAGGTGCTGAAAATCGCACATTCACCACCGTTTGCTGAACATTTGGGCTATCATAAAACGCGAGCCAGAATTCTATCACAATTTTACTGGCCGAAATTTTGTTCGGACATAAAATCTTTCTGTCGCTCTGTAATGTGTGTCAACATCGGTACGAAAGAAAGAACATGTAAAGGCCGAAGTGCAAAACTCAGTGATAGCATCTAGACCACTTGAAAGTAAAGCGGTCGATATTCTGGACCCCCAATGCAGGTGTCGAGTAATGGAAACCAAACTATCCAAACGAGGGTACTAAAACGATTTACCTTAAACCGAACCCAAAAAGGGTGTGATTCAACTAACCGATACACATAACATGGGACTAACATGTTGCCAAGGCCTCTCAACGTTAAACTCAAAATATCAGATGCGGATAATGAAAAATCGATAAAAGAACCCTTAGAGATATTTCATATCAACATCCTGAAACCTAACGTTGCACAAAAAGAACAGCAGACAGACGAACAGAATGCACCAACACCAAGCAATGAGACGACAGACATACACAACTCAACTTCAAGGTAAGGCGACACACAACAGCGACAACGCAAACACACGTAGCCAGATAACAGCACACAAAGTAGTAGCACAACAGTATTGGACGACATGGAACTACCAGTTCCCACAGTAAACACAATGCGACAAATATCTCGACATATAGAAATAACAGATGCAATCAGACGAAAGACGGGACAAAAAACCTAACGAAACGTCGACAGGTCTTCAACAGCGTGAGATTGTGTGGACTCTAGCTAAGCCGTCCAAAATGAGTTGGGCATGGAACAAATTGACTTCCTGAGTCATAACATCTGCAGGGGCCAATTGAAAATTGATGACAGTATCGTCACTAAATGTCTAAATGTAACAATGCCAACGACCAAGAAACAGGTCCCAAACTACTATAGGAAATTCATCAGTGGGTTTTTTTAACATCTTAAAAGCTTCGGCTAAGTTATTTGTAAAAGATGCACGGGTTTAAATTAGTGCGGTATCGAAATTGAAACATTTTGTCATTGTTCCATCTACCTTCCGTATACCTAACCCGAAAACTCACTGATTTCTTACGCACAGATATGAGTGCCATATCCAGATCTGGAATCATAGGTCAGTTCAACGACGGGACGTTCCACCCAGTAGCTCGCAACATCACTTTTGCTGAAGGAAGATACTCAGCATCAGAAATGAAAGGCCTGAGTTTGATCTATTGTGTGAGAAAGTTTCATCGCTTCTTGGCAGGAGCACAGTTTGTAATCCAAGCCGATAACTCTCCATTGTCTGTGATGCAATCTGGCAATCTGAATTAACAGGTGGGATTTAATTCTCCAAAATTATACGTTTACCATCCAACATTTAAAAGGGAGATTAAATACGATTGCAGACATTTTAAGTCGTCCTTCATCCATTCAAATACCTGAGTTACAGGAAGGAAGCGACCATACACCACCAGAAACATTGACACTGTAATGTTAAATAACCAAGTTACCATGTGTGGTGAATAAGACATATCGTAAGTGCGTTATTATCGCCTGATACTTCACTTGTGTGAATAGAACAGTGCTATAGAAGTGTAATGAACGTACGCAAAACTAACATGCGCTGAGACACACGTAATTTAGATTATGGCAACTAACGCCAATAGGACAGCGAACCCAGCTTATACCTGATCTAGAGAAGTTGTGGACCAACGCTAACTGCGAATTGATGGCAGAAGTTATGAACCAACATCATAGTAAGACCCCGAAAGAAAAGAACGGATGTGAACCAACGTCACAATATAGGAAGGCTAGACCCCGAATCGAATGTATTGAATCAACGATTAGACCCCGAATGACAATACAGGGTTAGCTATGGACCTACATGATGTGGTAAGCAACTATATTAATACACTATCCTTCAAGAAGAGCTTTAAAGACTTTGGTGTAATGAACTATGTTAGTATAGTCTACAAAGAGATTTGCTCTAGCTTCACAACGCAGAGGAGGACGTCAACTTAGTGTAATTAGATATAGAAATATAACTGTGATATATGTACATTATTATTTTATTTACAATATCTATAACTTCATTTTTCTATTATTTATTCTATTGCAAATTATGTAAACGAATATATAACTTTACTTTCTCATTTGCTTAGTTAGAAATCACCATCATTTAATTAATAATCCATTTATTAAAACATCCATTTTAGAAATACATTTATTAGATCCTATATTAGTTAAGTTACTTATAATCATAATCATTTATGCATCCATTTAGTTAATATATCATTTCAAAACCAATGCCAATCATTTAGGAATTAATATCATCTTTGTCACAAGTAACATTTAAGGTAATTAACCCATTTCGCTTAAATGAAAGTAGTAGTAAATTATTTCCCTTGAAGGTAATTTAGGTCAGCACACCAAAGTATGGAAGTTACTATGTCAGGATCGGTAACGAACCATCCTTATAACAATGTATATTTATGTACAGACATGACGTGTGCAAACAAAACGCACAGTCATTTGGCGTGATTACTGTGATAATTCAGCCAATCATTTAATGTATATATATTGCTTATGTATGTCATATTATGAACCATATTTTAATGACGAGAGAATGATTGAGTGAAAGAAAAGTACGAAAGGGAATGAAAGATGAATGAAAGAAGAGAAAATGCAGAGAGAGAATGCGGAAACTTAGTAAACATTGAAAGAAAGAGAGCGAGAGTGAAAGACAGCGGAAATATTTTTTCCACCGCTGGAAAGGTCTTATTTAACTTGTCTGTGTCATGTGTGTTTCCAATGTGTTGTCAAAGGTTTTATATGTGTTACAGCAACACTTTAGCAGAGTATAGAGAGAACGTACTTTGAGCTTCAGAAAACGGAGTTTTGGTCACAAACAAAAATAACGAACTTTTGTAACCACAATAAACCGATTTGCGTCGCTCGAAGGAACACACACATTTAGTACACTAACGCATACACATGTTAGAGAATTAAGTACACTGTAGTTTATTAGAAAACACGCAAACAAACAGGAAAACGAACACATAAAAGTTGCACACACCAATTAAACCAAAGAACAATAACTCTAAATTCAGGGGACACAATAAATAATCAGAAACCTAAAGGTAACAGTGAACATAGCTTTTTCACATGCGGAAGCGAGAAGGTGAACAGTAGAGCTATGTGTATAGAGTTGGAGGGGATATTGATGGGAACATGAACACTTGGTGCTCAGGTGTTGTACTCATAACAGAGTCAACTAGAGTGTGGGTTGTCATTTTGGGGCAATATGAGGAACAGGTCAAGACAAAAGTCAATGGGTGGAAGTCAAGAGACATAGGGTCTAACGACAGAAGCCAGGACGTAAGTCATAAGACAACGGTTTCCGGTTCACTACCAATCCTGGACATATCTAGAGATCCAACTATACTGAAACATGGGCTACTAAATCAGCCAAGTGAAAAGATAGAACACTGTGAATGAAGGTAGAAGATATTGTTCTATCCCCAAACTAGAAAGTTCTATACTTATTGGAGAGCTGACAAAATTGGGGACAACCAATTTTTCTTTTGGAACCAAGAAGTGTTACAAAGATAAGAAAGGGGAAGTAACACTTCGCGAAGAGGAGGGGGACCCTGTCAGCATCCCCAATAAGCCCTTACAGGAGTAAGGAGTTAACACTAGGCTAGTAGAGAGACACCCAGACAGGGAAGACACCGACTGCTATTAATACCTCGCAGGGAGACACATTTGTATCAGACCAGAGGGCAAAGAGTACGGATGAGCGAGGGCTTTCCCTCATAATCTGTAACTTGGAACTATAGTGCTAAATTTTAGTACCATCCTCTTGTTAACAGATTAGTAACCACTCCATATGAGGAGGGACATGTAATCATTTCATAAAATATTGCTAGGGACATGCCATGTTTGAGAACATAAATTCAAAAACAATTAAAGTAAACGCGTGATATAAATGAATGTTCGGATAGGATGTACCTTCAATCCGCATGACCTCACTGAAGTAGGAACAGAAGCGAAGATTGATGTGAATAAATTACTTGCAATATTCAGAAGACTGGACCAGATGGCATAAGTTATTCTAATAAATACACTCCGAATAATAGCAGTCATTGGCAAAATATATCAACAGCGGTTACTATCCCCATGTGCTGTACGCAGTGGGGGGGGGGGGGGGGGGGGAACAATGTATGTTTTAGTTTAGGGATTAACCCCTGAAGAAAATTCAAAAACCTAGGCTCCCTGCATCATCATTATGATTATTATGTATGATTATCATGTACTTAATATCAGAGAAATGTACATGTATGTTTTTTTCTGGTATGAGAATTTTCTCTGTTCTGATTGTTACTTTTTACTGTGGGAATATACATTTTAATGTTGCACCTTGGGATTAGAGGATGTTGATGTAAGAATCCTTGTGCATGACAGTACTTAAAAAGCCAATGTTGAATAGCCTTGGCCTAGTGATGATTATAGTGCCGAAAGGAAAACCACAGAGATTCTGTATAATAGGCTATTCTCTTCAAGAATGAGAGATACAATATCAACATGTTGGATGGACAGAATGACTTCACTCATCTAATAGTCCCAGTAACAACAGAACAAAACAGAGTGAAAAGATATCTCACTCACTATCAGAGCTAGCAAAGTTCTACCACAAGCGATGAGGGACAGGGAACTTGGAAACCCACTCCTATCTCCTTCCCCTTTTTTGTTTGTAATTGTCTTGTGAAAGTTAACACATCACAGTAGGTTAATGCTCGTGTTGTATTCTTTGTCATCCCTTTTCTATAGAAGAGAAGCGAGTGGTGGTTTTGGTGGGACTGCATTTCATAACTATCATCAGGATCCTGGGTTAAAAGCCTGATGAAGGTGAGTCAGGACTAACTGGCTTAACCATGTTCTGGATCTATAAATACATCGTTTACTGCTGCACTCATAAGCGGCAAACGCAAGCAAAAGAGATACATATGAAGACAACTGACGGTGTGATTGAGGAAGTCCTATTTTAGTAGGAATATCCAGGATGGACTTCAAGATCTAATAATCTACAAAGATGAAGATCAACAGAGTACTGACAACAGTGTATCGTCTGCTTTACTTCTGAGAAGTATCACCTATGGCCTCATCATTCAACCAAGTCAGTGAAACTGGGACAATCCTTCTACAAGTTACTAAAACTAACAACAGTGAGTAACCTTCAACTGTTGGTTGGATTACCAAGTTAATATCCACAATGGATAAGTCTTCGAAAGAACATCTCACAGCTGCAACAGTCAAACATAAGGTTCCAGCCATGAAACACCAAGTTCTAGCTATGAACACTTACTCAAACAAATGGGAAGAGACTCTGAAACAACTTAATAAGCCAATACAAGCAACTTCAGAACCTCTGAACCCATAACTCCACCAGATTACCTCAAGGTTCCCAAACCTGAACACATAAAAAAGACCATATGAAAGCAGCTAGCGGAGTAAATGCCTCTACGCCTGCAACGACAGGAATCACCTGATGGCCTGCAACCCTGGATATGTGGTGGAATAATATTCTTCAGTCTCATGCCTGCAGCAGAATCCTGGAATTAATTCCAGATGAACCAAATGAATAACAAGCAGAATTGTATGTCTACACTGAAAGTAAATAATGAATCAGAACTCTATGCTGGTCCCATGTCGGCCTAACTGCCCCATCATCAAGTGTGGGATGGCCTATCAACATGAACCTAGTATGTGACAAAACCTCTTGAACTAAATTGGGAAACGGTTAACGTAAACCGAGCTGTTGGACAGTCGTCATCTTTTCATCGATAAGATGATATAGGGAAGAACCTTCTGCAAGAGCTTAAGTTGCATCTCCTGAAAGTATGACAGACCTAGGCACCAATTTCATTTGGAACACAACTCAATGGCAACAGAGTATTCTTGAATTCAGCTCCATGGAGGAGATATGTATATGTGGTGAATTTATTTCCTAATAGGGATTATAAGTATTTCCGCAACAAACTTCAGTGGACATTAAAACATGACTGTGAGTATTTATTGCTGTCCCGGATAATTATGGACATTAACAGCTTTGCACTGGAGAAGAATACCCATCCGCAATGCCTAAATGAACACTATAATTAATTAATTTAATTATTAGTATCAACTGCTTTTATGTGGGTGTTTTTTTATGCCATGTATAAAGAGTGTTTTATTTGGTAATGGTGTACAACTAAAGGGTTATGTTATGATATAGATGGTGTAGTATTTTGACACCAACTCATTATTTTTAAAATGAGAGAATGGTAAAAGGTGTCAGAAACAAATGTTGATATGTTGGGTTCTATTTAATTAGATCTTTATTTGCCTTAATTATGAGGGAAAATGAAAGTAGACCCAATTTGTGGTTGTTGTGTTGTTTGTAATAACCTTGTTTTTTTTCTGGGGTCACTGGGTACTATATTGTAATAATGCAATGCATCCCATGCCTGTCTGAAAATGCATAGTGTTCATTACACATATATATGTAACTGCAGATCTTGAGTTAATACCTGAACTGTTTGTCCAAAAGTGTTGTGTACATCAAGGAAATGTGGTGTCCAACAGTGGTTGTTTATATGTTGTGAGCAATCAATATCCTTCTAGCACTATAGTAAATTTAAAGGGTGATGAAGTGGGAAGGGAAACCTACACACATATGCCATTGTTTCAAGGATTGAACTCTTTTCTCCTGGGATTTGTGATAAATATCCCTGATCACCCTGCATTCTAACCAGTGACCAGAGAATCAATAAAACCCCCTAGACAACTTCACATAATATTCTCATAAATAAAAATCCACATCCCACACCCACATTGTCAAAGAACATTTCGAGCCAAAATAGGCCTTACCGGCCATCTTAGAACTCACGGCTCCATACTTTCAACCCCACTTGTTGAAGTGAATGGCCATCATCATTCTTGATGGACAAACAACAGTAATCTGTAATTGTGTTCATCTCATCAATCGCACGTACACATAATACAGTATCATTATTTCTTCTGTTTTCAGCCTCCTTGCCTCTCACACTTCAACCGCACAAACTCATACATAAGCTATCACATGTTATAGAGTGTAGGACTTCTTATTCAATTTATTTAAAACCCCGTTTTCACGCCTTTGGGCGAAGGCAACACCATTGGATGATATATGGCACAAGGCCGATATGTTTTTCTAATCGACGGTCAATGGGCGTGATGTGATCAATACTACGCTGGCTGTCTTTACTTCCCGTGCAATTTTCTGGTACCTATTTTAGGCTGAATCGACGTGCGAGTCCTGGTGGATGAAAGAAGAAATCTCATCTCGCGTGGATTCGAACAATTCCCCTTCCTACGCCATGTCTTTCTTCGTGGCGAAGTTTTCAAGCCGTTTAACTCGGGCTCCGAAGGTTGTGGGTTCGATTCCGGGCCGCGTCCTTCGCTTCACGAGTTAAATTTTTTGGAGACTCCTTTGGGTCGTGGCTAGAGCTACGGAGTTCGTGCTTTGTGTGACGCTTTCCGCGCTGCGGAAAGAGACCGAACAATGTGGGATAAAACCCGGTGCAATGAAGTCGACCCTGTCGACTTTTAAGCGACTTTTTAATTTAATCCCTTCAAAACAGTGCCGGCTCTGTGGCGAAGGGAGTTACGGACGTAGTTCGTAATCCCGCATACCGCGTTGGAAACACAATTGAGAGCGATTTGGCAGCATACCGTTTGCGTTGGTTTTTATAAAATGGTACGGACGCCGGCCGTTTAGAAAGCAATGGTAAGCTCCTGAACGAAACCTTACCAACAAATCTCAAACAGTCAAAGAAATGCTGAGGTTGATTGCGACGTCCTGTAAAAGATATGCAACTAGCTTTAACAACCAAAATAGTGAGTAAAGTAAAAGATGGGGACCTTGTGGGGTCAGACACATCTGTTTATAGAACCATGGGCACTCGAGGGGTGATCTATATCACCCGGCCGCCTTCACTTTCTCAAGACATTTCCCGATACCCGTTTCAATCTGGGTCGACCTGGGCAACTAGGCTAGTTTTAAATTCCTTTCATTTTACTGGCCCATATAAAGTGTCAGGTATCGCAAACGAGGTCAATATGGCCGGTGGGTAGGAGCACTCGTCCTTAAACACCCGGTGTACTGATGTCGAGTTAGTAGGCTCAACCCTTACACCAGTCAGCTGGACTACAATGTTTCCTATCGACCTTGACTTGGGGACGTAAATTACAAGTACCTTTTAAGTCGGAGTGGGTTCGCCTGATGGCGAGGGACACTGGTACAAGGGATAGTTAATCCACATGCAAAAATCAGTTCAATTAACAAGAAGTAGTAGCATATATAAGGACTACGCGTGAATTCAAAGCAAGCGATCGCCAAAAAAAAAAAAAAAATAATAAAAAATAATATCGCAATCTTAAATATCTTGGCCAGTGTTCGTTTCTTCATGGTGGATTAGACAGAACGACAACGTTAGGCATAGTTCAGGGAACACGAGGACAGTGGCTTTTCAACAGCCCACTGGACATGACTGAAAACACCACAAGAAGTTGTAAACATGATACTAAACAATGAATAAAACATAACACGAAACAAAAAGTTCAGTACAACCTATCCCCAATCATGAACGCTTGGAAATATCAACACCAAATACTGCCTCTTGGTCTTTTAAAGTTAAACACCAACCCTTTAAACCACATTCGCTATACTCACGAACGTTTCATGCGTTTCAAGTTCATCCTGAAACCACACTCGTCTCCTTGCTCTCAACCCCCCCCCCCCCCCCCACCCCCCCCCCCCCCCCCCCCCACCCCTCTCAACGGAACAAACCATTATGCATCCTCTACTGCGGTAAATACCAGTTTCCACTTATTACACTATTTACAACGCTTCTAGTCCGCCACAGTCAGGGTAAGAAATAAAAAAATAGAAGTAAATTAGGAAAGTCAAAGGTTCCAAGAAAAAGTGAGACGGCCGCTCTATCACTACGGAATCTAAGACGAGTTGTTGCCGATTATAGATCGGGCAATCAGAGGCGGCCACAATTAGATGTGATTCACTAGCTTTTCACGGGGCTAATAGGCTTAGCCAACTCATGAAGAAGCGGGACTGGGCAACCCTGGGGCAGGTCTCTAATATATAATACGTCTGGCCGTCCTGCCCTGTTTGTGACGGAGGGATGAATGGCCAGCCCACATGAAAAGATACTAACATCTCCCGTCCGCCTTTCTGGCTATGCTTATGATTGCCGAAACGCGGTGACTTCTTATCCTATATCCATCTCCGTGGTTTATGTATTTGAGGTGTCTTGTGTTTGTTTGATGATGAAGGCTTGTTGCCGCAAAGCCTTGTGTTTTCCGTAATTGTGTTTTGTAAAGCTGTTATATATTTCATATTGTTACATCATTTACTAGTTAGTTACTCACAGCTTTTTATTTTTGTTTCAAATTTATAGCCACCAGTCCTTTACTATTCCGTCGTAATATGATAATTCACGTTTTGAAGTATATTTAATCTTATAGTCTTCTGTTGCAGCCTTCTCTTTAAAACGATTTAACTGATTCAGTACCACCCAAAACATAGATTTGACCAATCATAAATGGATGGCGGAAAATGGGAAGCAGGGGTCTTTCACAGTTTAAGACTTAAAACTTGTTAATATGACAGCAAACATATTGTATTTTGTATCAAATTAAAAAGGGTGTCTTAGAGAAAACAACTGTGTATAAGCCCATGGCAGATACGGGAAGTGTCTTAAGACGAATTATCATCCAATGACACTTAATCAGTTAAATGGGTTTAAAGACCAGAGGATCTACTTCACTATACCGGGTTTTATCCCATATGGCTCAGTCTATTTACGCAGTACAGCTTGGGAGAGCGTTGCACAGAGCACGAACTCTGTAGCTCAAGCTATTATGACCCCTAGAAGTCTCCGAGAAAACTGCACGTGTCAACCGAATGAAGAAGCCCGGAAGCGAACCAACAACCATGGGAGAGCGAGGGGTGGGGGGGGGGGGGAGGGCGGCTGAATTGTTTAAATGATACTTGGAGAAGAGAATGACAGACAGAGATGAACAATACTGGGGGGGGGGGCATGCGGGGAGCTGCAGGAGACAGCAAAAGATGGAAAGACTGCCAAGGCCCAAAAAGGGGATAACGAGCAGAAGAAGAAGGCGAGGAGGAGGAGGAGAAAGCAGCAGCAGCAGCAGCAGCAGCAGAAGAAGAAGAAGAAGAAGAAGAAGAAGAAGAAGAAGAAGAAGAAGAAGAAGAAGAAGAAGAAGAAGGAGAAACCATTCAATTGTCCTCGTTAGCATTAATATTAATGACGAATATTCTTCAATATCGAGTTGTTGTTGCATAGATCTATTGGTTCTCAGATTTTCCCACTGAATTGTTAATACTTTTCTGTAGTACATGTATTTAGTGGCACAAATGTGTTGTTCAGTTGAGTTTTCCAATATTCAAGCTTCACACCAACGTGCTACCTCAGACAACATGCATGCTTTCAGTACTCTTACGGTAGGGTAATAGTTCGACGCTCTGTATTCATGGGCTCGACTTCGTATCGGACTCCCGGGTTGACCGGCCTAAAGTGGGTACAGGGAAACATTTTGGGAAGTAAAGGTGGTCGGAGTGAGACTGGTCATATCATCCATCGAGACCCAGTTGGTCTATGCGATATGGATTCAAGATATAACCCATAATCATTGGGCCGGAAACTTTCCAGACAATTCCTAAAACATCGGGCAACAAATTGACACAGAATTCTTCGTCAAACGAATCTGGTGTTTCATTTTGAGCGTTCCTCTCTTCAAAATTAGGGTGTTTTCTACCATCTCAGGCGGCCACTGCTGTCCCCGCGCTGGCAGCAGGAATGTGTTATTAATGGGCCAGCACGTTAAAATATTAAGCACAGGACTTTCCCTGATATTTCGGTTTGTTGGGTCTTCAAAATTGTTCCCCTTTGATCTTCTCATCCAAGATCATTAAAACTGATACATGTGGGGGATTGCCAAGCTTCCATACTTCCCCGCCAGTTGCCAGGCCTTGCCGTCTCTCCTTCTATTGATTGGTTGTAGACGTGATATTGTCTAGTTCGTTAACGGCCGTTGTCTTCACCCTTCTAGTAATTCTACTTATTGCTTTATTCAGCAATCGCTCTATGTTGTCAATAGTTTGATTTCACTGCTATTTCCCTATCTGGGATACTGTATTCAAGAAAAGTTGTAGGAATGCAATTTGACCGAGGCTAAGATGAAAAGCAACAATGAACAAGCAGTTAGAAAGTCGAATAGAGGCATTGGAGATGTGGATTTACAGTAGAACATGTCGTATTTCATGGAACCAAAAACAACCAAATACAGAGGTTCTAAGAAAAACTGGGAATGAAATGAAAAAGAGACAAATGAAATATTTCGACCACGTGAAAAGACAAGGGGTAGACAACGATACAAGTTAGAAGATAACATTATGAGATGGACGAACAACAGTCTGACAGAATGTACGAATACAGTCAATGTACAAACAGTATTGGCGATCCATTGCAGCCAGTCTTCATTGTGGAGTCGGCATCTGATTGACTGATTGACGCTAAAACGCTAAACATTGCTACTTCAATGAGATTTGTATAAGTATTTGCCGTATTACATAGTGTAAGAGTTTAGCGCAGTTGGACAGCAGAAAATGCCATTGTGGGGTGTGGTGTTATGGCATCGCATGTTCTTGTCAACATATTAAGTGGGATTAACAGTTTCCTTCCTTGTAGCCTTTCCTTTCAAGACAAGTTCCAGAAAACTTCTGAAAATACCCATTTTTATGAGGACTGAACCGACACTAGAGCCATACTGGTTGGAAAACGTGATTCGGCCTCTGGCGGGGTGAAACCTAGACCACCGTCTTGATAGAAGAATGCGCAACCACTATGCCACCACGGCTCACCTCACATAATATATCAGTATTAATGTAAAAAAAATGACATATTATCAATAACAGGTGAATATTGTTCATAATGTCTTCACATTTGTGAATGTTTATACGATGAAAAGTCATTAATAAACATGAATTTTATTATCAAGTACACGGAAGGGTATGGACAACGAAAAATCTCGTTTCAGGACAAAAACTGACCCTTAAACAATAACCTTTGTAGGGGTAGTGAGGATCGAGCAGTTTGTGCATGCGCAATGGCGATTAAAAATAGCTGTCCGGTTATCGACTTGTACCGTGAAAGAAAAATGAGGCCATATTCGTTTTTTGTGGTCATAGTGTGTGAAACATTTGTGAAATCTACAGACCAATGCTGGCTCAGTATGGAGACAGTAATTTAAGTCAGGGAAGAGTGTATGAATTGGTAGAAAGATGCAGTGGAAACACCCATTGTCTCTGATTAAGAACAAATTCAAGGACGCGGGAATCCGATGAGGAAAGTCACGATTACCATCTGTTGGGATATCAAGTGCCCTATATGGATACATTTCCAGGAAAGAGGTGAAACTGTGACTAGAGCTCGATATAGTGACATGATAGTGTAAAACTGAAAACCAGGATACAATCGAAACGCCGGATACTTCTCTCAAAAGGGGTTATTTTCTGCACGACAACGCTTGGCCTCATACGACTGTGTATAAAGTGGATACACCAACGTGCTCTGAAATGTAAGGTCTTGAAACATCCAGCATACAGACTTGGCACTATTGGACTTTCATTTGTTTGGACCCTTTAAAGAAAATTTTCGGGGCTAAAGATTTGCAGATGGCAATGAGGTAATGGGGGTGCAAAACTGGTTTATGGCCATACTCAAAAAACTTTTCCCTAAAAAGCATCAACAATCTAGTGGACTGGTGGACGAAGTATGTTGCCAGATAGGGGGATAAAATGAGAAATAACACACACACACAATTGCTGGATAGGGGGATACAATGAGAAATAACACACACAATTGCTGATTTCTATCATAGATATTCCCGGCACACTTATTACCATCTCATGCTACATAGTTTAAGTACATCACATGTTGGTAGAAACACAGGAAATGAAAAGAATGTTAGTGAAATGAATAAAAAAGAGGCACGTTTATAAAAACCATACCGGAGGGTAAGGCTGAAGGCAAGCGAGCAATAGGTAGACAATGATACAAGTGGGAAGATAACATGAATAGATGAACGAACAGCAATCTGACAGAATGTACAGTCAGGGCGAGAGACAGATAGCGTTGAAGATCTATTGCTGCCAATCTTAATTGTGGACACGGCACCTGATTGCTTGATCTTGGTAAGCGCCGGATTTCAACTTACCTGATAACACATTTCTCTCGAAAAACAGCTGTACACTGTAATATGTTCAGAGTGAGAGAAACGGTATTCGCCTCAGATACAGAAGATGCCGGGTTCAATCTTAGCATAGAGTTGAACACTTTTCCTAGCGCCACTGATACCTGTCATCACATGCCCCTGGTCTCTTGGCATGTGACGATGACGTCCATGTCTCTCCATATATCTCGGTCCTCGGTGTTCTGGGTCGATTCTATTGATGGCACCCCTCTACGCCATTATCTTAGGTCATCAAGCATCCAGGTCTTGAGGCTTGCTATACATATTTTAACACATTCAATAGTCACGATCTTTTTTCTCCAGTGGCTATCTTCTTGTGATATGACCAAAGACCACGACAGGTCTCTATTATATAGCTGCGTATAATGTCATAGTTTCTTTAGGCACTTTCAGGCACTCGTTGTTAGTTACTCTGGCCGCCCAAGGTACTGGCAACGTTCTTCTCAAAACCACATCTCCGTCTTTCCCAAAACTCTTTGTAGTTCATTCGCGAACATTCCATGATTCACGGAAATAAAAATGTTATATTCTGGCAATGACAGCTGACACCTGATGATTAAGGATTGGGGCTGATGAAAATTGAATTGTACTTGCAATAAGAAGGTTATTAAAGAAAATAAAGACCTAGGGACATTTTAATACTCGTTTACTTTTTGTTGCTGTTGCATATCCTATTTACAGGACATCGCTGTCAACACCAGTATTAAATAATTTTTTTTTATTTACCCTATCAACTTAGGAACAATTTTTAAATCTCTAGTATATTTCTGGTCGGCGTGGCTGAGAAATTTAAGCGCATAAACTTATCTCCTGACGGCTTAGTAGAGCGTTAGCTACAGACGCAGGGCAGCTGGATTTAAGTGTTGACTTCTCTTTCAGAAAGTAATGACTGATTACTGAACGTATAAATGCCTAGTAAATTACAAACAGCCAGTTATGGTTGGGGTGACTGCAACATCCTGCACAGAACATGCAATCAAAAACAGTATACAGTACTTAATAACAGATGAGATCATATGTGTGCGTTGTTATTTTACTTTACTTTTATGAGCAATTACACACACACGCACACTGAAATGTAGAAGGCAATAAGATATATCAATAAACAGAATGTCAGAAATGTTCAAACAAAAATATCACGAACCATTTTGTTTGAGGTAAAATCTACCAATTGTACTAGAACATATTAATTAAAGGGTAAATAAATCATTTGTTTTAATATAGAACTATATTATACAGCAATCTGTGACAACAGCAGGGTAAAACATGCTTGACATGGAATGAATGACGTCATCATCCAGTGCCTTGCCGGCTGGCGATGGCGATCATGTCTCTTCACAAATTACGATCTCCGACGTCATGGATCAATTCGTGTGTTGACTTACTTCCGTGCCATGACACAAGACTGTCAAGAATGTTCTCACGCTGTCTTGCTCTATCATTCTTTCCACAAATCTTTCCGGATGTCACATCATGTTCCAGTGTTTGTCTTCTCATAACGTGGCCAAAAAACGATGACTGCCTCTTTCTGATGTTTGTAATAGGTTGTCTTTGCGACTCAGCTTCCCTTACAAAGTCCTTATTGTTAATTTAGGTTGCCCAATTAATTTTTAGCATTCTTCTATAAATCCACATTTCCAAGGCTTTCATGGATTTTTTCACTTGTTTACTAATTGTCCAGGATTCGCATCCATATGTTAAAATTGGTTCTATGTAATATGCAAGAACTCTTTTTTTAAGTTTCAAAGACAGTGACTTATTGCACAAAACGTTTTTCATTTGATAGAATACAGTTTTTGCATGGTATATTCTGCTCTTTATCTCAGTGATGCATCATCCATCTGATGTTATCTGTGTGTCTAGATATCTGAATTTCTGCACTTACCCCAAAATAACGTCCTGTACTTTAATTGCACATTTAGGCACAATCTGTTTCTTTGATATTACCATGACATCTGTCTTTCTATTATTCTAATTAAGGCCCATATTTTCACTTTCTACAACCACTGTATCTATCATTTATTGTAGATCGTTCTGACTCGTTGCTATCAGGACAGTGTCATCAGCATAACCTAAGTTAGTTATATTATGTCCACCAATATCTGACATATTTTCTGTAGATCTCATTTTATGTTCAATGTACAATCAAAACAAACCAGGAGACAATACACAATCGTGTCTGACGTCCATTAAGAGCTTAGTGTGGTGCGCTAGCGAAGTTGATAGCGAACTGCGCTAGCAATGTCACGAGCACGGTCGAACACGGGTTCAATACCTGCGCTCGTCGCTTACCAAAGTGAGGGAATGTTTCGCCAACAACAACAACAACAACAACAACAACAACAACAACAACAACAACAACAACAACTATAGAAGTAAGTGTCTGATCTTGTGGGGTGCTACGGAAACTCAACAGAAACGATCAGGCTACTTTTGTGATGCCGAGTGAAGTATTTCATCATTTCATCTGTTCTGTGTTTCTAATTGTTGATTAAAGACTTGGGTGGAGAAGTTCACAAGTATCTGTGCGTGTTCCCTTTCCTTGAGCTTCCCAGTCATATTTTGTGTTTCTGTTCCGTCCCACCAGGTTTATGGCATAGACAACAAAACTATCTTCTTTAGTCCTACTACTTTTGCCGTGAAGCGTCGCAGAGAGGGGGCAGATATCATATTATGTGTCACTGGTCTTGTAGCTTGTATTAACGTCATATTTGATTTAGTCTATGTCTCTTTAACTCCATCTAACCAACTCTTCCTTGGTCGTCCTCTCGCTTGGTATCCCAACGTTCTCATGTAGAAAGCGCTAGCCACTGTTTTATCTTGTTCCATTCTAGCTAAATGTCCGAACCATTTAATTCTGTGGTGTTCTATAAAGTCTGTAATAGGTATTAACCCCACACTTGTTCTTAGCTAACCTTTTGTCTCTGTATTGCTTCTAGTTTCTCCAGCTGCGTTTCTTAAGCATCTCATCTCACACGTTGTGAATTTACACCCGTGTGTTTCCAGGACTGTCCATGAATGACGTTGATAACACAACATTGGGATGAATAAAACATCTATCAGCGTCCTTTTTGTTTGTATGTTGACAAGTGGCGTTTTAGGTTAGGTGTTATTTGATAGTTGATGTTTGTATGTTGTCTGTATTCTCGTTTCTGTTTCCCCATCTAGTCTTCCGTTATCAATGAACACACTGCCCAGATAGATGTATCCTTTACCTTTTTGTAATGATTTTCCATTAATATATACTTTATATTATATTGAAATAGTCTTCGGCGGATTATCATAAATGCTGTCTTTTCTATGTTACCAAAACTAGGCCAACTGAATACGAAGAATTAATACAATAAATTATCTCATATGCCACAAGCCGCAATGTCAATTAATTACCGCTGACCATGCCAACATATTTACACGGGGTGCACAGCTAATTATATGACAAAACTGTGAGTATGAAAGAACAAACGAACACTGTGTACTTTCAATTCTAGAACCAACTCTTGCGGATTCGTCCCGAGGTGTTCTCGCATGACATCCCAAGAAATTCCTTTGTTTGCCCAAGCCGATTGGTCATGACATCCCCAAACACTAATCTCGTATCACGCGACTTAATCAAACAATGAACCAGAGGTCAAGAAAGGAACTAATTTACAAGTTGAGATTAGTCAATCAGTCTAGGCCCGGGCATCGACTGCCTGCGTTTGGTTTGAAATTTTCCCGTTTAGCTGCGGCCCCTAGTAAATATTGTCGTCTTAGAGGAAAATTCCAAATAGAAGAAATTCCGCCATTTTTTACAATTTTCTGAACGATTAACTCTTAACTCTTAGTGTAGTTGCTCGAGAATCGTCTTTCTGTAACAAAAACGCCATTCTGTTACCATTTTAAGAGTAAATGTTGGGTTATGATTGGCAGTAGCGGGGGCGCTTATGTAACGATTAGGAAGTTACGCTGAAAATGGCATGAGCTCTGTCGGCGAAAGGTTCGATTGTCAGATCTCATCGTTCGCTACGGGACGGCAAGACTGGCCATCTATACCTCCATTAACTCAAACCTACATAAATGTGATGGTTCTAAGACTTCACATACCCATGGCAAGTACACTCAAAGAAAGGGATTTTTATTGTTAGAGGCGTGCTGGTGTAACGTTCAATATAATGCTTTTGAATATAAATATTATAGACGAGTTCTAAAAATATCTTGGATAAAGAAAATAACAAATGCATTCATACTTCAAGAGCTTAAAACCGAAGAAGGTTACTTTTAAAGTCGATAAAGACAATTGAAATATTTTGGTCACTTGAAACGTCACGGAAGTTTGGTGAGAACAATAATGGAGGGGTATAAACCTGGGAAGAGAGGAAGAGGAATGCCAAAGAGAAGATGGGTGCAGGATGTGGTGGATGGTCTCCAGATGGGTGTATCGGACGAGGATATCTTGATTATGGTCGAGAAGTTTTCTGGAAGGTTGTTATGGGAACGGAGTTCTGCAAAGGACATGCTAGTGAATGAATGTTGGTATTACGGTTATAACAGTATACTGACAATGGTATAAGCGCTATCATACAAGGGTTCAATACCAGCTCTCGTCGTTCGCTACGGAAGGGAAAGACTGACCACCTATTGCTCCATGCACTCAGGCCTACAAACATGGATGGTCCTAACATTTCACGTTCCAACAACTGGCTCCGGCTACGGAACATTTTATCATGTTCTTATCTATGATTGGTAATAGTAACTTAGCCTGTTCCGTGGCAAAGGAGTTATGGACGCAGTTCGTAATTCCGAATACCGCGTTCGAAACACAGCTGGGGGAGATTTGGCAACAGACCGTATTGCGTTGGGCTTTTTATAAAATGGTAGGGGTGCCGTTCGTTCAGAAAGCAATGGCAAACTACTGAACGTAAACTTGCTAAGAGATCAAAAACAGCCAAAACATGTTGGAGTTGACTGCAACGTCCTGTAAAGGATATGCAACTAACTTTTTAAATATTAAATAAGAGGCGCAACGGCTGCAGCAGAATATAACAATAGTCCGTTATAAGGTGTGTACACGGTGTCTGTGTTTAGCATGTCTCATCTTTTAGCAGGAGCTAAATATACCTAACTGTTTGTATTTTCTAACTTTTAACAGTAAATTATGTATGTTAAACTTAACAGAAAACTTAGACATTTTAACATATATATAAAATCGGTACTACTGTCTGGGTCAGAAACACCGAGAACAACTATACTATTTACTAACAAACTACTAACGTACACTAATTGTTGCCTGCGTAGAATACTTGAAATAAAATGATCTGACGGAATCGCCATTGTGGAGCTCATGGATAGAACTAATCCAAGTGAACCTAGAGGTGAAGAATACACGCTGGCCAGCAGGTCAGGGATGCCACAGTGGGCTGGCAGAATTAGTTCATTTCTTCTAGACTACCGTCCTGTATGAGCCAATGGATGAGTTTGAAGAGAAAGAGTTGTTTTTGAACCAGTATTTATATACTATTTAAGCTCAGCAAATCTACAAGAAGGGCTGTTGTCTCTGATCTGAAGCTGGTGTAAATTTCGCAGAATAACCATGTAACCCTGTGCCACTCTGGTAAATGTCTCTGAAACTTTACCAGTGTGTGACTACTCAAAGACAGAGAAGGCCTCTAAATCAAACATAGGTAGACTTTAAGAGTTAATGATAGTTTTTGACCATCAATTGTTGCACAGCACAGCACCGTTGTCAAGTAATAGGTCCTTAAAGAACGTCACTCTCCTCGTGGAAACAATTCTCCATCATTTGCCAGTCCCGTCCTCAAAGAAATAGGAAAGACAGAAAGGAAGAAAGGAAGAAAGAAAGAAAGAAAGAAGAAGAAGAAAATGAAGAAGAAGAAGAAGAAGAAGAAGAAGTAGAAGAAGAAGAAGAAGAAGAAGAAGAAGAAGAAGAAGAAGAAGAAGAAGAAGAAGAAGAAGAAGAAGAAGAAGAAGTTACCGACAAAGAAGCAATGGCGAAGACGAAGATTAATGAGAATTAGAAATAAGACTGAATCGATTTAGCATCTCTATGTAAAGTAATATTATGCGTTTGTTGTTCCCGTCTGTATTCTAAATCTATGTAGTAGCTGTGTATAATGAAATTAATATTCTAAACGGCTCCCTTGTAATGGACATCTGTGTTGTATATGACTATGATGTAATACTGTACATTGATTGTTCTGAATGGTATTCTGATTCTGTGTAGTAAATGCCTGTGATATAATACGCTGCATCGATTGATCCCAACTATATTCTGAATACATGTATAATTGTTTGTGATGTAGTTAATATTGTACATTTATTGTGTCGATTATAATCTGAATCTATGCAGTATCAGTCTATGGTGTAATTCTCTACATTGAGTAAAGTAGTATCTCTTCGAGGTAATACGTTACATTGTTTTCTATTCTTTTATGCATCTATGTAGTATCTGTCTGTGGTGTAATACTCTACATTGCTCTATACTGTATAATAAATCTATGTAGTATCTGTCTGTGATGTAATACTATACATTACTCTATACTGTATAATAAATCTATGTAGTATCTGTCTGTGATGTAATACTCTACATTGCTCTATACTGTATAATAAATCTATGTGGTCTCTGTCTGTGATGTAATACTCTACATTGCTCTATACTGTATAATAAATCTATGTAGTATCTGTCAGTGATGTATATAAATCTATGTAGTATCTGTCTGTGATGTAATACTCTACAATACTCTATACTGTATAATAAATCTATGTAGTATCTGTCTGTGATGTAATACTATACATTGCTCTATACTGTATAATAAATCTACGTAGTATCTGTCTGTGATGTAATACTATACATTACTCTATACTGTATAATAAATCTATGTAGTATCTGTCTGTGATGTAATACTCTACATTGCTCTATACTGTATAATAAATCTATGTAGTATCTGTCTGTGAAGTAATACTATACATTACTCTATACTGTATAATTAATCTACTCTAGTATCTGTCTGTGATGTCATACTATACATTACTCTATACTGTATAATAAATCTATGTAGTATCTGTCTGTGGTGTGTTACTTTACATTGCTCTCTATTGTATTGTGAATCTGTGTGAAAGCTGTCTGTGATGAAATACTCTACATTGATTGTTTTTCATTCTATTAGCTACAGTTTTCTGTTAACTGAAAGAGTCCTTGGGCAGCTCTATTCAAGTCGGAGATAATTTACACCGATTGCCCGATCTGTGTCTAGAAGATTGACGGTCAATAATTGTGTACTGAAAGCCTTCCCGCGAATCGCTTCACCCCATTACGCCAATACAATGTACATCGCACCAGCCTACCCACAACACAATTTTTCATCTCCAAACGAGTGGCTCTTTGAACTAACCCCCAACATCACAAGTCTGATCGTAGTTACAGCTGTAGATACTAAATTGGTAATACAAAACCGGTGCGCTAACGATTGTCCTGCTCGGCAATGGTAATCTAATCTTATTTTGAATGCTTTGTCCTTAATGGTTTTGTCTAACAGATGAGGCACATCGAACTTCTAAACATTAGACGACGTGTTCAACAATGTTATATATGTATACGTATGTGTGTTGTATATTTCAGCTTGAAGAATTTATATAATTACTTCAGTTTACGTTGTGTTATTTCTGCAGTATGTCCCTGACAAAATGCTGCGACATATGCCAGGCAATAAATTGTGCAATCTATTGTTTGTGTCTTGGTTATTCAAATTCACTACGGGAAAACATTGTTTTGAATGTTATATATGTTAGCCGCACTTACTACTTCCCACGAATACACATTTTTCTTAAACATGGAGTAGCCAGAAACTGTTAAAGATTTGCACCTGGTATTGTAACAGAGACGGCGTCTGTGGCTTAGAAGTAGTCAATGCAGTTTCACAATCTCGAGATCCCGGCAGTTGATTTGGAAGCAGGCCTTTTTGCGTTGATTTTCACAATGCTATGAGAACCGACCGTTCAGAAAGCAATGGGAAACTGCTGAACATAAATTCGGTAATACATGGAAATAGTATTGTGAAAAGAATGTGAAGTAAAATAAAATATACTTTAGGAATTGTTATGACAAAGGGGTATTAACAGCTAACAGAATGTTGTCGTCACGACGCCAATGATCAAGAATTCGTTATTTAGCAGTATGTGTCCTGTCAATTCACGTGCTGGTACCTTCCGTTGTCATGATGCATGACTGTCCGGAATATTCTCTCTCCATATCTCACCATTTCTCTATCCCTGTCTTTCTCCATCTCTCTTTTTGTATCTCTCCCTTTCCGCGTCTCTGTGTTTATCATTGTCTGCTCTTCCAGCAGTCTATATATTTTATAAGCTTTATGTTACCAAGCCGGCGCTGTGGCTTATAGGCAGTGAACGTATTTCACAATTCTCTGTCGACCGTGTCGAGAATTCGAAATAAGTCTTGGAAGCCGACTGCTTTGCGTTGGTTTCAATAGCATGAGACGTCGGTCGGTCAGAAAGCAACGGCAACCTACTGAATTTGAACATTGTCTAGTAAACCACAAACATCCATACAAAGCGGCGGTTAATAACAACGTCCTATAAATGACATTCAGTTAAACTTGTGATGTTGTGCCTAGCTGATTAAGTTTAAAACAAACAACAATGTTTCTAGTTCTATAAATGACATTCAGTTAAACTTGTGATGTTGTGCCTAGCTGATTAAGTGTACAACAAACAACAATGCTTTTAGTCCTCGCAAATAAATTAATGTATATTATTTGCTGGCCTATGAGCTGTATTACAAAAAAATCATTCCTAATATTGCGTTACAAGAAACAGGTGCATTTATGTTCATTACTCTAAATACAGCCGGCTCTGAGGCGAAGGTATTACTGTCGCAGTTCGTAATGCTGCATATCGCCATCAAAACATATCTGCGAGAGATTTGGCAGCAGAACGCCATGTGCAGCTTTTTTTTTCTAAAATGGTATGGTTGCCGTTCATTCAGAAAGCAATGGCAAACTTCTGAAAGTAACTTGCTCAGGAATCCCAAACAGACCAAAAATGGTTGACTGTAACGTCCTGTTAAGGATATGCAACTAACAAACTCTAAATACATGGATTGTGCGTATGTATGTTTCCCTGTTGTTGCTATTTAAAACAACAACAACAACAATAACTAAACAACTGATAAATAGTTGACAAGGAAACAAAAACAAATTCAAGTACTTGACGTTGGTAACAGAAAACACAACCAATGTGCGTAGTATCTACTGGCGACATATTGTTGCACTGAATATCTATTAAATATAACTAATAGACTATATTGAGCACATCCTGATGTATGGAAGCACATCATGGATAATCAGCAGAAAAGTGAGGAATTTTGTGAAAGCTTCTGAGGTGTAGTTTTAGAGAAGGATGACGAGAACACCTTGAACGGATAGACAGAGCAATGAAACTATAATGAAAGAAGTTAAACTCACAAAGAGAACTGATTACTCGCATCATGAACAAAAAAAAGCAACAACAAAAACAACTCACATTCTTGTGGCTTGTCATGAGGAAGGAAAAACTGGATATGTCGTCACAACCGAAAAGTTGGAGGAGGGATGGGAGAATCAGAGAGAGAGAGAGAGAGAGAGAGAGAGAGAGAGAGAGAGAGAGAGAGAGAGAGAGAGAGAGAGAGAGAGAGAGAGAGAGAGAGAGAGAGAGAGAGAGAGAGAGAGAGAGAGAGAGAGAGAGAGAGAACGAACGAACGAACGAACGAACGAACTTTAAAGGGGTTAAGAATTGGGCACACAGGCCCATCTTACATTCTGCCTTTCTATCACTTACTTTCATACATTATTTCATTCATACATCTTTCAAGGCTAACAGAGAGCAGCAACAATATAAATGGCATGCATTATAAAGGCATGGGCAAAATGCGAACATCAATACTACACGATTCAGTAATATTAGATAATAGTGTGACACTTGTTATTAGCTATGTGGAATATACTGGTCTACCAAAAGGGGACTGGCTGTTATACTAGGGTTTTGTTATTATTATTATTTCTATTATTAAGGGGGAAGGTAATCCGTACTGAGATAGTGGTCGAATAATTTGCGATTATATGTATAGGGATTGGTAATGTCTTTGATTTCTTGTGGAAGACTGTTCCACAGCTGAGCTGCAGAGTACGTTAAGCTTGTTTTGTATAAGTCAATCCTAGGCTTCGGAATGTGTAATATATTTAATCGTTTACTGTGTCTAGCATTATATTTAAACAATGGCCAAAGGTAATTTGGGGCATTCCGATGTAGGATTTTGTGAATTAGTTTGGCCTTATTGAAAAGCAGGCGTTTGCGGAGTGAAACTGAAGGCGCTTATGCGCCTTAGATAGATAAATAGATAGATAGACAGACAGACAGACAGACAGACAGACAGACAGACAGACATACAGACAGACAGACAGACAGACAGAGAGAGAGAGAGAGAGAGAGAGAGAGAGAGAGAGAGAGAGAGAGAGAGAGAGAGAGAGAGAGAGAGAGAGAGAGAGAGAGAGAGAGAATTCTGGACAGCTTGACAACATGGCGGGAAGGAATATCGGCATCAGAAATACTGGCAGTTCTCGAGACAAAAGGCTGTGGACAGACATGATAACCAACGCCGCACTGTGCGGACTACAAGAAGAAGAAGAATATGACTACAAGGAAACGAAGTGTAAAAAGGTCAGCTCAACATGGATACAAGAACACCAAAAACTGGGGAAGTTACGGCGAGTAACTTCATCAGCAAATAAAACACACATTTATTGATACTGATAAATTGAACATTTGAGAAACGGATAATTTATGAATAATTGTTAAAGAGAATATTTTGGCGTAGGAAAATGTATGAATTGTGATAAATAGAATATTTGTTATATGGAAAAGTGATTAATACTTATAAATAGAATATATGGCGCAACGGAAAATTTATGAATAATTGTTCAAAAGAATATCTACTCAACCGACAATTTATGAATATATCTTAGGATAGTATCTGAACAACGGAAAATGTATGAATACTGGTAAATAGAATATGTGGGCAACGGACAATTTATGAATATTGATAAGCAGAATATTTGGCACAACGGAAAATTTATGAACATGAGGTGAATGGAGTTGAGTTCCGAATCGACATAACACACACTCAAGACATTCCCATACGTGCTCCGCCCTCATTATCAACAGCCAGCGAAGAGTCCCAATACTAATGATATCAGTTACCAGGCTTGGCCTATATTAGGAATACCGAGTGTCGGTCTGATCCCATAGTCACTCCTTGCAGCCCCATTCTCACCAATGATGATCTGTTCATCCACTCCATTTCTGTTGATTCTAAAGCGCCCTGACCATATCTGCCTCTTCACGCACCAATACACCATCCAACGGTGCAGTTCCCAGCCAGTCTGTCCGCATGCTCGTTTCCCACTTCAACAGCATGTCCTGGGGAAAAGATCCACAACATATTCCCTAGCTTTGATTTGTTTAACATTGAAGCATGCCACTCTGCGCGAAGCATACCTGTCTTCACCTTTCTCAACATTTACGAGTATTTGTTGAAAGATTATTTGATGGAATGACACATTTATGAAAACGTCTTAAAGAAAATACATGGCGCGCGCGCACCCACTCACACACACGTAAGAAAAGAAACTTATAAATACTTGTTAAAGAGAACATATGGTGCGAGAGACAATTTCTTGTGTTTTAAAAATAAATTTCAGGATCGGTATTCAGATCATTTAAAGAAAAAAGAATTAATATACATATTTTTCTTCGACAAAAGATATCTTTTAAATGACGAATTTCGTTTCCCAGGCGTGTATTTATAGTAAAACATACTGACATGCATCCACATACTCTGTGACTAAGTATTCGTATTCATGAAAATCACATAACCATGCCATGTAAATAGACAGAAACTGGCGGACAAAGCTAGGAAAGGTGTTTTGTCTACTGACAAGATTTAACCTGAGTGCTTAGCCAGCCACGGTAGCATAGCAGCTAGACAATGTCCTGCTGGCTGGTGGTCGAGGGTTCGATCAGCACCAGAGAGGATTCGAGTTTTAAGAATTAATCTGAGCTCCCAGGTCTCATCTCATCTCATCATGTTCCTCTTGTACCTTGCGGTGTCGAGGTGAAGTATAAACAGCGGGAGAGTGCCCGCTTATGGGCTTCATGTATCGAGATTCCCAGCTCTACCCGGCCTAAAATGGGTATCTGGAAATGTTTTTGGAAGTATGACACTGATTATATCACCCATCGAGCGACGATTGGTCTATTTAAATATGGGTCTAGCACCATATGGCTAATGCGTCTTAATGCTTGTAAAAGGGTCGTGTAGTTTGTTACTTAATGCTTGTAAAAGGGTCGTGTAGTTTGTTACTTAATGTTTGTAAAAGAGTCGTGTAGTTTCTTACTTATTGCTTGTAATGGGGTCCTGTTGTTTGTTACTTAAATGCTTGTAAAAGGGTCCTATAGTTTGTTACTTAATGCTTGTAAAAGGGTCGTGTAGTTTGTTACTTAAATGCTTGTAAAAGGGTCCTATAGTTTGTTACTTAATGCTTGTAAAAGGTCCTGTAGTTTGTTACTTAATGCTTGTAATGGGGTCCTGTAGTTTGTTACTTAATTCTTGTAAAAGGTCCTGTAGTTTGTTACTTAATGCTTGTAATGGGGTCCTATAGTTTGTTACTTAATGCTTGTAAAAGGGTTCTGTAGTGTGTTACTTAATGCTTGTAATGGGGTCCTGTAGTTTGTTACTTAATGCTTGTAAAAGGGTCCTGTAGTTTGTTACTTAATGCTTGTAATGGGGTTCTGTAGTTTGTTACTTAATGCTTGTAAAAGGGTCTTGTAGTTTGTTATTTAATGCTTGTAATGGGGTCCTGTTGTTTGTTACTTAATGCTTGTAAAAGGGTCCTGTAGTTTGTTACTTAATGCTTGTAAAAGAGTCGTGTAGTTTCTTACTTATTGCTTGTAATGGGGTCCTGTTGTTTGTTACTTAAATGCTTGTAAAAGGGTCCTACAGTTTGTTACTTAATGCTTGTAAAAGGGTCGTGTAGTTTGTTACTTAAATGCTTGTAAAAGGGTCCTATAGTTTGTTACTTAATGCTTGTAAAAGGGTCCTGTAGTTTGTTACTTAATGCTTGTAAAAGGGTCGTGTAGTTTGTTACTTAATGCTTGTAATGGGGTCCTGTAGTTTGTTACTTAATTCTTGTAAAAGGTCCTGTAGTTTGTTACTTAATGCTTGTAATGGGGTCCTATAGTTTGTTACTTAATGCTTGTAAAAGGGTCCTGTAGTGTGTTACTTAATGCTTGTAATGGGGTCCTGTAGTTTGTTACTTAATGCTTGTAAAAGGGTCCTGTAGTTTGTTACTTAATGCTTGTAAAAGAGTTATGTAGTTTGTTACTACATTCTTGTAAAAGGGTTCTGTACTTTGTTACTTAATGCTTGTAAATGGTCATTTAGTTTGTTACTTAATGCTTGTAAAATGGTCCTGTAGTTTGTTACTTAATGCTTGTAATGGGGTCCTGTAGTTTGTTATTAATGCTTTTTAAAATGGTCCTATTGTGTGTTACTTAATACTTGTAAAATAGTCCTATGGTTTGTTACTTAATTATTACAAATGGGTCCTATAGTTTGTTACTTAATTATTTCAAATGGGTCCTATAGTTTGTTACTTAATTATTGCAAATGGGTCCTATAGTTTGTTACTTAACTATTGCAAATGGGTCCCATAGTTTGTTACTTAATTATTGCAAATGGGTCCTATAGTTTGTTACTTAATTATTGCAAATGGGTCATATAGTTTGTTACTTAATTATTGCAAATGGGTCCTATAGTTTGTTACTAAATTATTGCAAATGGGTCCTATAGTTTGTTACTTAATTATTGCAAATTCGTCCTATAGTTTGTTACTTAATTATTGCAAATGGGTCCTATAGTTTGTTACTTAATTATTGCAAATGGGTCCTATAGTTTGTTACTTAATTATTGCAAATGGGTCCTATATTTTGTTACTTAATTATTGCAAATGGGTCCTATAGTTTGTTACTTAATTATTGCAAATGGGTCCTATAGTTTGTTACTTAATTATTGCAATTGGGTCCTATAGTTTGTTACTTAATTATTGCAAATGGGTCCTATAGTTTGTTACTTAATTATTGCAAATGGGTCCTATAGTTTGTTACTTAACGCTTGTAAAAGAGTCCTATAGTTTGTTACTTAATTATTGCAAATGGGTCCTATAGTTTGTTACTTAATTATTGCAAATGGGTCCTATAGTTTGTTACTTAATTATTGCAAATGGGTCCTATAGTTTGTTACTTAATTATTGCAAATGGGTCCTATAGTTTGTTACTTAATTATTGCAAATGGGTCCTATAGTTTGTTACTTAATTATTGCAAATGGGTCCTATAGTTTGTTACTTAATTATTGCAAATGGGTCCTATAGTTTGTTACTTAATTATTGCAAATGGGTCCTATAGTTTGTTACTTAATTATTGCAAATGGGTCCTATAGTTTGTTACTTAATTATTGCAAATGGGTCCTATAGTTTGTTACTTAATTATTGCAAATGGGTCCTATAGTTTGTTACTTAATTATTGCAAATGGGTCCTATAGTTTGTTACTTAATTATTGCAAATGGGTCCTATAGTTTGTTACTTAATTATTGCAAATGGGTCCTATGGTTTGTTACTTAATCACCCAGTGTTTAGTATCATAGCTAAACAGCGTAAAACACAAGAAAAGAGAATCCAGCCACGAGGGGGGGGGGGGCATTGAACCCAGATAACTGACTAGGTAAGCTGAGGTACGACCTAATATGCTATAGCTGCTTCATTTATTAAAAAAAATTTCCTGTGTATATTCTTTATGCAGCTTCCATTCATATAGATAATAACATAAATTATGTTAGCATAGACTTCTTGGGTTTGCTAGCTACTACAAGTGTTTGTTTTTTATCAGTATAGTTTACATTAATAACTGTCGCAGGCAATATCTTATATTATTCCAGCTTTCAATGATTGCAATGTGCTGAACTGAGAGGCTGTAGAAAACACACTGACGACTGGAAAGATCTGCGGAAGAAGAGGCAGGCGCAGACTGAAACATATGATTCTAAATGGACTTGGGCGGTGGCATGGAGGGATATCATCAATAGAATTAATCAAAAACACCAAGGGCCGATATCTGTGGAGATGCATGCATCCCTACGCCAGATAATTGGGCACACGATGATGACGATGCAAAGAGGGACTTTGAATGAGAGAGGCAGCAGCAGGTGATGAAAAAGAAAATGAGACAATGAGAAAAAAGTTAAGAACAACTGAGCAAAACAAAGAGGTGCCATTTTAATGCGTAGTAACACAACGATTTGAATCAATGGAATTTATTGATCACAACGCGTTATCTTGACACTCCTGCTGCCGGCAGATGGGGCAATGTGACAAAAGTAACACTAAAGTTAGGAAGCAATGGAAGACTTTTGATATTTCTACAATTCACAGATGGGAATAAGAAATATAAGTGACACTGGCGATACGTAGCAGTTAATTGCCTTGGTATTTCTACAATCTATAAATGGGGATATAGTATGGGGAAAGTAACACTAAAGATACCATTAATAGAAACCTTAGTTTATCTACAAAACATAAAAAAGCCTTAGTTTATCTGCAACATATAAAATGGGGATATAGGATATGAGAAGTGACATTAAAGATACAATCAAAAGAAAATCTTAGTATATCTACAACAGACACATTGGGATACAGGATGGGAGAAGTGACACTAAAGATACAGATCAATAGAATACCTTGGTTTATCTACAACGTACATACGTAGATATGAGATGGGACAAGTGACACTAAAGATGGGAAGCAGTTAACAACTGTGTTGTGTGTCCATCAAGAATGATGATGACCATTCATTTCATCCAGTGGGGTTGAAAGTGTGGAGTCGTGAGTTCTACGATGGCTGATAAGGCCTATTTTGGCTCGAAATATTCTTTGACAATGTTGACAAAGAATGCTTGACGTTTCTGGAAGAGGATTTCCTGCTGTGGTTTTTCTGTCCTGCATTTTCTTCACAGCTCTTGCAGTCCTGGTTGCCTCATACGTGACTGCACCCTAAAAACTGTACCTGCTAACGCAGCCACCTTGGTATTCCTTCAACCCATAAACTGGATTATGGGAGAAAAAGAAAAACTCGACACGTCGTTACACTAGACGCTGCAGCCTCATTGAAGAATACAAATCATACACTCCCTCCCCCATTGTTAAAAAATAAAGTGTCGTAATTGTTGATAGTCGCTCCTCCACCAATCCCCAATACCCGATTATCAACTCAAAGTTATAAGTAAGGCAAGGGTTTTCATTACTTTGTGAGTCCGTGACTTCCCAAAACAAATGTGGTCTTTCGACGACTTTACAGTGGCATAAATCGAAAAATACTGTGTCATATTTCAGTTTTTAGCCTAACGATTTTGTTTTGTTTTTAATAGAAACTCTTCTGGAAAAGCTGTTCAAAAATGTTTTTTTTTTGTTGGAAAAAGGGGGGGGGGGGGGGGTGCGGCATTTGCATTGGGTATTCTGTGAAATAAACTAAACAGCAAGAGAGGGGAAAAAATAATCTCATTTTCAAGCTTCTTACCATCGAACAGAAAATTAGAGAAATTAGTATTTAGCTTTGCACAAATAAAGGTTACAAACAAAACAGTCTGCGCCCACAACGGTTATCCCTTATCACCAGCCATGACTCTTCCGTGTTTCTCAGCCCACAGGTTGAAAACTGCTGGTTTTCTTAGTCCACTGTTCAAAACACTAAACCATATGGGTAGCTTAATAAGTAATTTTCTACTTTCTTAGTAATTTTAATATAACACATTATGAAAATTGCTCACATGATGACGTTATTATTCGGTTGTTAAAACGGCAGTAATGCTTGTAAAGCAGTTCTAGAAATTAGCGGGCAAGGCGCAATTTGTTAGCACGTTTTTTTTCAAGAGACAATTGTAGTGACGTCTAAGCCTTGTTGTGTGTCGGATTGTAGAAGTACGATATTAGCAAACACTATTATTAAAGCTACTAAAGAAGTTGAGTATAATTTTGTTTTGTTTGCAGCGTTACAGGCAATAATATTCTGGATATAGTTATAGCAGTTAGACTATAATAACAGTCATAACAAAATTGCTGTCTCCGGACTGACACTATCTTGGTGTGCCTGGCCAAAATTATAGGTAAAACTAGCTGTACTAGACTGTATAGACTGGACCCGGTATCGAACTCCAGATCACTGGCGTGTGAAGTGGGTGTGGACTTTAGGTGTCTGGTGTGCCTTGTCAGATCGAGAAGATCGGATCATTCTGGGCCACATAGATTGACGGATGTCAGTCGGGTTGTTCGCAAACTTTGAGCTATAGCCTACCATGGGTGACTTTGTGATATTCTAGTATGATAATTTGGTCGCATCTTGCGTGGTCAAGTGGTTGCACACCCGCTTCACATGCCAGTGATCCGGAGTTCGATCCCTAGTAAAGTTCAGGGATATACACTATTGACAAGCTCAAACGAGAGCGAAACTCGAGTCTAGTGCTTCCATTCTGACATGGACAAGGCCAAAGTTAGTACCTGAGTACTATCAGAATTGTCAGTAGTAGGTGGTGCTCAATCTTCAAACCTCAAATCCCGAAACAACCAAAAAAAAATCAACTCTTTGATATGCCGGACTGAGACTATAAATGAAATTGGAAGTGCCCGGAAGAAACAATAGGGGAAATTTATTGTCTTGAGCTGAAACTACGTGGACGATATAATAACCTCCATAAGACGAACAACAAGCAAGTATTATGCCATGCCAGTATGACCCAGACACTTAAGAACGGCTCTGTTCTTTATAGGCGGCCTGGCATGCTAGGAACTGTTTTGATTGTATTAGCATTTTCGCATCTCTGCGCTCTCTCAGTGCGAGTGTCATCCTCATCTTCCCCATCTCACTATAGAGATTGATCTCAACCCTCCTGTGATGAGTCTAAATACTTAATTTTTCACCTTGTCCGGCTCTTGTACTGTGGTTTTAAATGAGGAACACCATGCAGTTGACCCGTATTTCAGGTGCGGTCGTATGCGCTGTATATAAACTTTGCTAAATATTTTCTACTGGCTTTTCAAGTGGTTCCACTTAGTTTTCTCAGGATGGCCATCTTCCTTCTGGCTTTTGGTGCTGCTTTGTTGGCGTGCTTTCTCTGTGTCATTCTGTAATCAAATGTTACTCCTAGGTATATTTGATCTTTATCGTCTTTTAGGGTTATTCCATTTATCTGGATGAAACCTGCCTTTTGTATTGGAGAGCAGTATATAGAATGGTGCTGCACACTGGTCAGTGTTTTATCCATTTCCCCATGCAACAAATGCATCTACAGCTCTAAGTAACAATCTGGTGGCCATTGATGCATGTTCATGTTTGCTCCATAGGACTATGTACACATGTGGATGGCGGACAGCAGAACACATACTCCAAAGCTGCCAAAAATACAACATATCTAGGCAAACCTCATGGCCTAGAGAGACGGCAGTAGAAAATAAACTCCACGGACAACTTAGTGATCTAAAAAATACAGTGAAATTCATACAAGAGACAACATTACATATATAGACACGTTTCAAGAAGAAGAATAAGTTTGTTGTATATTAGAACGTGGAGAATTCCTTAGTTAGCTTTGTTTTATGTATAGTGACGTATGTAGTATGCACATGGCAAGATGCAGCGAAATATGCCAAGCAATAAATTACGCTGCCTATTGTTTGTGTCTTCATTATTCAAAGAATACTTACAAAAGTGGTTTTGGAGAAAACAGTGCTGAATGAGCAATTAAAGAACATCTGCCATATAAAAAGACAACTCCTTGCTGAAGGATATACTAGAGGGAAAAGTAGAGGATAAACGTACAATAGGAAGATAACCTTACAGGCGGATGAACAACACCAACAGATGCGCTGGAAGAACTATATATGAGTGCTCCATCTCTGCAAGGCAGAAATACATTACAACATAATTAATGCAGAGAGGGCACTTGGTTGATTGAGTCGACAAGTTGATGGTTTAGTTTAGTTTAGTTTAGTTTAGGTGACGGATCAACATCACGTCACACGGGTGTAACCCATAAGTGCTCCTGTTCTACTCCTAACTCAAGCCTGGGTCCGGAGAATCTCAGCTCAGTGCACGAACTCCGTAGCACCGGCGAGGATCCTGAAATACTTTGGGTAGATTTTTAACTCGAAATTTTGCCCGGGCAGCGCCGTTAGGCTACTCTTTTTCGATTTCCAACTGCCAAGGGATTTTTTACGATGCGCATCAATACACACGGGCGTCTGATCTCACTACCCAGAGACCAGGGGAAATTTGTTACTTGAAGTCCACTTAAAAAAAATCCCGGCCCTCACCGGGGCTTGAACCCGGGACTTCCAGCACTCGAGGTGGGCACCTACTTCGAGACCACTAAGCCTCCCCCCCCCCCCCACCCCCCCGATTGGTTCATTCTTTGCAAGACCGAGTTTTAATTCTTAAATTTGATGCATTGGTGTTCATGTCGTTTGTGTCACGAAAAAGGTTTGCATCTATCGAAATAAATTCGGCGTAGAGGCTTTTTTCCGGACTCGGCATCAAATCACTATTTTCGCACTGGGACTGTTGCAGAGCTCGCCAACTCCTCGTCCAGCTTAGACTCCCGCGGTGTGTGCTAGAACGGTACTGGAACCTCACGTCAGCGAAAAGACAGAATAGGATGTAATCATGTCATGATTCATCTTAGCACATAATGACACCATGAGACTAGGTCTAACTTGATATTGTTTTCTTGACTTTTCTCCATAATCTCGTATGCTCTCGTCGGATAACGTGATGAAGGTGAGAATCAGCAGTGGTTCGAATCGCATCGGTAACTTACGGGGTATGTGAGCCGACCACTCAGAAAGAAATGGCAAACTACTGAGCGTAATCTTGCCAAGAAATCAACATACAGCTGAAAGATGCTGTTGTTGACAGCGATGTCCTGTAAAGGATATTTAAAAAAAAATACTTAAAACTGCATGTTACAAATGAAAAACTTCTTATCCAATAAATCCTTCTCATTGGAAGTTAGAACAGAATCGTTGCATGTTACAAAGAGCCAGTTCTAAAAAAATAACTGTGAATCCTGGACAATTAGTAAACAGGCCAAGAAATCCCCAACAGC
Source organism: Cepaea nemoralis (assembly GCA_014155875.1). Classification (NCBI taxonomy): domain Eukaryota; kingdom Metazoa; phylum Mollusca; class Gastropoda; order Stylommatophora; family Helicidae; genus Cepaea; species Cepaea nemoralis. The sequence continues at coordinate 41,825 of JACEFZ010024421.1, read as the reverse complement.
TTTAGAAATGTGGTTTAATAGAAGAACGCTGAATATTCCTTGGACAGCCAAAGTGAGTAAGAGAGACTAAAACACAATGCCAACTGATCACAAACATCAGAAAGAGGTAGTCATAATTTGTTCACCACATTATCAAAAGACAAAAACGGTAACATGTTGTGAGAACCGGAAAGATTTGTGGAAAGAGCGACAGTCTGTTGTCAAAGCTTCGAGGGTAGGGATGTTCAGCAACAATAATTGATTATTGTCAATGGGGATCGAAAGCTGTGGAACAGCATGATCGCCTTCGCCAGTCCTGCAAGGTACTCGGTGATGATGACGACGATAGAATTCAACACATTATATAGAGGGACAATGGCTTTTCCAGTACACGATGTTCATAGGGTAAAGAAGAATGTGGAAACGACGAGCCATCAATATCATTCATTTGTTAATGAATAGGCATTTATTCAGATTCATAGAGCGTGCAGCAAATCACGGGATACACACTGAAGCAGACGACAGCTTTTGTTGTCATGCGACACCTAACTCGGAGCACGATAGAGCTAGTTAGCAACACGACAGAAACATATTATTTGAGATAATTAGGCGCTAGATTCATGCACGGAAAACAGCTGGAGTTATACAACTCTTAAGAGCACCCGACTCTCATTCGCTCTGGTTTCATTCATGTGCAATTTCTCTCTCTGTATTTCCTTGTCTTTCTATCTCTTCTTCTTCTTTTACGTCTTTCTCTCGTTTCTCTCTCATCTCTCGTTATTCTCTTTTTGTCTCTCTGTCTCTCTTTTTTCCCCACTAGTTTATTCGTTTCTATCTGCTTCTATCTGCCCTCTCCCTTTCTTGTATCCTCCCTCTTTCTTCTTTCTATAAGGCTTTCTCTTTATCTCTTGTTTCTCTTTCTCCCTCGTCTCTCTCTCTCTCTCTCTCTCTCTCTCTCTCTCTCTCTCGCTCTCGTTTTACACTCTGTCTCACACTCATCCCTCTCCCTTAATTTCTTCTCTATTCTCTCTCTCTCGCTTCTCTCTCTCTCTCTCTCTCTCTCTCTCTCTCTCTCTCTCTCTCTCTCTCGTTTCTCCCTCTCTCGTTGGTCTCTCTCTTTTTCTCTCTCGGTTATCTCTCTACTCTCTCGCGTTTCTATCTCTCTCTCATCTCTCTCTCGTTTCTTTCTCTCTGTTACCTCTCCTCAATTCTCTCTCTCTCTCTCTCTCTCTCTGTTCTCTTTCTCTCTCTCCCTTTCCCCCAGCTGTCCTCTCTCGTTGTTCTCTCTCGTCTCAACCCCTCCGCCTCTTATAAAAATGTATAGAAACAATCAGCTACAAACGAATATCGATCCCTGCACTGTTGTTAAATCCTGTAGTAAGATCACCCCCAGTTGTAACCGTCATATTGCAATGGATGCCACGAACAGCTTGTGGGCGAGCAGTCATGTGACGGTAACAATGCAAGCAATAAACCACTACACAAGAGACACTAATCCAGTAATAACATTTGCACCGGCAATAATGAACACCAATAATCAGAGAAAAGAAGAGAAAATCTGCGATGTTTGGCTGGGATGAAAATCCTGATACCTCCTTCTGTCTTCAAAAGTTTCGATTGAGAGAAAAACCATCCACAAGTGGAAACAACTAGATTGGAAAAAAATTATTGAAATATTTATCTTCAGAAAAACAAAAATATTAATACCATACACCGAGAGAAAATGTAGAAAAATTATAATTGAAATATTTATCTGCAGAAAAGACACAAATATTAATACCATACACCGAGAGAAAATGTAGAAAAATTATAATAGCGCTTTACAATAGCACTTAGATTGAGGCGGACAAATAAAAACAATTTTATAACGTGACATAAAGGTGAGAATGGAAAATACACATGCGAAAATAAAATATACAATATTATTTTAATGAGTCATAACTGTCATTTACTGCCGATATAGTACCTTCCGGTGTATGGCAGAGGGGTGTTTGAGCCTGAGGAATTAAGGCCGCCTGGCTAGTGCAGTCGCCGCGAACTGTGCAGGTTAGGATTTTCTTTTTGCCCCCGACAGAAAAAAAAAACCACACCTTACCGAGGGATCGAACCCGGGTCTCCCGAAGAGTCCGGCATTTTAGCCACTCGGCCAGCCGCTCTTCATATTTTAATGAGTATGACGACAAAAATACTTGAGGGCGACGTGTGGGCAGCCGTGGCTGAGACGTTGCCGTGTTTGCTTCAGGTTCGGGGCTATCGGGTTTGATTCTGACATAGGACTGGGAATGTTTTCAGGAACCATTAAGAGAGGAAACTGTATACGCATATTGGCGATTGTAACTGATTCACGAAGCATGCTGGCGAAGATGAAGACTGGCATGCTTCGTGCAGAATGACATGCATCGATTCAGAGGTCGCGGGTTTTGAGCAATTGCTGGATCTTTTCTCCAGGACACTCTAGTGTGGCTGCAAATGAACAGGCAGACAGACTGGCTGGTATCGCTTCATTAAGGGGTGATTTGATGCATGATAAGGCAGATATGGTGAAGACTGTCTGGGAGAAAGTGATTAATGCAGAAGAATAGATGGACTATCATGGTCTATAGTCTGTTTACTTTTGTCTCCCCAATATAAAATTCCATATCTCAGTAACCAACTGAGGGGACATTATGAGATTTAGCATATAACCTTATCATTATGTCCACCCAACAAAAAAAATTTGTTCTGGAGATTGTACAGCAGATTTCAGTGTTTGTCTATATGCGGTATATAATTTACGGGTCAAAGATTAAGTCCATAAATTTAAATGTATTACACTTTCACCCAGACACATCCGCGCTTTAAAAAAAAAAATTATCTCGTGGTTCACGTTATGGCACCAGCGGCGCGCAGTTAAATGGGATTGTTCAGAGGTGTCGTCAATGTGGGTTCTTTCATGAAACGTGATTATATAAATAAATATATAAATACATCTTACCATTAATATAATATTAATAGCTAATATTTGAATGTGTGAATATTGTTCATTGGGATTGAATGTGAAAGTTTGTACAATTAAAAGCATCACTATGAAGTTGTACACATATTTTTGTCAAGAAACTGATCGCAGGAAACTGTTTCATACTGTTACAAATCCCGAAAAAAAAGAACAGTGCATGCATTGGGTTTGAGTAAACGGTCATTTCGTCGACGGGTGCAAGAATCTGGAGTGAAACCAACACACGATAAGCAAACGGTAGGTAGAAAGGCAATTGTAGACAGCTTTGACAAGGATGTCATAAGGCGAGCTATTATTAAAATTCTGGATGCCAAGGAAACATTGACTGTAAGAAAACTTAGGGTTTGGTTGAGAAAAAACAATAACATATAGCTATCCAAAATAACTTTGTGGAAAACTATAAGGACATTAGGCTTCACTTTTAGAAAGTACAAGGGAGGCAGAAATATCATTTACGAGCAACCGCATTTAGGAGCCATGAGAAGCAGATACCTACGTGAAATAATGGAAGTGCGCAAAGAAAATTATGACATAGTGTATTTGGATGAGATGTGGATCAATGCGCACCACACAAGTGAAAAGGAATGGCAATCAGTGGATGGAAAGATATAGCGATATGTGCCAAGTAGCTAAGGACAGCGTTTGGTCATAGCCTAAGCTGGTAGTACTCATAATGGCTTACTATAGAATGTTGGACTCGTGTTCGTATCAAAGCATACAGACAATAGGGATTATCATAATGAGATGAATGGTAATGTATTTAGAGATTGGCTCGAGAATACAGTACTTCCATTCTTTGATAGACCGTCTTGTCTAATCATGGACAATACATCATATCACAATGTTATTGCCCAAGAAGACAAAATACCTACGGCATCAAGCACAAAGGAAGTAATAAAGATATGGCTCTGAAGGGAAAATATACCATTTCCAGAAACATATTTCAAGCTACAGTTGATGTCCCTTGTAAAACAGGCACAAAAAAGCAAGACACATCAAATCGACAAGTTGATAGAAGAGCATGGCCATAGGCGCTTGAGACTTCCACAGTACCATTCTCATTTAAACCCTATAGGACTTGTATTGGCTAAAATTAAAGGACAGTTGGCAGCTGACAATACTACATTCAAATTGTCTGACATCAAGATACTAACCCAGTCCGCACTGTTAAATACTGAAAAAAGTTACTGGAAAAAATGTGAGGACCATGTGTTGAAAGAGGAAGAGGACTATTGGAGAAAGGATGGATTGAATTTTATGCTACCGAGAGCAGTCATCAACCTACCGGAATCGTCCGACACAGATTAAGGTCTGGGCAGATCGCAGACCTTTATCCACGTATACACTTACTGGGATATTTTGCTTCAACTATTCAGACGAATTGCAGACCCTAAACATTACAGCTTCAGCACAATATCAATGGCAACAGTTTGTATTCCACAGTGATGAATTTTCAATTCCGCAAGCCCTCAGCGGTGACAAACGACCGGTATTTAAAAAAAAAAAAAACACTAAACGCATTGAATACCACCAAAAGAGTAAAATATTGCGGTGGAAACTGACATATTGTGGCATAACAAGAAACGTGAGAGCAAACACGTTGTCAAATTAGGGGACAACACACGTACATACGAATCAATCTATAAACTTCAATGAAATGAGGACCAACATTTTGGTCGTTAAGAAGAAAGCCCACTACATTGACACTGACAACTATTTTCATAGTACAAAACAGGTAATTATGTGCCGTCTCTGAATGGTAAACAGCAGAGTAGAAAATCTTTAATGAAGACTAAAAGCGGGTCTGTCACCCATGTGTACGCGTGAACAAACTACACAGACAGCTGAACAGATCCTTAAAAATTGACACATGATGACTAAATTGCGGTATCATTTCTGGTCACTCCATACGCACATTAACGCACAGCTATTTGGAAGCTTTCACGAACTCAATATAAAAAGCTAAATGCATCCAAGTAACATGACTCCTTGTGTACACATTATTAACCAGCAGCCGAAGAAACAAGAAGGAAATGAACAATAAGGTAAGAAATATATTCTTTCTACTTTCCTGTCAATTTACAAATTATTTACCCCAAGCCTCTGTAAATTCTCTGTCTTTACTAATATTACACATTGCACCCCTCACGGGAGTCTCCGTGGTGAAGTGGTCAAGCCGTCTGACTCGGGCTCCGAAGGTTGATGTTCGATTCCGGGCCGCGTCCTTCATTTCACGAGTGCATTTTTCGGAGACTCCCGAGGGTCGTCGCTGGAGCTACGGATTTCGTGCTCTGTGCGACGCTTTCCGCGCTGCGGAAAGAGTTTGAGCCATATGGGATAAAAACCCAGTGCAATTCAGTCGACCCTGTACACATTTACGCGACTTTTTTTTTTTTATTGCACCCACTCCCATACGAATCTGGCTACGCCTTGTACTTGTGACGTTACCTGAAATGACGTGCTTTACTGTAAGACTAGTTTGTTAGCGTGAATTCACTACATTTTCGCCAAAACATCAAAGACATGTCGCCGCTTTCGATGATTTAAGTCGCCTTTGGACCTATCAAAGACATATTCCTTGGTTTGGGATAAATATAAGACGGCAGGAAAACTTTCATAATGATGCAACAGACAGTTTTCATAAAAATTGATCGTGAATAAAGGCATTCATTTCTGAACAGACTATAGAGAGAATGCAGCAGCAAAGGGTTGTTAGAGGATCTGGTCGACAGTCATACCTCAGAGGTAAAGCAAGACGGACATATAATCAGATTGCAACAGGCGTCATTAGTATTGAAACTCTACGCTGGCTGTTGAAGATGAGGACTGAGCGCTTATGGGGATGCTCTTAGTGCAGTGATGTCGGTTCTTGTGACTCAACTCAACTCATCTCGACCCAGTAACCATAGGTACATTATGATATCACACATTATACTATCACACATTATGATATCACACATTATGATATCAAACATACCCCTGATCTCCTGGCTGATGGGCCGCATGCCTACTCTTCTTGGGTACAGGAGAAAAACAGGAGGTCCCGCGTGCAAGTTGAAAACTGTAAAATTCTACGTCAGTTGGAAATGGTACATAGTAGCCCGTAAAGCCACCGCCATGGCAAATTTGTTAGAAAGGAAAACCTACTCTAAGCAATACCGTCGTTGTGGCGAAGAAATTATGAACGCAGTTCGTTTCCCGCATACCGAGTTTGAAACAGCTGCAGGCGGTGTGGAAGCAGAGCGCATTGTGCTGATTAGCATGCAATGGTATGTGTTCCTGTCGTTCAGAAAGCAATGGCAAACTACTAAACGTAAACTTGGCAAGAAATCATACATATACATTGGCACCTTTCCGTCTTGACAGACGATAGTTTGGTACATTGTGCTTCAAAAAGGCTTAATAACTATGACCCATGGCGGTGGCGAGTGTGGCTGATAAGGCCAATTCGTGCTGCAAATGTTTGTCCACAGTGGATGCATGTAAAACATGGTCATTTCCATCATCATGCACCATCTTACGACTCTCACGCTCTGTGTGTGCTTTATCTGCAATCATTTTCTCCTTTGTCTTTATTCCATTTCTGATAGTTGCCCTCAATGCAACACGTTCAGCGGCGACTTGCTCCCAATGTGCATTATCAATGCCTGTATCAATCATGTCCCGCTTACACACATCTTTGTATCGTAGTAGAGGCCGACCCTGAGATCTCCTACCCATCTGTAATTCGCCAAAAAAAATGTCCTTTGGTATTCTATCATCATCCATCCTCCTAACATGTCCTATCCATCTAAGTCTACGAAGACTGAGCATGGAATACACCGTCACGCAACCTGATCTTTCCAATACTTCAGTACTCGTGATATTGTCTTGCCACTTAATACCAAGTATTCTTCGCAGATACCGCATATGAAAGCTGGTTAAACGTTTCTCTTGGTGTGAGTAAGTTGTCCAGGTTTCACTGCCATAAAGAAGAGTACTAAGGACACAGGCTTGGTAGACGAGGACTTTTGTTTTGGCAGTAAGCTTCCTGTTCTCCCAGACTCTTTTTGCTAACATGTTCATTGTTGTTGCTGCCTTGCCAATCCTGATGTTGATTTCCTGATCTAGGGATAATTTGCTATTTACCTCTGATCCTAGATATGTAAAATGGTCTACTATCTCCAGTTCGGCGTCGTCAATAAAGATTGATGGTACCCCATGTGCACCTTGTGACATAATCTGTGTCTTCTTTTTGTTAATTGTTAAACCAAATTCAGAACAAGCATTGGAGAATGCAGATAGTAGATGTTGTAATTCTTCCTCAGAGTGGGTCGTAATTGCAGCATCATCCGCAAAAAGCAACTCTCTGATTAGTACCCTCCTAATTTTGGTCTTGGCCTTCAATCTCTGAGCATTATAGTGGCCGCCATCTGAGCATGCGTGAATGTATATATCGGCATCCTGATCACGAAAGGCATTTTTCAGTAGAAGTGAAAAGTATATTCCCAAAGAGGGTGGGGGATAGTACACAACCTTGCTTAACTCCACTCTTGATTTCAAACTCTTCTGAAGTTGCACCATCAAACTTGATTATACCCTTCATGCCTGTGTGGAACGATTCCACAATGGACAGAAGAGTTGGTGGGCAGCCAATCTTCTTTAGTGCTTTGAACAGACCCTCACGACTGACCAAATCAAATGCCTTTGTGAGGTCGATGAAGGCAATAAACAGTGGTTGATTTTGTTCCCGGCATTTTTCTTGCATTTGTCGCAATGAGAATATCATATCAATGGTAGACCGGTTCTGTCGGAAGCCGCACTGTGATTCGGGGTAGACTTGATCTCCCAGGACTTGAAGTCTGCGCAGAACAATTCTGGCAAATACTTTCCCAACAATACACAGAAGTGAGATACCCCTATAGTTGTTACAGTCGCTCCGATCGCCCTTGTTCTTGTACAGTGTTATGATGCTTGAATCTTTGAAATCCTGTGGGACTTGTCCTTCTCGCCAGCATAGCTCTATTAGCTGGTGGATCTGTAGAGTGAGTGTGTCTTGCCCACTCCTGATTACCTCTATTGGAATCCCATCCTTACCTGGAGCCTTGCCAGATGCAAGTTCATTTATAGCACACTTAACTTCTGTTATGGTGGGAAGTGTGTCCAGGTGGTCAAGAGTTGGCAGGGCCTCTATGGCGTTGAGGGCATCATCCGCTAGCTTGGTCTCACTTGAGTAAAGCTCTAAATAGTGCTCTACCCATCTATCCATCTGCTGTTTCTTATCAGTGATGATTTCTCCAGTCAAGGTTTTCAGTGGTGCACTTCTTTTGATCATTGGACCACAGGCTTTCTTTATCCCTTCATACATGCTTCTGATGTTTCCCTTATCACTTGCGATTTGAATGGACTCACATAACTTGATCCAATAGTCATTCGCACACTGCCTGGCAGCCTTTTGCACATCCTTCCTAGCTTGCTTCAGCTCACTCAGAGTGTTACGCGTTGTTCTTTCCTTGTTTCTTAAGAGAGCTATCTTCTTTTTATCAATCAAGGGCTGCAGTATCTGGCTGTTTGCCGCAAACCAGTCCTGCCTCTTATGATCCACAGTGCCGTAAACCCCTACCGCCGTTTTATAAGTAGTTTCCTTAAGATTACTCCACTTTTCACTTACTGTACAATTTTCTGATGTATCAGTGAAAGCGTCTTCAAGTTGCTGTTGAAACTCAAAGCACTTTCCAGGATCGTGAGTGTTAATAATATTAATCCTGGGGCTAGATTTGTGTTTAGCTGTGTAGCTTTGGTCTCAGTCTAACCCTTGCAACAACCAAAGAATGATCCGTATCACAGTCAGCACTGTGGTAACTTCGAGTTAATGATGTATGGTTCAGATGTTGTCTCCGTGTGATAATGAAGTCCAGCTGATGCCAATGGCCGGATCTTGGATGTTTCCATGTGACCTTATGCAGCTCTTTTGTTTTAAAAAAGGAGTTTGTAATACATAGGTCATTTCTGGTGCAATGCTCCAGCAGCCTTTGCCCATTTTCATTCATGCGACCGATGTTGTATTTTCCAAGGCACACTGGCCATGAACTCGAGTCCTTGCCCACACGAGCATTGAAATCACCGAGCATATAAATGTAGTCGGATTTTGGAACTGCCTTGATCACAGAGTCTAGCTCCTCATAGAACGTATCCTTCACATCATCAGAGGAAGCGAGTGTCGGTGCATATGCAGTGATAATGGTGGCAAAACCACAATGAGGTTGCCAAGCGCAGGGATAATAGTCTTTCATTACCTCCAGCTGGGATATCAATCATTCCCAGTAGCGAATTCTTCACTGCAAAGCCCACACCATGTTGCCTTTTTTCTGCCTGCCCTCTACCCTTCCAAAAAAGAGGTGTAATTGTTTTCCCTGAGTGACCCTTCCTCAGCGAGGCGAGTCTCCTGCAAGCCAGCAATATCAATGTTAAGACGATTGAGTTCGGCATCAATCACAGCCGGTTTTCTCACATCGTCAATATTTGTCCAGTCAGTGGAAAATCCTGCCAAGAAATCTCAAATAGACAATATACCGAGATTAAATGCGACGTTATGTAAAGGATATGCAACTAACCCTAAGCACACGTTGCACACATGCATTCCGAAGTCGGACACACCGATCTTTGAAGTGTACAAGGAGTGACGCACTCATCATGAGCGGGGAATTCAGAAGTCTCAGCTATGGCAACATAACTACTAACTTCGATGTTCTAACGTAGCACAGGATTTAACGACTAGGTCAACTGAACTTGTTGACATAAACATGTTTACAGACAGCGAATGTACCAAATCAGCATTGGCTGTAGGCTGACAGAAGACAAAAAACAGCAATGGATGTTTGTTAATGTTATCGAACGTCTTCAAGAATAAATCTGTTCAGAAATAAACTAGGGAACTCGGTGACAATTGGCAAGATTAAGAGGGAAAGAACAAGGGGACGGCAGAGAAGTAAATATCTGGATGGCTTGACGACATGGCATGGTCGAGTCAAGAACACAGAGCTGATGCACGACTCTGGTGATGGTGTAAGATGACGAAACTTGACCTCCCACGCTTATCGATATGGCACATGATGGTGATTTGTTAATCTTATCGGCGTCTTCAAGAGCACATCTGTATAGGTTCATTTTAGGGAGTACAAGTGGTTAATCTTATCGATCGTCTTCAAGAACACATCCGTACAGGATCGTTTCAGGGAGAACATTTTGGGTTATGATTGGTAATAGTCATTTGAAGTTCATTACTTCAGAGTTACTTAGAACTGAAATTATAGACACTTCAGATTAGCAACAGTGACGCATAGAAATACTTGAATAGAATACAAGTAAAATATGTTACTTAATCTTGAAATAAGTTAACTCGCACAGAATACTGGTTACACGAATCAGAAGAAGACGATCCACATTCTTTGGGAAGTCACGAGAAAGGGAAAGCTGAGTATGTTATCATAACGGGAAAGTTGAAGAGGAGGAGAGGCAGGGGGAGACCAAGAGAGAAGATTCTGACCGTCTGACATCATGGTATGGAACAGGGGTGGGAAAACTACTGCCCGCGGGCCGCATGCGGCCGGTAACTGATATTATGCGGCCCTCGAGGGCAGTTAGAAATAAAAAATGTTACCTTCGTTTTTAAGTTATTTTGTTGAATTTTACAGAATTTCATGTACCGTTATGATTGTTTTAACATTTTTGATAACATTTCTTTCTAGTTTTGCGTGTATGTGTAAACAGACATTTCCTAACTTGAAAAACTTTGCAGTTAAACTTTTATCATTGTTTGGATCAAAATACATTTGCGAACAAGCATTTTCTTGCTTGAAGATCAACCAATCTAAGAATAGGTCTTTATTGTCGGACTGCACCTTGCACGCTGTCATGCGAATTTCAACAAGTAAACTTATTCCAGATTTCAAGAATATTGTCAAAAATTGCAAGCAGTTACATACATATCATCAGAAATCAACAATTGTAGTGACAATCTGATCCGTTTGTTTCTAAATTAGAGCCATTGATAGATAATTTAAAAACAATTATTATAATAAAAAATTGTAAAATCTTGTTAAAAAATTAGTAAAAGTTTTTGTCCATATTGCAAAATTTAATGTATAAGTATATAAGTAAAATAAACTTGCAATAATTAGTTATTTATACTGTTTAATAACCTATAAATAATTCATAATCACTTATTGTGATAGGTTACTGTAAACAAAGTGGACATAATAGATATGCGGCCCCCCCTCCCAATAGCTTTACATTTGTCAATGTAGCCCTACGCACAACAACTTTGCCCACTCCTGGTATGGAGGAACATCGGTATCAAACATTATTGGCGGCACAAGAGATAGAAAGCTGTGCAAGATAAGATCATCATGGCTTCCATGCGCCCGTTATTCTTAGCGTTGAGAGAAAAGCAAACAATAAAGATTCTAACTTACCACAAAATAAAACATACACACATACGTTAGGTAAAAATGATTGTAGACTGGAAGATACAAAGAGCAATATATTTATATCGTGATTTGCTAGCAAACACGTATCATTAGTTGTACTGGTAAAAATAGACGGCTTACCAAACCCGACACCCCACATTGTGCCAACGGCTTCGAGCGGAAGAGCGCAACTGGGAGGGTACAAGTCTTATCTGAATAATAGAAACCTCAAGCTACGGCTTACAACCTGGAACGTAAGAACCATGTGTCCAGGATTTTCCACTGACTTGACAAATATTGACGATGTGAGAAAAACGGCTGTGATTGATGCTGAACTAAATCGTCTTAACACTGATATTGCTGGCCTGCAGGAGACTCGCCTCGCGGAGGAAGGGTCACTCAGGGAAAACAATTACACCTTTTTTGGAAGGGTAGAGAGCAGGCAGAAAAAAGGCAACATGGTGTGGGCTTTGCAGTTAAGAATTCACTGCTGGGAATGATTGATATCCCAGCTGGAGGTAATGAAAGATTATTATCCCTGCGCTTGGCAACCTCTTGTGGTTTTGCCATCATTATCACTGCATATGCACCGACACTCGCTTCCTCTGATGATGTGAAGGATATGTTCTATGAGCAGCTAGACTCTGTGATCAAGGCAGTTCCAAAATCCGACTACATTTATATGCTCGGTGATTTCAACGCTCGTGTGGGCAAGGACTCGAGTTCATGGCCAGTGTGCCTTGGAAAATACAACATCGGTCGCATGAATGATAATGGGCAAAGGCTGCTGGAGCATTGCACTAGAAATGACCTATGTATTACAAACTCCTTTTTTAAAACAAAAGAGCTGCATAAGGTCACATGGAAACATCCAAGATTCGGCCATTGGCATCAGCTGGACTTCATTATTACACGGAGACAACATCTGAACCATACATCATTAACTCGAAGTTACCACAGTGATACAGATCATTCTTTGGTTGTTACAAGGGTTAGACTGAGACCAAAGAGAATCTACACAGCTAAACACAAATCTAGACCCAGGATTAATATTATTAACACTCACGATCCTGGAAAGTGCTTTGAATTTCAACAGCAAGTTGAAGACGCTTTCACTGATACATCAGAAAATTGTATAGTAAATGATAAATGGAGTAAACTTAAGGAAACTATTTATAAAACAGTTGTAGGGGTTTACGGCACTGTGGATCATAAGAAACAAGACTGGTTTGCGACAAACAGCCAGATACTGCAGCCCTTGATTGATAAAAAGAAGATATCTCTCTTAAGAAACAAGGAAAGACCAACGCGTAACACTCTGAGTGAGCTGAAGCAAGCTAGGAAGGATGCACAAAAGGCTGCCAGGCAGGGTGCGAATGACTATTGAATCAAGTTATGTGAGTCCATTCAAATCGCAAGTGATAAGGGAAACATCAGAAGCATGTATGAAGGGATAAAGAAAGCCTGTGGTCCAATGATCAAAAGAAGTGCACCACTGAAAACCTTGACTGGAGAAATCATCACTGATAAGAAACAGCAGATGGATAGATGGGTCGAGCACTATTTAGAGCTTTACTCAAGTGAGACCAAGCTAGCGGATGATGCCCTCAACGCCATAGAGGCCCTGCCAACTCTTGACCACCTGGACACACTTCCCACCATAACAGAAGTTAAGTGTGCTATAAATGAACTTGCGTCTGGCAAGGCTCCAGGTAAGGATGGGATTCCAATAGAGATAATCAGGAGTGGGCAAGACACACTCACTCTACAGATCCACCAGCTAATAGAGCTATGCTGGCGAGAAGGACAAGTCCAGCAGGATGTCAAAGATTCAAACATCATAACGCTGCACAAGAACAAGGGCGATCGGAGCAACTGTAACAACTATAGGGGTATCTCTGTGTATTGTTGGGAAAGTATTTGCCAGAGTTGTTCTGCGCAGACTTCAAGTCCTGGGAGATCAAGTCTACCCCGAATCACAGTGCGGCTTCCGTCAGAACCGGTCTACCATTGATATGATATTCTCATTGCGACAGATGCAAGAAAATGCCGGGAACAAAATCAGCCACTGTTTATTGCCTTCATCGACCTCACAAAGGCATGCGATTTGGCCAGTCGTGAGAGTCTGTTCAAAGCACTAAAGAAGATTGGCTGCCCACCAACTCTTCTGTCCATTGTGGAATCGTTCCACACAGGCATGAAGGGTATAATCAAGTTTGATGGCTCAACTTCAGAAGAGTTTGAAATCAAGAGTGGAGTTAAGCAAGGTTGTGTACTATCCCCCACCCTCTTTGGGATATACTTTTCACTTCTACTGAAATATGCCTTTCGTGATCAGGATGACGGTATATACATTCACTCACGCACAGATGGTGGCCTCTATAATGCTCAGAGATTGAAGGCCAAGGCTAAAATTAGGAGGGTACTAATCAGAGAGTTGCTTTTTGCGGATGATGCTGCGATTACGACCCACTCTGAGGAAGAATTACAACATCTACTATCTGAATTCTCCAATGCTTGTTCTGAATTTGGTTGAACAATTAACAAAAAGACACAGATTATGTCACAAGGTGCACATGATGTACCATCAATCTTTATTGACGACGCCGAACTGGAGATAGTAGACCATTTTACATATCTAGGATCAGAGGTAAATAGCAAATTATCTCTCGATCAGGAAATCAACATCAGGATTGGCAAGGCAGCAACAACAATGAACATGTTAGCAAAAAGAGTCTGGGAGAACAGGAAGCTTACTGCCAAAACAAAAGTCCTCGTCTACCAAGCCTGTGTCCTTAGTACTCTTCTTTATGGCAGTGAAACCTGGACAACTTACTCACGCCAAGAGAAATGTTTAAACAGCTTTCATATGTGGTGTCTGCAAAGAATACTTGGCATTAAGTGGCAAGACAAAATCACAAATACTGAAGTATTGGAAAGATCAGGTTGTGTGACGGTGTATTCCATGCTCAGTCTTCGTAGACTTAGATGGATAGGACACGTTAGGAGGATGGATGATGGTAGAATACCAAAGGACATCTTTTTTGGTGAATTACAGACGGGTAGGAGATCTCAGGGTCGGCCTCTACTACGATACAAAGATGTGTGTAAGCGGGACATGATTGATACAGGCATTGATAATGCACATTGGGAGCACGTCGCCGCTGAACGTGTTGCATGGAGGGCAACTATCAGAAATGGAATAAAGACAAAGGAGAAAATGATTGCAGATAAAGCACACACAGAGCGTGAGAGACGTAAGATGTTGCACAGTGGTGGAAATGACTATGTTTTCACATGCATCTACTGTGGGCAAACATTTGCAGCAAGAATTGGCCTTACCAGCCAAACTCGCCACCGCCATGGATCGTAGTTATTAAGCCGTTTTGAAGCACAATGTACCAAACTATCGTCTGTCAAGACGGAAAGGTGCCAATGACAATGAAAAATGGCATGCACACTGTAATCGCCAGACCAAGAGAAGACAAAACAAAACACGCACAGACATACAAACTCAGAAGCACAAATCATGATATATATGCTAAATAGAAAACATGAACAAATACGGTGCATGCCTAATGGTTTTGTTGATTCTCGCTCGTTTTGAACTCAAATGTAGTCCATACACGCTACTTCTAGTAGCATTTGACTGCATTTTGCGTATGTATTAGCTTTATATATTACCAGTATTCCTCGCAGTGAGCGAATCCACTCCGACTTCAGAGGTACTTGTAATTTAATCGTTAAGTCAAGGACGAGAACTCAACATTTTAGTCCACCTCAACGGTGTAGGCGTTGGACCCCCTATCTCGGCATCAGCACAACTGATGTTAAAGAACCAGCACTTTTCTCCACTCGGCCACGTTGAGCTCCGTGTGCCAAATGTTAAAACTGATCTAGTACATACAGTGTCACCGCTGCGCTGCAGTAGGCTAAATGGGCAACAATATTTGATACACTACATTCGCCTACTGTTACACCTCATCTTATTAAGACTATATCCCATGTGAAGTTCATTGCTTCAGATCTTCTTAAAGCTGAACATTCCACCACATGTGTGAATATCAGCAGCGATGTGGATCGCATCGAGAAGAAAATATGAACAGATAAACCACATCCACCTGATGTTAAAACGCATATTGTTGAAACAACATTCAATTCAACCATCTTATAAAGACACCACTGCCAGCAATAGTTGAGTTGAGTTGAGTTAAGGACCGATATCACTGCACTCAGGACATTCCCATACGTGCTTCGTCCCCTCGTTCAACAGCCAGTGAAGAGTCATACTACTAATCGTTCCCACCGCTATCTGATTAAAAGTTCTCCTTGTCTTCCTTCTCAGTTTTGAGATTCTTCCAGAACCCCTGCCGATCACCCGCAATCTCATTCTTTCCACATATGGGTTCTCAATCTGTTCCTCCGCCTTCTCCACCTGGTCCCACAAGCGCACGACCACCTCCCCCTTGTCAGCTGTGCTGGACTTAGGTATCAGTACAGAACAGGGAAGGTGGTCATAAAGAGATAAACGGCACCTGCCTATAGTTAAAACGCAACTTGTAAACGAAATTATCGTACGTTAACGGTGCCCTAAAGGAAAGGCTAGAATAGCAACACTGTGTAACCTATCATTCATGTCGTATGAGTCGACCGAGAAGATTTGACCTAGGGTTGGTTACCTCATGCTAAAGAAAATGTCAGCAGCAAAATCCAAAAGCAATCGTCGATAAATTTAGACTGGCTTGGTGCATGTAGGTTAGAGACAGAAAAGGCACTAATCAGTGCTTTTATTGATTGTGTGTGTGTGTGTGAGTGTGTGTGTGTTTGTGTGTGCGTGTGCGTGTGCGTGTGTGTATGTATGTGTGTGTGTGTGTGTTGTGTTCGCTCGCTTTGATCTCAAGCGTAGTCCATTCATGTGCGACCACTTCTAATGCACTTGATTGATTTTTATGTATAGATTAGCTTTCCCTATTACTAGTGCCCCTCGCCATCAGACGAACCCACTCCGACTTCAGTGGTGCTGCTTGTAACTTAAGATCCCAAGTTAAAGACGAGAAGTCAACAGTTTAGCCCAGCTGTCCGCTACCTCGGCATCAGCACATCGGATGTTTAAGAACGAGCGCTCTTATTCATTCACCCATGCTGATCTAGCGTTGCCAGACATCCGGCAAAGAGAGGACATGTCCTCCTTTTTAGCCTAATGTCCTCCGTCCGGCAGGCAAAGCTAAAATCCTTTAAAATGTCAGGCTTTTCTGATATTTTATGTTATAATTGTTTATGTAGTGTTGTTACAACTTACAATGTATCTACACTTTACCGTGTGTTTACATTCTTTATTAAAACCAATTTCTTAAAAATATTTAATTTTCCTATTTATACCAAATGTGAAACACCAATTATTTGTATAATTTTATTCTAACTGTTGCGCTATTCGGCAACACTAACAATGATGTAATCTATGGTCAAAAAGTTATTGTTATTTCCGGTTCCGGTAGTAAAGACGCCACTTAAAAAAAATCTATTTTTTTAAATTTGTAATTTTTGTTGTCTATGTTTATGAAAATGGCTTCTACAAAGAGAAAATGAAAATTCTCGAACACTATGAAAAATAAGGTTTCCATGCTTCGTTGAAAGACGCAGCGAGAATAAGGCAAAGTGTACGATTTGCGATAGTTACTTGTCGTTGCCAACAAAGGAACTACTGATTTGGAGCGCCATGTTGACAGTGAGAGACATAGAAACCTAATCAAAGTGTCCGCGTCATCTAGCACATTGACTGTCTTTTTTCAGCCTAAGTACTCAAATGTTTTGCTGAAAACGCATGCGGCTGAAGCAACTTTGGCATTTCATACAAGTTTGTCATCATTAGTCTTACAACTCGATGACCTGCACAGCTGGTTTGATGCATGCATTATTTGAAGATTCGGAAATTGCTAAAAATATTGCTTGTGCAAAAAAAAAAAAAAAAAAATGAAGCAATAATAAACCAGGTAATTGGCTCCCCACACTGTTGATGAATTGGATAAATCTTTAAGTGGTATTTCATGTTTTGGTCTTTCGACAGATGCTAGCAATCACGGTTCGCAGAAAATATTTCCGATCGTTGTTCAATACTTTGACTGGAAAGCAGGTGGAATCCAAACTAAGATTCTCGAGTTAGACAACACACCAAATGAAACCTCAGAAACTATATCACAGTATATTTTGAGAACACTCCAAAAACATGATTTGTACTCCAAATGTGTTGCTTTTGCTGGTGACAATGCCAATGTGAATTTTGGAGGCATTAACAGAAGAGAAGGTAGAAATGTGTTCTCGCATTTGAAGGAAGCCTTGAGCAAGCCATTAGTAGGCGTTGGATGTTCTGCTCATGTTCTGCACAACTGCATCCAACACGGCGCAGATTTAATGCAGATTGACGTTGAATCTATTGTCTTGAAGATATTCAATTACTTTTCTATATACACTGTCAGAACAGAAACTTTAAAGGATTTTTGTGACTATGTCAACATTAACTATCAGCAACTACTCTATCACTCTAAAACTAGATGGCTCAGTTTGTTTCCAGCTGTTGAGAGGCTGTTGAGGCTGTTTACTGCTTTGAAAGAATATTTTCTTTCTGTAAACCAACCACCTGCTATGATAAAAAAATTTTGAGAACGATTTTTCAGAAGTTTACCTTTGGTTTGTGCATTCTTTGATGTCTGTCTTCCAAGTCAATATTTCGGCCATTGAAAAAGAAGAAACATCAGTGTTAGAGGTTATGAGCCTTCTTCACACAACCTTGGAAGTTTTGAAAGGCAGATTGAAGGAGACATTTATTTCACTGAAAGTCAGGGAGATGTTGAGAAGACTTAAGGAAAGTGGTCGAGAAGAAGAGTGTAATAGTTTTATGTCAGACGTTAGGTTGGTGTATGAAGCATGCATTAGTTACTTAGAAAAGTGGTTGAAACCTTTTGATGAATTTCAGTGCTTTGGTTGGATGTACTTAAATAAAATCAAAGACTGTACATTTGATGACCTTTTGACATGCATATTGTACTTGAAAGAGAAGGGTATTATTGTAGATGATGTGCAATTATTTGACCAATACTGCAATCTTAAATCATTTGTGCAAGACAAGAATGAACAGTTTTTTGAAAGACTTGCATGAACAGTGGAGTTTATTTTTCCAAAGTTGCCCAAATGCATGTTGCTTTTCAGAGTTACTTAAAATTTGTGAAGTATTCTTCTGTATCCCTGGACACAATGGCAATGTGGAAAGAGTGTTCTCCTTGATTAATGCTCAATGGACAAAGGAAAGGAACAGACTCTTACTCGACTCTGTAAAGGGCATCATTCTCACAAAGTACAATTTGAAGAATCTTACCTGTGAACAGTTTTATGCATATGTGATTGCTAACGAGGATCTTCTACGAAAAGTTGGCTCCTCCGAGAAATATGTTGCGTAATTAATAAAGATTATAAGGTAATAATTTACAATCGGCTGTTTAAATAATGTTTTTTTAGCATTTTGAAAAAGGTCTCCATTGAATTTATATTTATTTTTTAACATGATTGTTTCTTGGTCGATTCACTAACAGTAAGATACACTTATCGGCAGCTATTGTAATAAAATTGTACTGATTGTGGGTTTAATCTGGAACGATTCAAATGAAACATTCAATATGTCCTCCTTTGTCTTCCTTTTTGTCTTATTATATCCTCCTTTTGGTGCACACGTATCTGGCAACCCTATGGTGACATCGCTTTTACTGAGGATGTTTTTTGTCTTCACTCGCTCGCTTTGAACTCAAGCGTAGTCCATACACATTACTTCTAGTAGTACTGGACTGAATTGTGCGTATGGATTAGCTTCCTCTATTAACAGTGTCTTTCGCCATCAAGTAAACCCACTCCGACTTCAGAGGTACTTTACATCCCCAAGTCAAGGACGAGAGATCAACATTTAGTCCAACTTTCTGGTTTAGGGGTTGAACCCCATATCTCGGTATCACGGACACCGGATGTTTCAGAACACGCGTTCTTATCCATTCGGCCATTCTGACCTCTCTCTGAGGGTTCTAGAAGCAACATGAGCACAAACCGAGCACTTACCTTGTATGTTCCCAGATAGTCCACGGAGCAGGGCAGTACTGCAGTCTGTCCAGTCACTACAGTGACGTTACGGGTGACTAGGTTAAACCTGGGCTCCTGGCTGAGACCTGTAGGAGACCAGGAGAACAGTCATTGTATTATTTCTCTTACAGATGATATTTGTGGGGGTGTCGACGGGAGCGAGACCTAGCTCTGAACATGTGCTGGGGAAATAAACTGTTGTAAACATGATGACTACTATTTTTCTCCTCCTCCTCCTCCATCCGGATATTTTTCTAGATGTTCACCTACACAGTATATATATTTCTAGACGTTGTTTGTTCCGTTTCTAGATGTTTTCTGTCAAAGAAAAGTGGCAACCCTGCGCCTCCTTTCCGAACATGTAGTTCTCAGTTCACTCCACAAACAACCGCGGACAGATAGTAAAAGTACCTCACTGTACATAATGCCGTCAGATAGTAAAAGCATTTTACTATACATAATGCTGCCGCCAGAATGCCAACACAAACGTTCTGCACGAAAAATACAGTTAATCTTTGAAGGAAGCGGCAGTCATTTTCCCATCCGGATGTTTTCCTAGATGTTCACCTACACTGTCTAGATATGTCTAGATGTTGTTTGTTACGTTTCTAGATGTTTTCTAGCTATCTACGCCATTTTTTTTCCGAACACGCAGTTCACGCCAAAAACAACCTCGGACAGATGTAAAAACATTTCACTGTACATAATGCCGTCGCCAGAATGTCAACACAAAAGTCCTCCACGAAAATACAGTTCATTGTCGATGGAAGCTGGCAGTCAGTAGAAGACCAGCAGCCATGCATTTCTGCATAAGGCAAAACCGGTCAGTTCTGCGACACAGCCAGCCGACATTGCTCCGAACATGCAGTTCACGCTCCAAACAACCTCGGGCAGATGTAAATGCAATTCACACGAAATTCACAGCTCACAGTGTCGCGCCACGCACTAAACTCAGTAGCAGGGTGACGGAACTATACACTTCCAGTCAATAATGAGGAAAATGCGAATGCATACGATAGCCACGAGCATAAACACTCCCGAGGCCTTAACCGTTTCAATGCTTACACTCCATGTTCAGGACCGGAAGTTGGTCTCATCGAAGTGTGATTACAGTCAAGTAAAACTTGTGTTGGACATGTGTGCTTGTATTGTAAATGTGTGCATGTGTAGACCAGGAATTTTTTTCAATCAGATAACCTTTGGAAATGATGATGACACTCTTTTCTTTATCTTTAACCACGTGAAAGGGTTAGTTTTCGTGAATTCATTCTTCACTGCTGTTGAAATCCTAATAAGATGGAAGCAGTATTTCGAACAACTTCTCAACATCCCATCAGATGTCACAGGAATTCAAGAGACCTATACAGATGTCACCGAAGAACTAGAACCAGACATACTAAAAGAAGAAATTATAGAAGCCATCAGATTAGCCCCATTGAACAAATCACCAGGACAGGATGAAATACCAAATGAACTAATTAAAGCAGCAAGAGAAGTAGGGACAGCTTGGCTACATAGACTATTCAATCATGTTTGGGTAGAACAACAGACACCACGAGATTGGGGAAATGCCATAATTATCCCAATTTGGAAAAACAAAGGCAGCAAAAGAGACTGCACACAATACAGAGGCATTTCACTGTTGAGTCATACTGGGAAAATATTTTGCAAAATTCTTGAAAAAAGATTACGAACTACTTTAGAACCCCAGCTAAGCGAAACACAACTTGGATTTAGGAAAAAACAAAGGATGCACAGATGCAATTTTTGCTCTTAGACAACTTATAGAAAAATCAATCGAATTCAATGAAACACTCTACTTAGCCTTTGTCGACCAAGAAAAGGCATTCGATAGAGTAGATAGAAACAAGTTGTGGCAAATCCTTAAACAATATGGAGTGAGTACACATCTAACAAACCTATGTAGAAGTTTATACAACAACAGTGAATGCATAGTGAGAGCAACTGGAGGACACTCAGAACCCTTCACCATAAGATCTGGAGTACGACAAGGTTGTGTCCTGTCCCCTCTCTTGTTCATAACATATATAGACAACATATGTAAAGAAACCAGCCAAGCAGAGATAGCAAGAATACCACATGACGAGAACACAGAAGAAGAACCATCTGCAAATCTAACCATTAGAGAACTCCTGTTTGCGGACGACCAAGCACTAATAGCAAAATCAGAAGCTGAATTACAAGACCACATGAATAGTCTAAACGAAATGTGTAGGGAACATAACATGAAAATTAGCACAAGCAAAACAGAGGTAATGACTATAACTAAAGAAGAACAAACAACAACAATTCACCTAAACGAACATCCCTTGAAACAAGTGAAGAGTTTCAAGTACCTGGGAAGTATAATATCATCAAATGGCAGATCAGAAGACGAGATCGAAAATAGGTGCAATAAGGCAAATCAACTCATTGGACAAATGGCACCAATACTAAAGAACAAACATGTATCAGTAACTACTAAGAAAGCACTTTACAACACAATCTTCCTACCAACTCTATGCTACCAATGCCAAACCTGGACAATGACAGAAAAAGAGAAAAGAAAAATCACAACAGAAATGAGGTTCCTGAGAAGAATACTCAACGTATCAAGAAGAGATAAGATCAGAAATGAAGAAATCAGGACTAAAGTGGGGGTTAAGGCAGCACTAGATTTTATTAGAAAGCAGCAAGTCAAATGGTTTGGCCATGCAAGTAGGTTACCAGTCAACAGCATACCACAACAAGCAATGATGTACAGACCAGATGGAAACAGAGGAAGAGGCCGACCACGTAAACGTTGGACGGAGGGAATAGCAGAGTCCATGGGATTATCGATAAATGAAGCCCATAATCGGGCACTCTCACGAAGTTTATAACTTCACCTCGACACCGCAAGGTACAAGAGGAACATGATGAGATGAGAGATGAGATGAGATGACTGCTGTTGAAATTCGAAACCTGCGTTAAAGTTGTTGTTGTTGTTTTTTTTTTTTTTAAAATTCATATATACTTAGTTGTCCACTAAGTGGAAGCATTTGTGTGTTAGTTGTTAATTTAACACTTGAATGTCTGTTTTCTTTTTACGTTGATAGTGTTCATTTAAAACATCTTTTCTACATACAATATTGGTGAATTGTTTGCAGCGGATAATTTATAACTTCCTTGTTCTATTGCATTTTTGAAAGGGTTATTTACTTTCCAAATTTCACTGACATTACTTATCTGTCAGTCTTACTTATGCAGAATTATACCACTCTCGAAAACATTTGTAGAGGAACCTTGGGATTAATAGGAAGTAGACATTTAAGGGTAATTACCACCAGCAGGCGACAATCACCCTTCTTCTTCCCTCGTATTTGACCGTATTACCTCTTCCTTGTTTCTTCTTCCTTCTTCCATTTTTCTACCTCTCTTCTAACCTTTCCTACCTTCTCGTTCTTTCCCCTTTCTTCTATTCTTTATCTTCCATTTTCTTTCCTTCATCTTCCTAAATTTTCTTGTTCTCCTTTTTATACTCTTTCTTCTTCATCTTCTGTCAACATGCCAATCATGTGGTGATTTTGCCAGCATATAATGTCAGTTCACATTGTTATCCATATTCGATAATCTTGCTCCAATATTCACTATATTCTATAATATCATAATAATTAACAGATTGTGGCAAATAAAAAGGAGGTTTGGACCAAACCAACATAGATGGCGGAAAATGGAATGTAGTGTGTCACAGTTATGACGTAAAAGTTGTTAATATGGCAGCAGACGTATTCTGTTATAACGCAATTACAACATTTCAGCGATATATAAGCCCATGGCAGACATGAGAAGTCGATTAATCTTTCCATGGCAACTAATAGGGTAACTTTATAGTTACACTGTAGCTTCTATGCCTGAATGTCTAAAGTGTAATCTATTTATCTGCCCCTAATGTAAACGCTATTTGTTTAATATGCCGAGCCGAGAAATGGTCTCTTTATCTCATCTCATCTCATCTCATCATGTTCCTCTTGTACCTTGCGGTGTCGAGGTGAAGTATAAACAGTGGGAGAATGCCCGCTTATGGTCTTCATTTATCGATACTCCCATGGGACTCTGTTATTCCCTACGTCCATCGTTTACGTGGTCGGCCTCTTCCTCTGCTTCCATCTGGTCTGTACATCATTGCTTGTTGTGGTATACTGTTAGTTGGTAACCTACTTGCATGGCCAAACCATTTGACTTGCTGCCTTTTAATAAAATCTAGTGCAGCTATAACCCCCACTTTAGTCCTGATTTCTTAATTTCTGATCTTATCTCTTCTTGATACTTTGAGTATTCTTCTCAGGAATCTCATTTCGGTTGGTGTGATTTTTCTTTTCTCTTTTTCTGTCATTGTCCAGGTTTGGTATTGGTAACAGTTAGTTAGTTCGTCGAGGTTCCAACTTCACCGCAGCAGGTCGTCCCCATTAAGCTCTGTTCCTGTGCCAGTGAATATCACACAAAATGTCCTCACTGTCCAATGTGAAAAGTGGAACAGACAGGAGTCTCGGCAATCCAACAGCCCGCACAGGTACATTGTGCATAATGCCGCCTTCAGAATGCCAACACAAAAGTCCTCCACGAAAACCACAGTTCATCGTCGATGGACTCGGCAGTCACCAGAAAGACTTCATTGACCCGGGTTTTGTAATCGTAACATAGAGTTGGTAGGAAGATTGTATGTAAAGTGCTTTCTTAGTAGTTATTGATACATTTTGTTCTTTAGTATTAGTGCCATTTGTCCAATGAGTTGATTTGCCTTATTACAAATATTTTCGATCTCGTCTTCTGATTTGCCATTTGATTATATTATACTTCCTAGGTACTTGAAAGTCTTTACTTGTTTCAAGGGATGTTCGTTTAGGTGAATCGTTGTTGCTCTTTCGTCTTTAGTTATAACCATTACCTCTGTTTTACTTGTGCTAATTTTCATGTTATGTTCCCTACACATTTATGGTCTCTTTATTACAGCTGTATATTCTGTTTTACTTTAATTAGCCTTTTCCAGGCGATATCTTTGTTTCTCAGGCAGTTCAAGGTAGTTGTGGCATTCTTCTCAAAAACCACATACCCGATGTCCCCAAGCAATTTCTAATTTCACATTCCAAGATTCATTGCCATTCAGCAAAACAGGTTCCTTTACTACATTTCACTGCTCACTTGCTGACATTTAATGAGATTGACTTATTACATAAGACATTTTTCATCTTTTGAACAGTAGCTTTTGGTGGTGTATTCTTCTCTTAATTTCTGTCACGCATCTTTCATACTGTCCTATTATTGTCCCTAGATATTTGACTATATTGACTTGGTTAAGCATTCCCCCTTATATTGTAATGTCACATTCTCATGTTATCTTTCCCTTCGATATAACAATTGTTTCTGTTTTCTTGACGTTCAAAGACAGCCCAAACCAAACTTTGGACACACAAATTTCATCTTCCCAAACGAAAACGTGAATCGTCAAATGTGTCATGTACCGACTATCACATTAGAATAACAATTGTTGAAGAGCGTGTATAATTAATAAACTAACGACTGGAAATTTGTTTCCAAAAGGTTGGGCCTGTCCGTTCTCTCCAAGTATTGATTAGGTAATGTTCGCCAAGTGCCAAGAAAGTTTTAATTATGTATTCGGGTTATTATGGCGCATATTTGTTCACAAACGAACGACAACATGAGCAAACAACACTGTAATTACTTCTGCGACAACTATCGATTACATGATCGTCATTTTCAAACTACCTCCAAACTCAGAAGGGTGATAAAGAAACTCACACCCAACTCTTATTGTCGTTATATTCACTGGCCTCTGGGCCCTATCGTGAGGCAGGGGTAATAAGCGAAATCTTCTTCCTTGCCTAAGTAGTGGCTAGGGAGATGAACGTTTCTGTTGTACTTTGGTTTCATTGATACAGTTTGCAGCTCTTTTTCAACACGCCATCAGTATGAAGTTTCCTCGTTTTGCCATTATTGTACCCCTACATGAACGCGCATCAACGTAATGCAGACTATATGAAGTTAGTTGCATATCTTTTATAGGACGTGGCAGTCAACCGCAGAATTTGTTTTGGCTGTTTGTGATGTCTTGACATGTTTACGTTCAGTAGTTTGCCATTGCTTTCTGAACCACAGAAAAATCCCCATAATCAATGGTGGTTACAACGGATCTTCCAACACATTCAGTTCTGGCGGTATACTCTGATAGATTGATTCAATTAACCAAGTGCCATATCCGCGCTTAAGGTTGTTTGTGATAGGTCTCCGACACCCTGTGTCACGCATCTGCATAGTGCATCCATATACGTTTCCTCGAATCCATTTCTTGATATTATCCACTCATCTTAACGTTGTCTGAATCTTGCACGTTTCCATCCCACATTTAACTCCATCACATCTTTTGTTTTTTCGTACAGAGTACGTTGGTCCATATTTTGATGTTATGTTCATCTTTCCATTTGTATGGTTGGCTTAAGTTGACCTCGCTGTCTACAAACGCTCAATTGCACCATTATATATGTATAATGTTTGTTTTAATGAATGTGCAGTGTTTGAAAATATTGCCGTTTATATATGTATCGTGTTTGTTTTTAATGACTGTGCAGTGTTTGAAAATTTTGCCGGTCCAAGCTTTGTATTCACCCTCTGTAAAGTTCATGCAACATAATCGGTAAATACAAAACTTGGACCGGCAATATTTTCAAACACTGCGCAGTCATTAAAAATACACCCTATACAATACAGTCATTTTGGCAGTCATGCTGGAAAAAAAAAACTAAACGTAGCTATATTGCGGAAAAAGTCTGTCCCCTCTTCAGGCTTACATAAACATCATCATCATCATGCATCCGGTCATTTGCAGCTCTCATCATGGCGCGCGAAATGTTCTCGAACTCTTGCCATTTGTCCTGCCTCATGCAACCTCATGCCCAAGGTCCCATGTCCGTCTTCGGGCTGATCGACCCCTGCCTATTCTTCCAGGAACCATGACTCCCTTCACTGTTCTCTCCAAGCCACTGTGATCTCTAATATAGCCCCAGTATTTTAGTTTCCCAGACATCATACCGTTGATGAGCCTGTTTTCTTCGATATTCAAGTCTTGTAAAATTTCTGCATTTTTTCTTCTTCTTGGTCCACGATATTCTAAGAACATTTTGGTAATATCTGAGCTTAAAGACCTAAATTTTTATTATCAAGCAATTGTGAAATGGTCCATAACTCACATCTATACCAAAACAATGTTTTCCCGTAGTGAATTTGAAAAACGAAGGCACAAACAATAGATTGCACGATTTATTGCCTGGCATATTTCGCTGCATCTCGTCAGGTACATACTGCATAATTCACACAACATAAAGTAAAATAACTAGATAAATTCTTCAAGGTGAAACATACACCGGTTTCCATGATAAAGACAGTGCCTTTCACGTGTTTAATACACAAAATAGTAGCATGTTGAAGTTTGCAGAAGCCATCATGATTACTCTACATAGGCCAGTTTTCTGCATACAGAAAGACATGAAAGTCAGTTTAAAATTACCGTGATAGACAATTGACATTACTGTGCGAACATGTGTATATTCTATCTTGAAGAATTTATCTAGTTATTTTCATTTATGTTGTGTGAATTCTGCAGTATGTACCTGACGAGATGCAGCGAAATATGCCAGGCAATAAATCACATCTATATGTTGTCGCAGGAAAGATGCCTCGTCTGGGTAAACTTTATTTCAACATGGTGGGAAGAGGTGGGGGTTGGGGGATGGGGGTGTTGGGGTTGGAGGGGGGGGGGGTGCTGTTATGCACTAGGTCCTAAACAGATTCAATGCCAAACACAAATTAGGTTTGAACCAAATAAACAGTTGTTAATAAGGTAGCAGGCGTATTGTATTATATACCACATTAAACAGGGTTGTTTAGTTAAAACTATTGTGTATAAGCCCATGGCAGTTACGGGAAGTCGCTTAAGATTATTTATCACCCTCTGACATTTAATCAGTTATTACTGTTTAATCTCAGTTACGCACGCATGTATATGAAATAGCGGGTAATACTTACCACCATACGCCCGTGTGCTACAGGATCCATAAGGACAGAAAAGAATAGTGACACTGTAACCTTCCATGCATGGCGTAAAAGGCGACTTAGAATTATTGCCGTGAGGCTGACTACCTCGTCCAGTAGAAAACTTTAGCTGCAAAATCTAACCTTTAGGTTAGTTTAGTTTAGTCGACGGATCAACATCACGGCACACAGGTGTAACCCATAAGTGCTCCGTCCTACTCCTGAGTCTGGAGAATCGCAGCTCAGTCCACGAACTTCGTATCACCTGCGAGGATCCTGAAATACTTTGGGTAGATTTTTAACCGTTAGGCTACTCTTTTTCGATTTTCAACTACCAAGGGATTTTTTTTACATGCGCAGCGATACACACAGGCGTCTGATCTCATTACCCAGAGACCATGGGAAATTTTGTTATTTTAAAAAGTTAAAAAAAAAAAAAAAAGGCCCTCACCGGGATTGAACCCGAGACCTCCAGCACTCGAAGCGGACACCGTACATCGAGACCACTTAGCCCCCCAAATTCTAATCTAACGTGAACAATTCTACATCGGACGTGGCATGAGTTGGTTCATGGTCCATGCTCAACTGGGAGACGAAGGGCAGAATAAGAAGGCTTATCACAGAAGGTAACTGTCCGCTCCACAACAGTAAGATTGGTGGTTGTGGATGAACTTCGTCACCAGCTCTGCCCAGCTTGGTATATGATAGTGATGACTACATATGAGGTCATGCATCGCCGGAAATGTTACAATTCAAACCAATAGGGCGGACATGTTTTCATGAACAGACGTCTGCTTTTAGAGCTATCATTTTCTAATGTATACATGTCTATGTACACCAAGAAGCGCACATTTTATCTATGTGCACTGAAGAGTGAGGCAAGAAAAGATAAATTTAACGTAGAGGTAAAGAACATATTTGATGCATTGGCTGATCTGGAAATTCTATTTCAAGATGTCAGTGACCAATGGGAAATATTGAAGAGCTCAGTCAGCTAGGCTGCAGAAGCAACATTCCCGAAAATGAAGATGATTGGATGTAAGAAATGGATGACGGAAGACAATCGTCAGACATCATCGACATCTCGTCATCGGAGAAAATAACAAAAGTAACCATGACATAAATGAAGAGATTAACGGGAAAATAAGGAAATTGCGCAAAGGGGCAAAAGAAGCATGGCTTGAGGAAAATTGCTGGTAAACTGAAAACTTACACAACACCCTAAACACCACATTAATGCACAAAATAATTAAAGACATCCCTACGAAAAGAACACACACACACACCAACGGTCTGCCTAAAATCAAAGATGATAAAATCATTGTAGAAAAAAGATCACATTTTAAATGCATGATCAAATTATGTGAAAGACTTTTATAATGATACAAATGAAGATAAGTATGCTATTGTGAATAATAATGAAGGACCATCAATTCTGAGGATGGAGATTCAGAATCCTCTTAACAATCTGAAAATTGGCAAAACCCCGGTTCCAGACAAAGACACAACAGAAATGATCAATGTCTTAGAAGAATATGCAATAGATAAAGTCACCAGACTGATGAACGTAATATACGATACTGGAGATATACCTCCTGAATTAATTAAAATCTATATTTATAGCAATCGCAAAGACATCAGGAGCCTTGAAATGTAATCAACATCGAACAATTAGCAAAATGAGCCACATCAGGAAGGTTTTGCTAAGAACCATCATGCAAATAGTAAGAAAGAAAATACAATCTGAAATAGGAGAAGAACAATGTGGGTTCCTAGAAGGCAAGGGCACAGTAAAGCCACGTACTTGCTGAGAACATTAATCGAGCGTTCAATAGAGGTAAACAAAGACCTACATCTTTGTTTCATTGACGACACAAAGACGTTTGATAAAATAAGACATGTCAACATGATGAAGATGCTTATAGATCTACAAATTGATGGGAAGGATCCTATACGTGTGAAAAACATATATTAGAAACAACCAGCTGCCATAAAGACTGATAATGAAGTAGGTTAATATCAGCCTGTTAAGAGAGGTGTACGACAGGGATGTGTAATATCTCCAGATCTTCTTTCCCTAAACAGTGAACACATTTTAAAAAATTTTTTTTTTTTTTTTTTTTTTTAAAATAGAAATTTAGAAGATATTAGAGGAATCACCTTTAGGGGTCATATCATCAATAACATTAGACATGCAGATGATACAGTATGGACTGCAGACCATGAAAAGGACCTGTAACATTGTGTAGATACAATAACTCAGTGAACAACTATGGTTAGAATTAAAATGTATGAAGGCAGATGTTATGATCGTCTCAAATAAGAAAGAAATACCATAATGCAATATAAGGATAAATGGGAATATTCTTAACAAGTGAACGGGCACAACTATCTCAGAACTGTCATAACATCTGAATGGAGGTGTCTTGAAGAGATTAGAACAAAAATCGCTATGGCTAGGGTAGCTTTTTGCAAAATATAAAACATACTGACTAATAAATAGACGTCAATTGCAACGAGGAAACTAGCGATGAAGTGCTACATAGAACCTATTGTTTTGTATGGATGTGAAACGTGGACGATGAGCAGACAAGCTGACAAATATCTGATGGCTGTGGAAATGTGGTTTCAGAGGGAAATGCAAAGAATACCATGGTCAGACATAAAAACAAATGAGCAAGTCCTACAAGAAACAAACTGAACATCGCAAACTGATTAGAGAAATTAGACGTAGACAGTCAATATTTTTGGGGGGACCGATATGAGAATAAAGAAACTAAAGAACATGGTGACAACTGACAAGACTGAGGGAAAAAGAACAAGGGGAACGAACGAACGAACGAAGGAACGAACGAAAGAAAATCTTCAAAGGGTTAAGAATTGGGCACGCAGGCCCGTCTGACATTGTGCCCTTCTTCTCTGTTTCCTGCAGAGAACCATCAAGCAAATAGTAAGAAAGAAAAAATCTTAAATATTTGAAGAAGGGGAAGGCAGAGAAGTAAATACCTGGATGGCTTGGCCACATGGCATGATCGGGACTAGAACACAGAGGTGATCCACGACCCTGGTGATCGTGTAATGTGGCGAAACATGACAGTCCACGCTTACCGACATGGCTCACGCTGATTATAACCCTATGGTTATCAAGACATCAAATAGACTTTTCTGGAACTTAGTTACATTTACTTCTTTCCTTATCACTGCATAGTCTTGAATTATACAATACATGTTTTGCGAATTATACAATAGATAATTTGAGAATTATATAACTGATAGTTTGAGAATTGGGCTCCCTGGCGAAGGGATTAAAGACGTTGTTCGTAATCCCGTATACCCACGTACGAAACACAGCTGCGCAAGGTTTGGCAGCAGATCGTGTCGCGCTGTTTACTTACAGAGGTTTATGAGCCGGTCGTTCAGAAAGTAATGGCAAACTACTGACCGTAAAACTTGCCAAGACATCAAAAGGAACTGAAAAATGCTGGTGTTGACTGCAATGTCCTGTAAAAAGATATGCGAAAAAAATGTTTGCGAATTATACAATACTAGCTGACCCGTCCCGGCTTCGCCCAGTCCCTGGTGGGGAGCATCTCATATAATTCATATAAGTAGTCATATAAGCTCCCGTTCCCGACTATCTATCTATCTATCTGTCTGTCTGTCTGTCTGTCTGTCTGTCTGTCTGTCTGTCTGTCTGTCTGTCTGTCTGTCTGTCTGTCTGTCTGTCTGTCTGTCTGTCTGTCTGTCTGTCTGTCTGACCCGGCTCGGCTTCGCCCAGCCTCAGATGGGGAGCATCTCATTTAATCCATATAAGTAATCATATAAGCTCCCGTTCCCGTTCCCGACTATCTATCTGTCTGTCTGTCTGTCTGCCTATTATTAGAAAGAGCACTTGAAAGATCATTACATCTTCCCCCAACAATTAACTTGGGTAAATGGAGCGGCGGCGGCAGCAGCAGCAGCAGAAAAAAAGGAGGGGGAAAAGGAGGAGGAGGAGGGGGAGGAGGAGGTGGAGAAGGAGGAGGAGGAGGAAGAGGAGGGGAAAGAGGAGGAGGGGAGGAGGGGAGGGGAGGAGGAGAGGGGAGGAGGTGGAGGGGAGGAGGGGAAGGAGGAGGAGGAGCATGAGAGGGAGGAGGAGGAGGGGGGAGGAGGGTGAGGAGTCGGAGGAGGCGGAGGAGGAGAAGGGGGATTAGGAGGAGGGGGAGGAGGAGGTGGAGGATAAGGGAGGAAGAGGGGAGGAGGAGGGGGAGGGGGAGGAAGAGGAAGAAAAGGAAGAGGCGGGAGGAGGAGTAGGGGAGGAGACGGAAGAGGAGTAGGGGAGGAGGCGGAGGAGGAGTAGGGGAGGAGCGGGAGGAGGAGGGCAAGAGATAGGAGGAGGAGGGGGAGGAGGAGGGGGAGGAGGAGGAGGAGAGGAGGGGGAGGAGGAGACGGAGGGGGAGGAGGAGGAGGGGATGAGGATGATGAGGAGGAGGAGGGGGAGGAGGAGGATGAGGGAGATGAGGAGGAGGAGGGGAGGAGGAGGAGGGGGGAGGAGGAGGAGGGGAGGAGGAGGAAAGAGAGGGAGGAGGTGGAGGAGGAGGAGGAGGGAAAGAGGCTGAGGGGGAGGAGGAGCATGAGGGGGAGGAGGAGGAGAGGGAGGAGGAGGGGGGAAGAGAAGGGGAGGGGGTGGAGGAGGAGGAGAATGGGGAGGAGGAGGGGGAGGGGATGGGGAGAAGGACGGGGAGGAGGGGAGGAGGAGTAGGGTAAGGGAGGAGGCGGAGGGGAGGAGGGAGGGGAGGAGGGAGGGGAGGAGGGAGGGGAGGAGGGGGAGTGGGGAGGATGAGGAGGAGGAGTAGGAAGAGGCGGGAGGAGGAGGAGTAGGGGAGGAGACGGAGGAGGAGTAGGGGGAGGAGAAGGGGGAGGAGGAAAGGGGAAGAGTTCGGAGGAGGAGGAGGGGGAGGAGGAGAAGGATAGGAGGAAGAGGAGGGGAGTAGAGGAGGAGGGAGGAGGGAAGAAGGAGGGGAGGAGGAGGAGGGGGAGGAGGAGGATGGAGCAGGGGAGGAGTAGATGGAGGGAGGAGGATGAGGGGGAGGAGGAGGAGAGGAGAAGGAGGAGGAGGGGAGGAGGAGGGGAGGAGGAAGTGGAGATGGGGAAGGAGGAGGGGAATGAGGAGGGTAAGGAGGAGTAAGAGTGGGAGGAGGGGGATTATAACGCATATGCCTGTAGATAACTGTAGTGAAAAGGTCCATCTACTTGAGAAATATGTAACAATTTTACATATATAGCAATGCTATTAGAAGTTATGTCCCCTCACTATATATACATTATAATGTAAATTAATTATTAAATAACATTAAGTAAATAACTGTTTGTACACTAAAAAGAACTATGACAGTTGGCAGCACGGGAATGATTAGAAGACGTGTAGAAAATTTCATCTCAATCGGATGGACCGTTCGCGACCGCATAAGTAACATACATACATACAGACATACATTCTATTTTATATATATATAGATATAGTTTGAGAAGTACACAATAGATAGTTTTGATAATTATACTATAGATAGTTTGAGAATTATACAATAGACAGTTTGAGAATTATACAATAGATAGTTTGAGAATTATACAATAAATAGTTTGAGAATTAATCAATAGATAGTTTGATAATTATACAATAGATAGTTTGAGAATTATACAATAGACAGTTTAAGAGTGATACAATAGACAGTTTGGGAATTATACAATGTATATTTTGAAAACACATTACAGTACCCTTTTACAGCTCTTAAGGCGCATCAGGCATACGCTGCTTGACATATATTGTTATAGACCAATGGTCATTTAGTGGGTGATGTGGTCAGTATCACGTCGGCCGCTTTCACTTCCCAAGACATTCTTGGTACCTATTTTGAGCTGGGGCGACCTGGGAGCCAAAGGTTAATTTAATAAAAATAAACAAATTGGAATTCATTCAATTGCGGATCGAACTCATGCCAACTCTGCAGGCGAATTTCTACCAATACTCTATCACGACTGACTCCGTGGCAATGATGATTTGGACGCGGTTCATGATACCGCATACCCACGTTCGAAACACAGCGCCGCGCGATATGGCAACAGACCACGCTGCGTTGGTTTTTTACGAAATGGTATGAGTTCCGGTCTTTCAGAAAGCCATGGCAAACTACTGAACGTAAACTTGCCAAGAGATCACAACAACAACAACAACAAATGCTGGTGTTGACTGCAACGTCCTGTAAATGATATGCAACTAACTTTTAACGCTATCGAGATTCCCACATTAATTGTACCTTCTCTACCATGGCTGTATAACGTGAACAGAATGGGCGTGTTGTTGTATTTCTTAATTCGTTCTCTTTTCATTCCCATAACTTGTTCATATTAATTATTAGCCAAGAATACGCCACATACAATGGCATGCACGTTAATTAAAAAATGCTAGGGACACTTTAGATGGCTGTATAAGAGGATGTTGTGTCTGCCAATTAATCCATCACAACTCTTAATATTTGCATTCTCTGATACACGAAAAGCGATATTTCCCCGTATAGATCAGAGCACAGATTCAAACTACCAACATCTTGCTTCTAAGGTTACTCCAAAAATGTGAATTAAAAATGCGATGTTCGAGGATTATTAAAAGCGCACTTTGAACATACTTGTTACAGGAGTGTGCTAGCAATTCATTGAAGGCAAAAAGGGAACCAACAGAATAACAGGTGCTACACGTTGACGTAGAGTGGATATTGTAACAAATACATAAATATATGAGGAAAGTGCAATTATGGGGGATGTAAAGCGACAATGTCTTGACAAGATAATTATGGAGGGAGGCATACCGGGGAAGCGAAGAAGAGGAAGACCAGGTAGGTGGACTCAGGATGTGATAGATAATTTATACATGGCAACAATAGAGGCAGGGCATCTGGCTTACAGAGATGCATTCAGAAAGACTATTAGGGAGTGCTGTAAAGTACCCATATTGTTGTATGTTTGTGAAACATGGACAATTAACAGACAAGCAAATAACCATCTAATGAAATGTGGTTTTTGAGAACAATACAAGGAATACTATGGACGGACTAAAAATCAAATGAGACAGTCATGTAAGAGACACGTGATAAACGAGGATTGATATGAGAAATTAGATGTGGACAGTCAAGATTTAGTGGACATGTTTATGAAGAGAAGTGGCATTGAAAATTTATTGACAACTGGCAAACTTGATGGCAAAAGTGCAAGAGGAAGACAAAGGAATAAGTACATTTATGCTTAGGCAGCAGGGAATGGTCGGGACAAGAATACAGACCTGACTCGAGACTCTGATGACAGTATGAGATGGCAAACCATGACCGCCTACGCCTTTCGGCACAGCATTTGATGATGATGATTATGGAGGTAGCCTGCTTGGATGGCTAGAGGATAGTGAATACAGTTTACAATCCCGACATAAGTGGTTCGAAATCAGTCTATGGTGATTTTGGCTTCATGTTTACAATAGTATGAGCCTTGGCCGTTCAGAAAATTATGGTAAACTACTGGACGTAACGCTCCCTAGAAAATCATAACAGGGTAATACATATTGGGGTTGATTGCGACTTCGTGTAAAGAACATGCAGCTAACGTTGTAACGAAGGCACAGTCCTGCACCTAGCGTGTTACTGATGATGGTAATTCAAAGAATGAATAATAGTCCATAGAGTAATATTTTATGTGAGTTATCTCCCAATTTCTCCCAGACATTTGACATCTAGAAATGAGATCCGAAGACGTTCTGAGATTTCGATTTTTCAAAATATTTAAAAAACAACTGTCAGTTTTGGCCTCATGTGAGTTACACGTGGCAGTGTAGTGAACAGTATGTCCCTCAATGAAAACACTAGTCATGAAGATCCTTCGTTTAAATCCTTTTTGAGTGATGGCTCCAGAGTCCATGCTGAAATGGATGTAAAAGAACTTTCTGGAAAACAAAGCCGTCTTTACGATACTAACATCATCATAGTCATAGGAACTCCGACGCGGAGCAAACACAGCAGGGGGCTTCAGATCTTCAGAAGGAACTCCCTTCCCCAAGCATTTCAGACCCTTTAATTTCCCAACACTTTCTGGGGGAGGTCCCGTCCGGGTTACGATTCCGGG
Source organism: Cepaea nemoralis (assembly GCA_014155875.1). Taxonomy (NCBI): domain Eukaryota; kingdom Metazoa; phylum Mollusca; class Gastropoda; order Stylommatophora; family Helicidae; genus Cepaea; species Cepaea nemoralis. Next base: position 6,059 of record JACEFZ010024421.1, on the reverse strand, counting down.
CGTCTGTCCCCTACCGAGGAGACGATCTTTCGGTCATGTTCGTTATCCCTGATTGAAGCTTGTCCCTTCGCTATTACCTTGTCCACTCTAAAGTCCCCCCTCCCTCGGTGGGGGGGGGGGGGGGGGGGAGAGACCGTGCAGCCTGTGTCTGCCCCTTGACACTTGTGGTCGTGGGATGCTTGATTCATCCCCCGCCACGGTCTCCGTAGCCTCCACTTATCTCTGTTGCCGTGTGCCTTCCTCGCGCCCCGTTCACGGCGTCACACCACTTAGGAAGCCGGATTCTTCCTTTCTACTCGGACCCACCGCTTGGTCTGTCTGCAACTGACTAGACCAGATAGTATGCGTATCTCGTGACATAGCGAGGTGGGGGTTACTATGGCAGCTTTGTTAATTGCACTCGGACTACGTGCGACCTACAGTCGATTACCGCTATGTTGTGGTGGTTGGACGTCGGCCGACATTTGCGTGATTGACTTCACTGGGACTCGCCACCACGTTCGAAGGAAGGGCTGAAGAGCTGACACGAGACGTTTGTAAAGTTCGTGGTTTTAATTGTGAAATTGTTGGTAGTGCAGTTACCGCTTCCAACCATACTAGTGCCGAGACTCTTTCCAATTTAGGTTGCGGCAATTCCACAGCCAGCATGAGGACTTTTCGGCTGCCTCAGACAGTTGTTTTTGGGCCCGGGCCCTTGCTTTTCCTTTGATGCCCAGTCTTTTCAGCACATCAAACACGGAGTAGAGACAAGACCTCGCGCGCCTACCTCGACAGCGAACAGCCTGACGGTGTAACCCTCCCGCCTGAGACTCGCGACCATGTCAATGTACTTCTCTGTCTTGTACAGGTGCTGCTCCTCAATATTCGATTCGTACGGGACATGTCAGCTCAATCAGCAGTTAGCTGCTTGGCTGACGAGGAGCTAAGCACAATGTCAGGTCGCAAGCCAAACCTTTGGATTACCTCAGGGTATTTGCCATGGTCTTTTAGGTCTACGGTCAGTTGCCAGTCCCTCGCGCCGTCAAAGACGGTAGCAAGCGTCAAGTCGTCAGCTTTCCCATTATTGCGCCCTGCTCGGACGAAGGCAATTTCCATCGGCCTCGGTCCGTTCCCCTCTTTGTTAGCCTTCATTCGTGCTGCGTCCACTATGGCGGCCAACTAAGTCAGGACTTTGTTATGCCGCCAAGTGAAACGTCCTTGGGTCAGGGCGACCTTACACCCAGACAGCAAGTGCTCCGCTGTCTGGACTATCTGGGCTTCCTTATGGAGGGGACAGAACGGGTCGGTGGTTAACCCCCACGTCGCCAAGTTGGCACCTGATGGCAGGACATCGGAGAGGGATCGGATGACGAAACATAGACGCAGTGGTGCCATGCGCCAGATCTCATTCCACGTGATGGATCTTTGCACTACCGACTCCCATGACATCCACTGGGCTTACTGCGCCTGCTGGGCAGCTTTGCGGACTCTTTCGTCACCTTCCCCCTTGCGGATCTCCTTGACCACCAGGTGCCTGCGTTCATTTGCATTCGCTTTTGACCACATTTTATCATTCGCTAGAAATCCAAAATCCTGCTTGCCAAGCTGGGTGTGGCCCATTACCTCCTTCAGCTGGAGTGTGGCCTGGGCCTTTTCGACTGCGCTGATAACTTTCCACTTCCTTCCCGTCTTCAAGGCGGGGACTGAAGCGCTAACCGTTATGTCTGGAGACTCGCGCAGCATCATCGCGAGTTTGGCTTTTCCTGCCTTAAACTCTTCCATGAGGGACCGGAACGGGAGGACGAGCTTGCTCTGCTTGCAATACAATGCGACAGTCGTGAGGCAAGTGGGTACTCCAAGCCACTTTCTCAATATATCTGCTTGTCTTGCTCTCCATGGCGCTCACCGTGGTCACGCCGATATCATATATCAGCAGCGGCCACAGGGTTTCAGTAAAGCAAAAAGGGACCCCAAATCAAAACTTGCCCATCAGCCGGGTCTTATCGATGGTATTAAGACCGTTCGTTAGTTGGTTGTATCTCCACCACGCGTTCCTGTCCGCAGGGTTGAGTCGTACACAGGGCCGAGACTCTTCAAAAGGTTCCTCCATCACCGATCGGTGGGGTATGGCGAAGCACCGGCTTGGCTATTTCCATGAAAAGCATGTTTCTTTTCGAAAATATGGCTCTAGTGTGGATCTAATTTATAATATCATCATCATCATCATATATATATAATATATATATAAATTAATATAGATTATATATATATATATATATATATATATATATTTTATTATATATATATATAGAGAGAGAGAGAGAGAGAGAGAGAGAGAGAATAGATGGCGAGACATCAGATTGGTTTGACATCAAGCAAGGAGTCTGTCAGGGATCTGTGCTGTCCCTCTATTTGTTTAACCTGTATGCCAAAAATATAATGAGAAATGTAAGAGACGATATAAACAGGGAGCTATATGATGCCCTAAATATCGGTGGTCATGACATACCAGAGATTCGGTATGCTGATGATACAGTAATGCTATCCACAACACAGAATGGAATAGAAAACCTAATAGCCTCAACCCAATTGAATAGTGAAAATCACAACTTATATCTTAACATAGCAAAAACAAAGATAATGCATACAGATAAAACTACTATGGAGAAAGAAATATATGTTAATGAGGAAAAATTGGAGGTGGTGGAACATTTTGAATATCTTTGGTCATTGATTACCAACAACAGTGACAGAATGAAAAAAATTAAACGACGACTATCAATTGCTTTTCAAAGACTAAAACAACTGAATAAATTATGGAGTGGAACAGACAGAACTACAAAAATTCGATTTGTAATAGCATGCATCTTTCCTATTGCAACATACGCCTGTGAGACCTGGATACTTACTAAACAAGCTGAACAGCGCATAAATGCCTTTGAATAAAAATGTTATAGACGAGTTCTAAGAATATCTTGGGTAAAGAAAAGAATAAATGCATCCATACTTCAAGAGCTGAATATTGAAGAAGGTTGGCTACTAAAGACGATAAAACAAAGAAAATTGAAATATTTTGGTTACCTGAAACGTCACGAAAGTTTGGAGAGAACAATAATGGAGGGGTATATACCTGGGAAGAGAGGAAGATGAAGGCCAAAGAGAAGATGGGTTCAGTATGTGGCGGATGATCTCCAGATGGGTGTATCAGACGCGGGACATCTTGCTTATGATCGAGAGGATTTCCGGAAGGTTGTTATGAGAGCGAGGTTCTGTAAAGGACATGCTACTGAATGAATGAATGAATATATATATATATATATATATATATATATATATATATATATATATATATATATATATATATATGTGTGTGTGTGTGTGTGTGTGTGTGTGTGTGTGTGTGTGTGTGTGTTTGTATGTGTCTAAAACTCTTACAATGTAGTTAGTGGCCATCACGCCATGTCTTGTTCCGTATACAGATTATGACTCTGGTTCTTTTTCTCATTTCCTCCACAAAATGATATCTCTGAAACAATTTTCGCGCCGACCAGTGAAAGATGGCATTGCATGTTACGCGATATGCTAATGCATGTGGAAATAAGGAAATCTCATTCGGCATGCTAGAATTGTGCATGAAATGGTTCACAGTTGATGAATGATTTCTTAGCGTTCTGCGACGTTTGATGTTCTTATTATTTGTACACTGCGATAATAACGATGAAGGCTGCTCCCTTAGGCTCATGCTCTGTTGTGTGAGGAGCTGCTAATAGGTAGCAACTAATTAGCGAGGTTGGTCGCGAACTGCGCTGATAATGTCATGTCGCGGTCGGACGCGGGTTCGACGCCTGGGCTCGTCGCCTGCGAAAGTGATGACACGATTGGGCAGCTAATTCTTCATGCACGCAGGCCAACAAAATATGACGATGCTGTCACACCACAGTCCCACAGCAGGAAACTTCTTTAGAAAAAAAAACACAAACGGAGTGAAGCTTGGTCAAGCACGTCAATGACCCTGTGAGGTCAAGAGAGGCGATATCATAACCAACTCCACATAGCAACAGTTTTTGTTGGTCCTATTTACAGGACACCGCTGTCAACATCAGCATTTACTCTGTTATTGATGTCATGGCAAGTTTTACGTTCAGTAGTTTCCCATTGCTTTCTGAACGACCGGCTCCCATATCAACACGTTAAAACTCCAGCGCGACACAATCTGCTGCTAAATCGGTCGCCGCCGCGTTTCGAACGCGTGGTAAGCGGCTCATGAATCGCGTTCGCAAGGATTTAGGCCACGGAGACCGGCATGGCAACAGTGAGAAAAAGAGGAAATACTTTGGCATGGCTGCTGAGTCGGAGGATTGATCTCGCACGGGAATGTCTTATGTGTAATGGCGTCGTCCGACATAACATAACATAACATAACATAACATAATATAACATAACATAACATAACATAACATAACATAGTAATCCTTTACGATGGATGTGGCTGTTTGTGATTTCTTGGCAAGTTTACGTTCATTAGTTTTCCATAGCTTTCTAAACGACCGATACACATACCATTGTATAAAAACCAACGCCCGAAGCTCTGATATGAACGCGGTATGCGGGAATACGAATTGCGTCCGCAACCCCTCCATCATAGAGCCGATAACATAACATAACATAACATAACATAACGTAACTTAAAAGGTAGCCAGATTATGCCTGTACTATCAGGGGAAGTTAACGAAATCTCGCACGCAATGTTACCATTCTGACCCAGTGGCCCACGTTGGCGTGCATGGTTGGCGTGCATAGTTGTAGACTAGCTGAAAAATGAAGTTTCCTTTTGTTAACACTAGAGTAATTGACGCGAAGAGTTGCTGGTGGGTAAAACAACTTGCCAGGACCTGCGTTATGACGGATCATGACATACGTGACTGTTAGCCTGAATAGGGGGTTGAGCTGGGGCCATACAAGTGTGAGTAGTAGCCTGAATAACACGTGAAACGGGGTTACTGAGTCGAGCCTACCGAAGCACTGGGCTCTTGATCAGCCGGGGATGAGACTACTGCCGCTTAGATTTTTCTATCTGAGGCAATTGTTACTTAACTTTTTCTATATCAAGCCATTTTTACTTAATTCTTTCATTCTGAAACAATTATTACTTAGCTCTTTTAATCTCAGTCAATTTTTACTTAATCCTTTCTGTCTCATGCAATTATTACCTAATTCTGTCTCAAGTAATTATTACCTAAATCTTTCATTCTCAGGCAGTTATTACTTAACTCTTTCAGTCTCAAGTAAATGTCATGTCATGTTTCTATAACATACCATTGTCACTTAATTCTTTCTGAGTAAGGCAATGGTAACTTAACCTTTTCTGCCTCAAGCAATTCTTACGTAATTCTTTCAATCTCAGACAATTGTTACTTTATTCTTTCAGTCTAAAGCAATAGTTACTTAACGTTTTCTGCCCCAGGCAAGTGTTGTTTAATTTGTTTCTGTTAACGTGTGGTATGTGACTGATTCTCTTCCTCGAATCAGAGCTATTGAGTAACGTGTTTGGGGTGGGAGTGGCTAGAAGATTACGGTGCCTGCCTAAAACTCATGAGATAAGGGTTCCCTCCCAGCACAGTGCTAGGAATTTTTCCAAGCGACATTAGTACGTTAAAATACCCACGGCAGTTGGAGCAGGCCATAAGGGCACTGCCCTGGCAGAATTATTAAGAAGGAAAAAATCTACCTAGGGTAGATCTACCTAGGGTTGATCCTGTTACCTTGAATGGAATCTGTCCAGAGCAAGCAAACCATATTAAAATGCATGCCGAATTCGAACACACTTACCTTTATAGTACATAACTAGGTGTGAGGCATTCCTCTTGAAAGAGGAACGTAGAAGCAGATATAGAAGAGTCACATGTTCTCTTATCATATTTTGTACATGTGATCTGAGCATACTAGAAAATCTGGATTCCCAGTGGTAAATTCCGATGTATATTTATCCTTTTAGACAGGCATGTGCTCATTATCTTTCACAATGACCATTTTCCTGTTAGACAACGGCTGTGACAGCATCTCTACTGAAAGAGGGAACT